>CAMAOC010000053.1:67500-72500 GCA_945859555.1 Megachile ligniseca
AGAGACAGAGACAGAGACAGAGACAGAGACAGAGACAGAGACAGTGACAGAGACAGAGACAGAGACAGAGACAGAGACAGAGACAGAGACAGAGACAGAGACAGAGACAGAGACAGAGACAGAGACAGAGACAGAGATAGAGACAGAGACACAGACAGAGACAGAGACAGAGACAGAGACAGAGACAGAGACAGAGACAGAGACAGAGACAGAGACACAGGCAGAGACAAGGATAGCGACAGATATAGGGGCACTTTAGGAGGCAGAGACAGAGACAGTGACAGAGACAGAGACAGAGACACCGGCAGAGCCAAGGATAGCGACAGATATAGGGGCACTTTCAGAGACAGAGACAGAGACAGAGACAGAGACACAGGCAGAGAGAAGGATAGCGACAGATATAGGGGCACTTTCGGAGGCAGAGACAGAAACAGTGACAGAGACAGAGACAGAGACAGAGACACAGGCAGAGCCAAGGATAGCGACAGATATAGGGGCACTTTCAGAGACAGAGACAGAGACAGAGACAGAGACACAGGCAGAGACAAGGATAGCGACAGATATAGGGGCACATTCAGTGTCAGAGACAGAGACATTGACAAGGATGGCGACAGATATAGGGGCACTTTCGGACGCAGAGACAGAGACAGAGACAGAGACACAGGCAGAGACAAGGATAGCGACAGATGTAGGGGCACATTCAGTGTCAGAGACAGAGACATTGACAAGGATGGCGACAGATATAGGGGCACTTTCGGAGACAGAGACAGAGACAGAGACAGAGACACAGGCAGAGACAGAGACAGAGACAGAGACAGAGACAGAGACAATGACAGAGACAGAGACAGAGACAGAGACAGAGACAGTGACAGAGACAGAGACAGAGACACAGGCAGAGACAAGGATAGCGACAGATATAGGGGCACTTTCGGAGGCAGAGACAGAGACAGTGACAGAGACAGAGACAGAGACACCGGCAGAGCCAAGGATAGCGACAGATATAGGGGCACTTTCAGAGACAGAGACAGAGACAGAGACAGAGACACAGGCAGAGACAAGGATAGCGACAGATATAGGGGCACATTCAGTGTCAGAGACAGAGACATTGACAAGGATAGCGACAGATATAGGGGCACTTTCACAGACAGAGACAGATACAGAGACAGAGACACAGGCAGAGGCAAGGATAGCGACAGATATAGGGGCACATTCAGTGTCAGAGACAGAGACATTGACAAGGATGGCGACAGATATAGGGGCACATGCGGAGGGAGAGACAAAGACATTGACAAGGATGGCGACAGATATAGGGGCACTTTCGGAGGCAGAGACAGAGACAGAGACAGAGACACAGGCAGAGACAAGGATAGCGACAGATATAGGGGCACATTCAGAGACAGAGACAGAGACAGAGACAGAGACACAGGCAGAGACAAGGATAGCGACAGATATAGGGGCACATTCAGAGTCAGAGACAGAGACACAGGCAGAGACAAGGATAGCGACAGATATAGGGGCACATTCAGAGTCAGAGACAGAGACACAGGCAGAGACAAGGATAGCGGCAGATATAGGGGCACTTTCAGAGTCAGAGACAGAGACAGAGACAGAGACACAGGCAGAGACAAGGATAGCGACAGATATAGGGGCACATTCAGTGTCAGAGACAGAGACATTGATAAGGATGGCGACAGATGTAGGGGCACTTTCAGAGACAGAGACAGAGACAGAGACAGAGACAGAGACAGAGACAGAGACAGAGACAGAGACAGAGACAGAGACAGAGACAGAGACAGAGACAGAGACAGAGACAGAGACAGAGACAGAGACAGAGACAGAGACAGAGACAGAGACAGAGACAGAGACAGAGACAGAGACAGAGACAGAGACAGAGACAGAGACAGAGACAGAGACAGAGACAGAGACAGAGACAGAGACAGAGACAGAGACAGAGACAGAGACAGATACAGAGACAGAGACACAGGCAGAGACAGAGACAGAGACAAAGACGGAGACAGAGACAGAGACAGAGACAGAGACAGAGGCAGAGACAGAGACAGAGACAGAGACAGAGACAGAGGCAGAGACAGAGACACAGGCAGAGACAAGGATAGCGACAGATATAGGGGCACATTCAGTGTCAGAGATGGAGACATTGATAAGGATGGCGACAGATGTCGGGGCACCTTCGGAGGCAGAGACAGAGACAGAGACAGAGACAGAGACAGAGACATTGACAAGGATGGCGACAGATATAGGGGCACATTCGGAGGCAGAGACAAAGACATTGACAAGAATGGCGACAGATATAGGGGCACTTTCGAAGGCAGAGACAGAGACAGTGACAGAGACAGAGACACAGGCAGAGACAAGGATAGCGACAGATATAGGGGCACTTTCAGAGACAGAGACAGAGACAGAGACAGAGACACAGGCAGTGACAAGGATAGCGACAGATATAGGGGCACATTCAGAGTCAGAGACAGAGACACAGGCAGAGACAAGGATAGCGACAGATATAGGGGCACATTCAGTGTCAGAGACAGAGACATTGATAAGGATGGCGACAGATGTAGGGGCACTTTCAGAGACAGAGACAGAGACAGAGACAGAGACACAGGCAGAGGCAAGGATAGCGACAGATATAGGGGCACATTCAGTGTCAGAGACAGAGACATTGACAAGGATGGCGACAGATATAGGGGCACATGCGGAGGGAGAGACAAAGACATTGACAAGGATGGCGACAGATATAGGGGCACTTTCGGAGGCAGAGACAGAGACAGAGACAGAGACACAGGCAGAGACAAGGATAGCGACAGATATAGGGGCACATTCAGAGACAGAGACAGAGACAGAGACAGAGACACAGGCAGAGACAAGGATAGCGACAGATATAGGGGCACATTCAGAGTCAGAGACAGAGACACAGGCAGAGACAAGGATAGCGACAGATATAGGGGCACATTCAGAGTCAGAGACAGAGACACAGGCAGAGACAAGGATAGCGGCAGATATAGGGGCACTTTCAGAGTCAGAGACAGAGACAGAGACAGAGACACAGGCAGAGACAAGGATAGCGACAGATATAGGGGCACATTCAGTGTCAGAGACAGAGACATTGATAAGGATGGCGACAGATGTAGGGGCACTTTCAGAGACAGAGACAGAGACAGAGACAGAGACAGAGACAGAGACAGAGACAGAGACAGAGACAGAGACAGAGACAGAGACAGAGACAGAGACAGAGACAGAGACAGAGACAGAGACAGAGACAGAGACAGAGACAGAGACAGAGACAGAGACAGAGACAGAGACAGAGACAGAGACAGAGACAGAGACAGAGACAGAGACAGAGACAGAGACAGAGACAGAGACAGAGACAGAGACAGAGACAGAGACAGAGACAGAGACAGAGACAGATACAGAGACAGAGACACAGGCAGAGACAGAGACAGAGACAAAGACGGAGACAGAGACAGAGACAGAGACAGAGACAGAGGCAGAGACAGAGACAGAGACAGAGACAGAGACAGAGGCAGAGACAGAGACACAGGCAGAGACAAGGATAGCGACAGATATAGGGGCACATTCAGTGTCAGAGATGGAGACATTGATAAGGATGGCGACAGATGTCGGGGCACCTTCGGAGGCAGAGACAGAGACAGAGACAGAGACAGAGACAGAGACATTGACAAGGATGGCGACAGATATAGGGGCACATTCGGAGGCAGAGACAAAGACATTGACAAGAATGGCGACAGATATAGGGGCACTTTCGAAGGCAGAGACAGAGACAGTGACAGAGACAGAGACACAGGCAGAGACAAGGATAGCGACAGATATAGGGGCACTTTCAGAGACAGAGACAGAGACAGAGACAGAGACACAGGCAGTGACAAGGATAGCGACAGATATAGGGGCACATTCAGAGTCAGAGACAGAGACACAGGCAGAGACAAGGATAGCGACAGATATAGGGGCACATTCAGTGTCAGAGACAGAGACATTGATAAGGATGGCGACAGATGTAGGGGCACTTTCAGAGACAGAGACAGAGACAGAGACAGAGACAGAGACAGAGACAGAGACAGAGACAGAGACAGAGACAGAGACAGAGACAGAGACAGAGACAGAGACAGAGACAGAGACAGAGACAGAGACAGAGACAGAGACAGAGACAGAGACAGAGACAGAGACAGAGACAGAGACAGAGACAGAGACAGAGACAGAGACAGAGACAGAGACAGAGACAGAGACAGAGACAGAGACAGAGACAGAGACAGAGACAGAGACAGAGACAGAGACAGAGACAGAGACAGAGACAGAGACAGAGACAGAGACAGAGACAGAGACAGAGACAGAGACAGTGACAGAGACAGAGACAGAGACACAGGCAGAGACAAGGATAGCGACAGATATAGGGGCACTTTCGGAGGCAGAGACAGAGACAGTGACAGAGACAGAGACAGAGACACCGGCAGATCCAAGGATAGCGACAGATATAGGGGCACTTTCAGAGACAGAGACAGAGACAGAGACAGAGACACAGGCAGAGACAAGGATAGCGACAGATACAGGGGCACTTTCGGAGGCAGAGACAGAGACAGTGACAGAGACAGAGACAGAGACAGAGACACAGGCAGAGCCAAGGATAGCGACAGATATAGGGGCACTTTCAGAGACAGAGACAGAGACAGAGACAGAGACACAGGCAGAGACAAGGATAGCGACAGATATAGGGGCACATTCAGTGTCAGAGACAGAGACATTGACAAGGATGGCGACAGATATAGGGGCACTTTCGGAGGCAGAGACAGAGACAGAGACAGAGACACAGGCAGAGACAAGGATAGCGACAGATATAGGAGCACATTCAGTGTCAGAGACAGAGACATTGACAAGGATGGCGACAGATAAAGGGGCACTTTCGGAGGCAGAGACAGAGACAGAGACAGAGACACAGGCAGAGACAAGGATAGCGACAGATATAGGGGCAC
>CAMAOC010000053.1:77500-80000 GCA_945859555.1 Megachile ligniseca
CAGAGACAAGGATAGCGACAGATATAGGAGCACATTCAGTGTCAGAGACAGAGACATTGACAAGGATGGCGACAGATAAAGGGGCACTTTCGGAGGCAGAGACAGAGACAGAGACAGAGACACAGGCAGAGACAAGGATAGCGACAGATATAGGGGCACTTTCGGAGGCAGAGACAGAGACAGTGACAGAGACAGAGACAGAGACACAGGCTGAGACAAGGATAGCGACAGATATAGGGGCACTTTCACAGACAGAGACAGAGACAGAGACAGAGACACAGGCAGAGGCAAGGATAGCGACAGATATAGGGGCACATTCAGTGTCAGAGACAGAGCCATTGACAAGGATGGCGACAGATATAGGGGCACATGCGGAGGGAGAGACAAAGACATTGACAAGGATGGCGACAGATATAGGGGCACTTTCGGAGGCAGAGACAGAGACAGAGACAGAGACACAGGCAGAGACAAGGATAGCGACAGATATAGGGGCACTTTCGGAGGCAGAGACAGAGACAGTGACAGAGACAGAGACAGAGACACAGGCAGAGACAAGGATAGCGACAGATATAGGGGCAGAGACAGAGACACAGGCAGAGACAAGGATAGCGACAGATATAGGGGCACATTCAGAGGCACATTCAGAGACAGAGACAGAGACAGAGACAGAGACAGAGACAGAGACAGAGACAGAGACACAGGCAGAGACAAGGATAGCGACAGATATAGGGGCACATTCAGTGTCAGAGATGGAGACATTGATAAGGATGGCGACAGATGTAGGGGCACTTTCGGAGGCAGAGACAGAGCCAGAGACAGAGACAGAGACAGAGACATTGACAAGGATGGCGACAGATATAGGGGCACATTCGGAGGCAGAGACAAAGACATTGACAAGAATGGCGACAGATATAGGGGCACTTTCGAAGGCAGAGACAGAGACAGTGACAGAGACAGAGACAGAGACACAGGCAGAGACAAGGATAGCGACAGATATAGGGGCACTTTCAGAGACAGAGACAGAGACAGAGACAGAGACACAGGCAGGGACAAGGATAGCGACAGATATAGGGGCACATTCAGAGTCAGAGACAGAGACACAGGCAGAGACAAGGATAGCGACAGATATAGGGGCACATTCAGAGTCAGAGACAGAGACACAGGCAGAGACAAGGATAGCGGCAGATATAGGGGCACTTTCAGAGTCAGAGACAGAGACAGAGACAGAGACACAGGCAGAGACAAGGATAGCGACAGATATAGGGGCACATTCAGTGTCAGAGACAGAGACATTGATAAGGATGGCGACTGATGTAGGGGCACTTTCAGAGACAGAGACAGAGACAGAGACAGAGACAGAGACACAGGCAGAGACAAGGATAGCGACAGATATAGGGGCACTTTCGGAGGCAGAGACAGAGACAGTGACAGAGACAGAGACAGAGACACCGGCAGAGCCAAGGATAGCGACAGATATAGGGGCACTTTCAGAGACAGAGACAGAGACAGAGACAGAGACACAGGCAGAGCCAAGGATAGCGACAGATATAGGGGCACTTTCAGAGACAGAGACAGAGACAGAGACAGAGACACAGGCAGAGACAAGGATAGCGACAGATATAGGGGCACATTCAGTGTCAGAGACAGAGACATTGACAAGGATGGCGACAGATATAGGGGCACTTTCGGAGGCAGAGACAGAGACAGAGACAGAGACACAGGACAGATATAGGAGCACATTCAGTGTCAGAGACAGAGACATTGACAAGGATGGCGACAGATAAAGGGGCACTTTCGGAGGCAGAGACAGAGACAGAGACAGAGACACAGGCAGAGACAAGGATAGCGACAGATATAGGGGCACTTTCGGAGGCAGAGACAGAGACAGTGACAGAGACAGAGACAGAGACACAGGCTGAGACAAGGATAGCGACAGATATAGGGGCACTTTCACAGACAGAGACAGAGACAGAGACAGAGACACAGGCAGAGGCAAGGATAGCGACAGATATAGGGGCACATTCAGTGTCAGAGACAGAGCCATTGACAAGGATGGCGACAGATATAGGGGCACATGCGGAGGGAGAGACAAAGACATTGACAAGGATGGCGACAGATATAGGGGCACTTTCGGAGGCAGAGACAGAGACAGAGACAGAGACACAGGCAGAGACAAGGATAGCGACAGATATAGGGGCACTTTCGGAGGCAGAGACAGAGACAGTGACAGAGACAGAGACAGAGACACAGGCAGAGACAAGGATAGCGACAGATATAGGGGCACTTTCAGAGACAGAGACAGAGACACAGGCAGAGACAAGGATAGCGACAGATATAGGGGCACATTCAGAGACAGAGACAGAGACAGAGACAGAGACAGAGACAGAGACAGAGACAGAGACACAGGCAGAGACAAGGATAGCGACAGATATAGGGGCACATTCAGTGTCAGAGATGGAGACATTGATAAGGATGGCGACAGATGTAGGGGCACTTTCGG
>CAMAOC010000053.1:85000-130000 GCA_945859555.1 Megachile ligniseca
ACAGATATAGGGGCACATTCAGTGTCAGAGACAGAGACATTGATAAGGATGGCGACAGATGTAGGGGCACTTTCAGAGACAGAGACAGAGACAGAGACAGAGACAGAGACAGAGACAGAGACAGAGACAGAGACAGAGACAGAGACAGAGACAGAGACAGAGACAGAGACAGAGACAGAGACAGAGACAGAGACAGAGACAGAGACAGAGACAGAGACAGAGACAGAGACAGAGACAGAGACAGAGACAGAGACAGAGACAGAGACAGAGACAGAGACAGAGACAGAGACAGAGACAGAGACAGAGACAGAGACAGAGACAGAGACAGAGACAGAGACAGAGACAGAGACAGAGACAGAGACAGAGACAGAGACAGAGACAGAGACAGAGACAGAGACAGAGACAGAGACAGAGACAGAGACAGAGACAGAGACAGAGACAGAGACAGAGACAGAGACAGAGACAGAGACAGAGACAGAGACAGAGACAGAGACAGAGACAGAGACAGAGACAGAGACAGAGACAGAGACAGAGACAGAGACAGAGACAGAGACAGAGACAGAGACAGAGACAGAGACAGAGACAGAGACAGAGACAGAGACAGAGACAGAGACAGAGACAGAGACAGAGACAGAGACAGAGACAGAGACAGAGACAGAGACAGAGACAGAGACAGAGACAGAGACAGAGACAGAGACAGAGACAGAGACAGAGACAGAGACAGAGACAGAGACAGAGACAGAGACAGATACAGAGAGACAGAGACAGAGACAGAGACAGAGACAGAAGCAGAGACAGAGACAGAGACAGAGACAGAGACAGAGACAGAGACAGAGACAGAGACAGAGACAGAGACAGAGACAGAGACAGAGACAGAGACAGAGACAGAGACAGAGACAGAGACAGAGACAGAGACAGAGACAGAGACAGAGACAGAGACAGAGACAGAGACAGAGACAGAGACAGAGACAGAGACAGAGACAGAGACAGAGACAGAGACAGAGACAGAGACAGAGACAGAGACAGAGACAGAGACAGAGACAGAGACAGAGACAGAGACAGAGACAGAGACAGAGACAGAGACAGAGACAGAGACAGAGACAGAGACAGAGACAGAGACAGAGACAGAGACAGAGACAGAGACAGAGACAGAGACAGAGACAGAGACAGAGACAGAGACAGAGACAGAGACAGAGACAGAGACAGAGACAGAGACAGAGACAGAGACAGAGACAGAGACAGAGACAGAGACAGAGACAGAGACAGAGACAGAGACAGAGACAGAGACAGAGACAGAGACAGAGACAGAGACAGAGACAGAGACAGAGACAGAGACAGAGACAGAGACAGAGACAGAGACAGAGACAGAGACAGAGACAGAGACAGAGACAGAGACAGAGACAGAGACAGAGACAGAGACAGAGACAGAGACAGAGACAGAGACAGAGACAGAGACAGAGACAGAGACAGAGACAGAGACAGAGACAGAGACAGAGACAGAGACAGAGACAGAGACAGAGACAGAGACAGAGACAGAGACAGAGACAGAGACAGAGACAGAGACAGAGACAGAGACAGAGACAGAGACAGAGACAGAGACAGAGACAGAGACAGAGACAGAGACAGAGACAGAGACAGAGACAGAGACAGAGACAGAGACAGAGACAGAGACAGAGACAGAGACAGAGGACAGAGGCAGAGGCAGAGGCAGAGACAGAGACAGAGACAGAGACAGAGACAGAGACAGAGACAGAGACAGAGACAGAGACAGAGACAGAGACAGAGACAGAGACAGAGACAGAGACAGAGACAGAGACAGAGACAGAGACAGAGACAGAGACAGAGACAGAGACAGAGACAGAGACAGAGACAGAGACAGAGACAGAGACAGAGACAGAGACAGAGACAGAGACAGAGACAGAGACAGAGACAGAGACAGAGACAGAGACAGAGACAGAGACAGAGACAGAGACAGAGACAGAGACAGAGACAGAGACAGAGACAGAGACAGAGACAGAGACAGAGACAGAGACAGAGACAGAGACAGAGACAGAGACAGAGACAGAGACAGAGACAGAGACAGAGACAGAGACAGAGACAGAGACAGAGACAGAGACAGAGACAGAGACAGAGACAGAGACAGAGACAGAGACAGAGACAGAGACAGAGACAGAGACAGAGACAGAGACAGAGACAGAGACAGAGACAGAGACAGATACAGAGACAGAGACACAGGCAGAGACAGAGACAGAGTCAAAGACGGAGACAGAGACAGAGACAGAGACAGAGACAAAGGCAGAGACAGAGACATAGGCAGAGTCAAGGATAGCGACAGATATAGGGGCACTTTCAGAGACAGAGTCAAAGACGGAGACAGAGACAGAGACAGAGACAGAGACAGAGACACAGGCAGAGACAGAGACAGAGACAGAGACAGAGACACAGGCAGATACAAGGATAGCGACAGATATAGGGGCACATTCAGTGTCAGAGATGGAGACATTGATAAGGATGGCGACAGATGTAGGGGCACCTTCGGAGGCAGAGACAGAGACAGAGACAGAGACAGAGACAGAGACAGAGACAGAGACAGAGACATTGACAAGGATGGCGACAGATATAGGGGCACATTCGGAGGCAGAGACAAAGACATTGACAAGAATGGAGACAGATATAGGGGCACTTTCGAAGGCAGAGACAGAGACAGTGACAGAGACAGAGACACAGGCAGAGACAAGGATAGCGACAGATATAGGGGCACTTTCAGAGACAGAGACAGAGACAGAGACAGAGACACAGGCAGAGACAAGGATAGCGACAGACATAGGGGCACTTTCAGAGACAGAGACAGAGACAGAGACACAGGCAGAGACAAGGATAGCGACAGATATAGGGGCACTTTCAGAGACAGAGACAGAGACAGAGACAGAGACAGAGACAGAGACAGAGACAGAGACAGAGACAGAGACAGAGACACAGGCAGAGACAAGGATAGCGACAGACATAGGGGCACTTTCAGAGACAGAGACAGAGACAGAGACAGAGACACAGGCAGAGACAAGGATAGCGACAGATATAGGGGCACTTTCAGAGACAGAGACAGAGACAGAGACAGAGACAGAGACAGAGACAGAGACAGAGACAGAGACAGAGACAGAGACAGAGACAGAGACAGAGACAGAGACAGAGACAGAGACAGAGACAGAGACAGAGACAGAGACAGAGACAGAGACAGAGACAGAGACAGAGACAGAGACAGAGACAGAGACAGAGACAGAGACAGAGACAGAGACAGAGACAGAGACAGAGACAGAGACAGAGACAGAGACAGAGACAGAGACAGAGACAGAGACAGAGACAGAGACAGAGACAGAGACAGAGACAGAGACAGAGACAGAGACAGAGACAGAGACAGAGACAGAGACAGAGACAGAGACAGAGACAGAGACAGAGACAGAGACAGAGACAGAGACAGAGACAGAGACAGAGACAGAGACAGAGACAGAGACAGAGACAGAGACAGAGACAGAGACAGAGACAGAGACAGAGACAGAGACAGAGACAGAGACAGAGACAGAGACAGAGACAGAGACAGAGACAGAGACAGAGACAGAGACAGAGACAGAGACAGAGACAGAGACAGAGACAGAGACAGAGACAGAGACAGAGACAGAGACAGAGACAGAGACAGAGACAGAGACAGAGACAGAGACAGAGACAGAGACAGAGACAGAGACAGAGACAGAGACAGAGACAGAGACAGAGACAGAGACAGAGACAGAGACAGAGACAGAGGCAGAGACAGAGACAGAGACAGAGACAGAGACAGAGACAGAGACAGAGACAGAGACAGAGGCAGAGACAGAGACATAGGCAGAGTCAAGGATAGCGACAGATATAGGGGCACTTTCGGAGGCAGAGACAGAGACAGAGACAGAGACACAGGCAGAGACAAGGATAGCGACAGATATAGGGGCACTTTCAGAGTCAGAGACAGAGACAGTGACAGAGACAGAGACAGAGACACAGGCAGAGACAAGGATAGCGACAGATATAGGTGCACTTTCAGAGACAGAGACAGAGACAGAGACAGAGACAGAGACAGAGACAGAGACAGAGACAGAGACAGAGACACAGGCAGAGACAAGGATAGCGACAGATATAGGGGCACATTCAGAGACAGAGACAGAGACAGAGACAGAGACAGAGACAGAGACAGAGACAGAGACAGAGACAGAGACAGAGACAGAGACAGAGACAGAGACACAGGCAGATACAAGGATAGCGACAGATATAGGGGCACATTCAGTGTCAGAGATGGAGACATTGATAAGGATGGCGACAGATGTAGGGGCACCTTCGGAGGCAGAGACAGAGACAGAGACAGAGACAGAGACAGAGACAGAGACATTGACAAGGATGGCGACAGATATAGGGGCACATGCGGAGGGAGAGACAAAGACATTGACAAGGATGGCGACAGATATAGGGGCACTTTCGGAGGCAGAGACAGAGACAGAGACAGAGACACAGGCAGAGACAAGGATGGCGACAGATATAGGGGCACTTTCGGAGGCAGAGACAGAGACAGAGACAGAGACACAGGCAGAGACAAGGATAGCGACAGATATAGGGGCACTTTCAGAGACAGAGACAGAGACAGAGACAGAGACACAGGCAGAGAGAAGGATAGCGACAGATATAGGGGCACATTCAGAGTCAGAGACAGAGAAACAGGCAGAGACAAGGATAGCGACAGATATAGGGGCACATTCAGAGTCAGAGACAGAGACACAGGCAGAGACAAGGATAGCGGCAGATATAGGGGCACTTTCAGAGTCAGAGACAGAGACAGAGACAGAGACACAGGCAGAGACAAGGATAGCGACAGATATAGGGGCACATTCAGTGTCAGAGACAGAGACATTGATAAGGATGGCGACAGATGTAGGGGCACTTTCAGAGACAGAGACAGAGACAGAGACAGAGACAGAGACAGAGACAGAGACAAAGACAGAGACAGAGACAGAGACAGAGACAGAGACAGAGACAGAGACAGAGACAGAGACAGAGACAGAGACAGAGACAGAGACAGAGACAGAGACAGAGACAGAGACAGAGACAGAGACAGAGACAGAGACAGAGACAGAGACAGAGACAGAGACAGAGACAGAGACAGAGACAGAGACAGAGACAGAGACAGAGACAGAGACAGAGACAGAGACAGAGACAGAGACAGAGACAGAGACAGAGACAGAGACAGAGACAGAGACAGAGACAGAGACAGAGACAGAGACAGAGACAGAGACAGAGACAGAGACAGAGACAGAGACAGAGACAGAGACAGAGACAGAGACAGAGACAGAGACAGAGACAGAGACAGAGACAGAGACAGAGACAGAGACAGAGACAGAGACAGAGACAGAGACAGAGACAGAGACAGAGACAGATACAGAGACAGAGACACAGGCAGAGACAGAGACAGAGGCAGAGACAGAGACATAGGCAGAGTCAAGGATAGCGACAGATATAGGGGCACTTTCAGAGTCAGAGACAGAGACACAGGCAGAGACAAGGATAGCGACAGATATAGGGGCACTTTCAGAGTCAGAGACAGAGACAGTGACAGAGACAGAGACAGAGACAGAGACAGAGACAGAGACACAGGCAGAGACAAGGATAGCGACAGATATAGGGGCACATTCAGAGACAGAGACAGAGACAGAGACAGAGACAGAGACAGAGACAGAGACAGAGACAGAGACAGAGACAGAGACAGAGACAGAGACAGAGACAGAGACAGAGACAGAGACAGAGACAGAGACAGAGACAGAGACAGAGACAGAGACAGAGACAGAGACACAGGCAGAGACAAGGATAGCGACAGATATAGGGGCACATTCAGTGTCAGAGATGGAGACATTGATAAGGATGGCGACAGATGTAGGGGCACCTTCGGAGGCAGAGACAGAGACAGAGACAGAGACGGAGACAGAGACAGAGACAGAGACAGAGACAGAGACAGAGACAGAGACAGAGACAGAGACAGAGACAGAGACAGAGACAGAGACAGAGACAGAGACAGAGACAGAGACAGAGACAGAGACAGAGACAGAGACAGAGACAGAGACAGAGACAGAGACAGAGACAGAGACAGAGACAGAGACAGAGACAGAGACAGAGACAGAGACAGAGACAGAGACAGAGACAGAGACAGAGACAGAGACAGAGACAGAGACAGAGACAGAGACAGAGACAGAGACAGAGACAGAGACAGAGACAGAGACAAAGACGGAGACAGAGACAGAGACAGAGACAGAGACAGAGGCAGAGACAGAGACAAAGGCAGAGTCAAGGACAGCGACAGATATAGGGGCACTTTCAGAGTCAGAGACAGAGACACAGGCAGAGACAAGGATAGCGACAGATATAGGGGCACTTTCAGAGTCAGAGACAGAGACAGTGACAGAGACAGAGACAGAGACACAGGCAGAGACAAGGATAGCGACAGATATAGGGGCACTTTCAGAGACAGAGACAGAGACAGAGACACAGGCAGAGACAAGGATAGCGACAGATATAGGGGCACATTCAGAGACAGAGACAGAGACAGATACAGAGACAGAGACACAGGCAGAGACAGAGACAGAGACAAAGACGGAGACAGAGACAGAGACAGAGACAGAGACAGAGGCAGAGACAGAGACATAGGCAGAGTCAAGGATAGCGACAGATATAGGGGCACTTTCAGAGTCAGAGACAGAGACACAGGCAGAGACAAGGATAGCGACAGATATAGGGGCACTTTCAGAGTCAGAGACAGAGACAGTGACAGAGACAGAGGCAGAGACACAGGCAGAGACAAGAATAGCGACAGATATAGGGGCACTTTCAGAGACAGAGACAGAGACAGAGACAGAGACACAGGCAGAGACAAGGATAGCGGCAGATATAGGGGCACTTTCAGAGTCAGAGGCAGAGACAGAGACAGAGACACAGGCAGAGACAAGGATAGCGACAGATATAGGGGCACATTCAGTGTCAGAGACAGAGACAGAGACAGAGACAGAGACAGAGACAGAGACAGAGACAGAGACAGAGACAGAGACAGAGACAGAGACAGAGACAGAGACAGAGACAGAGACAGAGACAGAGACAGAGACAGAGACAGAGACAGAGACAGAGACAGAGACAGAGACAGAGACAGAGACAGAGACAGAGACAGAGACAGAGACAGAGACAGAGACAGAGACAGAGACAGAGACAGAGACAGAGACAGAGACAGAGACAGAGACAGAGACAGAGACAGAGACAGAGACAGAGACAGAGACAGAGACAGAGACAGAGACAGAGACAGAGACAGAGACAGAGACAGAGACAGAGACAGAGACAGAGACAGAGACAGAGACAGAGACAGAGACAGAGACAGAGACAGAGACAGAGACAGAGACAGAGACAGAGACAGAGACAGAGACAGAGACAGAGACAGAGACAGAGACAGAGACAGAGACAGAGACAGAGACAGAGACAGAGACAGAGACAGAGACAGAGACAGAGACAGAGACAGAGACAGAGACAGAGACAGAGACAGAGACAGAGACAGAGACAGAGACAGAGACAGAGACACAGGCAGAGACAGAGACAGAGACAGAGACAAAGGCAGAGTCAAGGATAGCGACAGATATAGGGGCACTTTCAGAGTCAGAGACAGAGACACAGGCAGAGACAAGGATAGCGACAGATATAGGGGCACTTTCAGAGTCAGAGACAGAGACACAGGCAGAGACAAGGATAGCGACAGATATAGGGGCACTTTCAGAGTCAGAGACAGAGACAGTGACAGAGACAGAGGCAGAGACACAGGCAGAGACAAGGATAGCGACAGATATAGGGGCACTTTCAGAGACAGAGACAGAGACAGAGACAGAGACACAGGCAGAGACAAGGATAGCGGCAGATATAGGGGCACTTTCAGAGTCAGAGACAGAGACAGAGACAGAGACACAGGCAGAGACAAGGATAGCGACAGATATAGGGGCACATTCAGTGTCAGAGACAGAGACATTGATAAGGATGGCGACAGATGTAGGGGCACTTTCAGAGACAGAGACAGAGACAGAGACAGAGACATAGACAGAGACAGAGACAGAGACAGAGACAGAGACAGAGACAGAGACAGAGACAGAGACAGAGACAGAGACAGAGACAGAGACAGAGACAGAGACAGAGACAGAGACAGAGACAGAGACAGAGACAGAGACAGAGACAGAGACAGAGACAGAGACAGAGACAGAGACAGAGACAGAGACAGAGACAGAGACAGAGACAGAGACAGAGACAGAGACAGAGACAGAGACAGAGACAGAGACAGAGACAGAGACAGAGACAGAGACAGAGACAGAGACAGAGACAGAGACAGAGACAGAGACAGAGACAGAGACAGAGACAGAGACAGAGACAGAGACAGAGACAGAGACAGAGACAGAGACAGAGACAGAGACAGAGACAGAGACAGAGACAGAGACAGAGACAGAGACAGAGACAGAGACAGAGACAGAGACAGAGACAGAGACAGAGACAGAGACAGAGACAGAGACAGAGACAGAGACAGAGACAGAGACAGAGACAGAGACAGAGACAGAGACAGAGACAGAGACAGAGACAGAGACAGAGACAGAGACAGAGACAGAGACAGAGACAGAGACAGAGACAGAGACAGAGACAGAGACAGAGACAGAGACAGAGACAGAGACAGAGACAGAGACAGAGACAGAGACAGAGACAGAGACAGAGACAGAGACAGAGACAGAGACAGAGACAGAGACAGAGACAGAGACAGAGACAGAGACAGAGACAGAGACAGAGACAGAGACAGAGACAGAGACAGAGACAGAGACAGAGACAGAGACAGAGACAGAGACAGAGACAGAGACAGAGACAGAGACAGAGACAGAGACAGAGACAGAGACAGAGACAGAGACAGAGGCAGAGACAGAGACATAGGCAGAGTCAAGGATAGCGACAGATATAGGGGCACTTTCGGAGGCAGAGACAGAGACAGAGACAGAGACACAGGCAGAGACAAGGATAGCGACAGATATAGGGGCACTTTCAGAGTCAGAGACAGAGACAGTGACAGAGACAGAGACAGAGACACAGGCAGAGACAAGGATAGCGACAGATATAGGTGCACTTTCAGAGACAGAGACAGAGACAGAGACAGAGACAGAGACAGAGACAGAGACAGAGACACAGGCAGAGACAAGGATAGCGACAGATATAGGGGCACATTCAGAGACAGAGACAGAGACAGAGACAGAGACAGAGACAGAGACAGAGACACAGGCAGATACAAGGATAGCGACAGATATAGGGGCACATTCAGTGTCAGAGATGGAGACATTGATAAGGATGGCGACAGATGTAGGGGCACCTTCGGAGGCAGAGACAGAGACAGAGACAGAGACAGAGACAGAGACAGAGACAGAGACATTGACAAGGATGGCGACAGATATAGGGGCACATGCGGAGGGAGAGACAAAGACATTGACAAGGATGGCGACAGATATAGGGGCACTTTCGGAGGCAGAGACAGAGACAGAGACAGAGACACAGGCAGAGACAAGGATGGCGACAGATATAGGGGCACTTTCGGAGGCAGAGACAGAGACAGAGACAGAGACACAGGCAGAGACAAGGATAGCGACAGATATAGGGGCACTTTCAGAGACAGAGACAGAGACAGAGACAGAGACACAGGCAGAGAGAAGGATAGCGACAGATATAGGGGCACATTCAGAGTCAGAGACAGAGAAACAGGCAGAGACAAGGATAGCGACAGATATAGGGGCACATTCAGAGTCAGAGACAGAGACACAGGCAGAGACAAGGATAGCGGCAGATATAGGGGCACTTTCAGAGTCAGAGACAGAGACAGAGACAGAGACACAGGCAGAGACAAGGATAGCGACAGATATAGGGGCACATTCAGTGTCAGAGACAGAGACATTGATAAGGATGGCGACAGATGTAGGGGCACTTTCAGAGACATAGACAGAGACAGAGACAGAGACAGAGACAGAGACAGAGACAGAGACAGAGACAGAGACAGAGACAGAGACAGAGACAGAGACAGAGACAGAGACAGAGACAGAGACAGAGACAGAGACAGAGACAGAGACAGAGACAGAGACAGAGACAGAGACAGAGACAGAGACAGAGACAGAGACAGAGACAGAGACAGAGACAGAGACAGAGACAGAGACAGAGACAGAGACAGAGACAGAGACAGAGACAGAGACAGAGACAGAGACAGAGACAGAGACAGAGACAGAGACAGAGACAGAGACAGAGACAGAGACAGAGACAGAGACAGAGACAGAGACAGAGACAGAGACAGAGACAGAGACAGAGACAGAGACAGAGACAGAGACAGAGACAGAGACAGAGACAGAGACAGAGACAGAGACAGAGACAGAGACAGATACAGAGACAGAGACACAGGCAGAGACAGAGACAGAGACAGAGACAGAGACAGAGACAGAGACAGAGACAGAGACAGAGACAAAGACGGAGACAGAGACAGAGACAGAGACAGAGACAGAGGCAGAGACAGAGTCAAGGATAGCGACAGATATAGGGGCACTTTCAGAGTCAGAGACAGAGACACAGGCAGAGACAAGGATAGCGACAGATATAGGGGCACATTCAGAGTCAGAGACAGAGACAGTGACAGAGACAGAGACAGAGACACAGGCAGAGACAAGGATAGCGACAGATATAGGGGCACTTTCAGAGACAGAGACAGAGACAGAGACAGAGACACAGGCAGAGACAAGGATAGCGACAGATATAGGGGCACATTCAGAGACAGAGACAGAGACAGAGACAGAGACAGAGACAGAGACAGAGACAGAGACAGAGACAGAGACAGAGACAGAGACAGAGACAGAGACAGAGACAGATACAGAGACAGAGACACAGGCAGAGACAGAGACAGAGACAAAGACGGAGACAGAGACAGAGACAGAGACAGAGGCAGAGACAGAGACAAAGGCAGAGTCAAGGATAGCGACAGATATAGGGGCACTTTCAGAGTCAGAGACAGAGACACAGGCAGAGACAAGGATAGCGACAGATATAGGGGCACTTTCAGAGTCAGAGACAGAGACAGTGACAGAGACAGAGACAGAGACACAGGCAGAGACAAGGATAGCGACAGATATAGGGGCACTTTCAGAGACAGAGACAGAGACGGAGACAGAGACACAGGCAGAGACAAGGATAGCGACAGATATAGGGGCACATTCAGAGACAGAGACAGAGACAGAGACAGAGACAGAGACACAGGCAGAGACAAGGATAGCGACAGATATAGGGGCACATTCAGTGTCAGAGATGGAGACATTGATAAGGATGGCGACAGATGTAGGGGCACCTTCGGAGGCAGAGACAGAGACAGAGACAGAGACAGAGACAGAGACAGAGACAGAGACAGAGACAGAGACAGAGACAGAGACATTGACAAGGATGGCGACAGATATAGGGGCACATTCGGAGGCAGAGACAAAGACATTGACAAGAATGGCGACAGATATAGGGGCACTTTCGAAGGCAGAGACAGAGACAGTGACAGAGACAGAGGCAGAGACACAGGCAGAGACAAGGATAGCGACAGATATAGGGGCACTTTCAGAGACAGAGACAGAGACACAGGCAGAGACAAGGATAGCGACAGATATAGGGGCACATTCAGAGTCAGAGACAGAGACACAGGCAGAGACAAGGATAGCGACAGATATAGGGGCACATTCAGAGTCAGAGACAGAGACACAGGCAGAGACAAGGATAGCGGCAGATATAGGGGCACATTCAGTGTCAGAGACAGAGACATTGATAAGGATGGCGACAGATGTAGGGGCACTTTCAGAGACAGAGACAGAGACAGAGACAGAGACAGATACAGAGACAGAGACACAGGCAGAGACAGAGACAGAGACAAAGACGGAGACAGAGACAGAGACAGAGACAGAGACAGAGGCAGAGACAGAGACAAAGGCAGAGTCAAGGATAGCGACAGATATAGGGGCACTTTCAGAGTCAGAGACAGAGACACAGGCAGAGACAAGGATAGCGACAGATATAGGGGCACTTTCAGAGTCAGAGACAGAGACAGTGACAGAGACAGAGACAGAGACACAGGCAGAGACAAGGATAGCGACAGATATAGGGGCACATTCAGTGTCAGAGACAGAGACATTGATAAGGATGGCGACAGATGTAGGGGCACTTTCAGAGACAGAGACAGAGACAGAGACAGAGACAGAGACAGAGACAGAGACAGAGACAGAGACAGAGACAGAGACAGAGACAGAGACAGAGACAGAGACAGAGACAGAGACAGAGACAGAGACAGAGACAGAGACAGAGACAGAGACAGAGACAGAGACAGAGACAGAGACAGAGACAGAGACAGAGACAGAGACAGAGACAGAGACAGAGACAGAGACAGAGACAGAGACAGAGACAGAGACAGAGACAGAGACAGAGACAGAGACAGAGACAGAGACAGAGACAGAGACAGAGACAGAGACAGAGACAGAGACAGAGACAGAGACAGAGACAGAGACAGAGACAGAGACAGAGACAGAGACAGAGACAGAGACAGAGACAGAGACAGAGACAGAGACAGAGACAGAGACAGAGACAGAGACAGAGACAGAGACAGAGACAGAGACAGAGACAGAGACAGAGACAGAGACAGAGACAGAGACAGAGACAGAGACAGAGACAGAGACAGAGACAGAGACAGAGACAGAGACAGAGACAGAGACAGAGACAGAGACAGAGACAGAGACAGAGACAGAGACAGAGACAGAGACAGAGACAGAGACAGAGACAGAGACAGAGACAGAGACAGAGACAGAGACAGAGACAGAGACAGAGACAGAGACAGAGACAGAGACAGAGACAGAGACAGAGACAGAGACAGAGACAGAGACAGAGACAGAGACAGAGACAGAGACAGAGACAGAGACAGAGACAGAGACAGAGACAGAGACAGAGACAGAGACAGAGACAGAGACACAGGCAGAGACAAGGATAGCGACAGATATAGGGGCCCTTTCAGAGACAGAGACAGAGACAGAGACAGAGACACAGGCAGGGACAAGGATAGCGACAGATATAGGGGCACATTCAGAGTCAGAGACAGAGACACAGGCAGAGACAAGGATAGCGACAGACATAGGGGCACATTCAGAGTCAGAGACAGAGACACAGGCAGAGACAAGGATAGCGGCAGATATAGGGGCACTTTCAGAGTCAGAGACAGAGACAGAGACAGAGACACAGGCAGAGACAAGGATAGCGACAGATATAGGGGCACATTCAGTGTCAGAGACAGAGACATTGATAAGGATGGCGACAGATGTAGGGGCACTTTCAGAGACAGAGACAGAGACACAGGCAGAGACAAGGATAGCGACAGATATAGGGGCACATTCAGAGTCAGAGACAGAGAAACAGGCAGAGACAAGGATAGCGACAGATATAGGGGCACATTCAGAGTCAGAGACAGAGACACAGGCAGAGACAAGGATAGCGGCAGATATAGGGGCACTTTCAGAGTCAGAGACAGAGACAGTGACAGAGACAGAGACAGAGACACAGGCAGAGACAAGGATAGCGACAGATATAGGGGCACATTCAGTGTCAGAGACAGAGACATTGATAAGGATGGCGACAGATGTAGGGGCACTTTCAGAGACAGAGACAGAGACAGAGACAGAGACAGAGACAGAGACAGAGACAGAGACAGAGACAGAGACAGAGACAGAGACAGAGACAGAGACAGAGACAGAGACAGAGACAGAGACAGAGACAGAGACAGAGACAGAGACAGAGACAGAGACAGAGACAGAGACAGAGACAGAGACAGAGACAGAGACAGAGACAGAGACAGAGACAGAGACAGAGACAGAGACAGAGACAGAGACAGAGACAGAGACAGAGACAGAGACAGAGACAGAGACAGAGACAGAGACAGAGACAGAGACAGAGACAGAGACAGAGACAGAGACAGAGACAGAGACAGAGACAGAGACAGAGACAGAGACAGAGACAGAGACAGATACAGAGACAGAGACACAGGCAGAGACAGAGACAGAGACAAAGACGGAGACAGAGACAGAGACAGAGACAGAGACAGAGGCAGAGACAGAGACATAGGCAGAGACAAGGATAGCGACAGATATAGGGGCACTTTCAGAGTCAGAGACAGAGACACAGGCAGAGACAAGGATAGCGACAGATATAGGGGCACTTTCAGAGTCAGAGAAAGAGACAGAGACAGAGACACAGGCAGAGACAAGGATAGCGACAGATATAGGGGCACTTTCAGAGACAGAGACAGAGACAGAGACAGAGACACAGGCAGAGACAAGGATAGCGACAGATATAGGGGCACATTCAGAGACAGAGACAGAGACAGAGACAGAGACAGAGACAGAGACAGAGACACAGGCAGAGACAAGGATAGCGACAGATATAGGGGCACATTCAGTGTCAGAGATGGAGACATTGATAGGGATGGCGACAGATGTAGGGGCACCTTCGGAGGCAGAGACAGAGACAGAGACAGAGACAGAGACATTGACAAGGATGGCGACAGATATAGGGGCACATTCGGAGGCAGAGACAAAGGCATTGACAAGAATGGCGACAGATATAGGGGCACTTTCGAAGGCAGAGACAGAGACAGTGACAGAGACAGAGGCAGAGACACAGGCAGAGACAAGGATAGCGACAGATATAGGGGCACTTTCAGAGACAGAGACAGAGACACAGGCAGAGACAAGGATAGCGACAGATATAGGGGCACATTCAGAGTCAGAGACAGAGACACAGGCAGAGACAAGGATAGCGACAGATATAGGGGCACATTCAGAGTCAGAGACAGAGACACAGGCAGAGACAAGGATAGCGGCAGATATAGGGGCACTTTCAGAGTCAGAGACAGAGACAGAGACAGAGACACAGGCAGAGACAAGGAAAGCGACAGATATAGGGGCACATTCAGTGTCAGAGACAGAGACATTGATAAGGATGGCGACAGATGTAGGGGCACTTTCAGAGACAGAGACAGAGACAGAGACAGAGACAGATACAGAGACAGAGACACAGGCAGAGACAGAGACAGAGACAAAGACGGAGACAGAGACAGAGACAGAGACAGAGACAGAGGCAGAGACAGAGACAAAGGCAGAGTCAAGGATAGCGACAGATATAGGGGCACTTTCAGAGTCAGAGACAGAGACACAGGCAGAGACAAGGATAGCGACAGATATAGGGGCACATTCAGTGTCAGAGATGGAGACATTGATAGGGATGGCGACAGATGTAGGGGCACTTTCGGAGGCAGAGACAGAGACAGAGACAGAGACAGAGACATTGACAAGGATGGCGACAGATATAGGGGCACATTCGGAGGCAGAGACAAAGACATTGACAAGAATGGCGACAGATATAGGGGCACTTTCGAAGGCAGAGACAGAGACAGTGACAGAGACAGAGGCAGAGACACAGGCAGAGACAAGGATAGCGACAGATATAGGGGCACTTTCAGAGACAGAGACAGAGACACAGGCAGAGACAAGGATAGCGACAGATATAGGGGCACATTCAGAGTCAGAGACAGAGACACAGGCAGAGACAAGGATAGCGACAGATATAGGGGCACATTCAGAGTCAGAGACAGAGACACAGGCAGAGACAAGGATAGCGGCAGATATAGGGGCACTTTCAGAGTCGGAGACAGAGACAGAGACAGAGACACAGGCAGAGACAAGGAAAGCGACAGATATAGGGGCACATTCAGTGTCAGAGACAGAGACATTGATAAGGATGGCGACAGATGTAGGGGCACTTTCAGAGACAGAGACAGAGACAGAGACAGAGACAGAGACAGATACAGAGACAGAGACACAGGCAGAGACAGAGACAGAGACAAAGACGGAGACAGAGACAGAGACAGAGACAGAGACAGAGGCAGAGACAGAGACAAAGGCAGAGTCAAGGATAGCGACAGATATAGGGGCACTTTCAGAGTCAGAGACAGAGACACAGGCAGAGACAAGGATAGCGACAGATATAGGGGCACTTTCAGAGTCAGAGACAGAGACAGTGACAGAGACAGAGACAGAGACACAGGCAGAGACAAGGATAGCGACAGAGACAGAGACAGAGACAGAGACAGAGACAGAGACAGAGACACAGGCAGAGACAAGGATAGCGACAGATATAGGGGCACATTCAGAGTCAGAGACAGAGACACAGGCAGAGACAAGGATAGCGGCAGATATAGGGGCACTTTCAGAGTCAGAGACAGAGACACAGACAGTGACACAGGCAGAGACAAGGATAGCGACAGATATAGGGGCACATTCAGTGTCAGAGACAGAGACATTGATAAGGATGGCGACGGATGTAGGGGCACTTTCAGAGACAGAGACAGAGACAGAGACAGAGACAGAGACAGAGACAGAGACAGAGACAGAGACAGAGACAGAGACAGAGACAGAGACAGAGACAGAGACAGAGACAGAGACAGAGACAGAGACAGAGACAGAGACAGAGACAGAGACAGAGACAGAGACAGAGACAGAGACAGAGACAGAGACAGAGACAGAGACAGAGACAGAGACAGAGACAGAGACAGAGACAGAGACAGAGACAGAGACAGAGACAGAGACAGAGACAGAGACAGAGACAGAGACAGAGACAGAGACAGAGACAGAGACAGAGACAGAGACAGAGACAGAGACAGAGACAGAGACAGAGACAGAGACAGAGACAGAGACAGATACAGAGACAGAGACACAGGCAGAGACAGAGACAGAGACAAAGACGGAGACAGAGACAGAGACAGAGACAGAGACAGAGGCAGAGACAGAGACATAGGCAGAGACAAGGATAGCGACAGATATAGGGGCACTTTCAGAGTCAGAGACAGAGACACAGGCAGAGACAAGGATAGCGACAGATATAGGGGCACTTTCAGAGTCAGAGAAAGAGACAGAGACAGAGACACAGGCAGAGACAAGGATAGCGACAGATATAGGGGCACTTTCAGAGACAGAGACAGAGACAGAGACAGAGACACAGGCAGAGACAAGGATAGCGACAGATATAGGGGCACATTCAGAGACAGAGACAGAGACAGAGACAGAGACAGAGACAGAGACACAGGCAGAGACAAGGATAGCGACAGATATAGGGGCACATTCAGTGTCAGAGATGGAGACATTGATAGGGATGGCGACAGATGTAGGGGCACCTTCGGAGGCAGAGACAGAGACAGAGACAGAGACAGAGACATTGACAAGGATGGCGACAGATATAGGGGCACATTCGGAGGCAGAGACAAAGACATTGACAAGAATGGCGACAGATATAGGGGCACTTTCGAAGGCAGAGACAGAGACAGTGACAGAGACAGAGGCAGAGACACAGGCAGAGACAAGGATAGCGACAGATATAGGGGCACTTTCAGAGACAGAGACAGAGACACAGGCAGAGACAAGGATAGCGACAGATATAGGGGCACATTCAGAGTCAGAGACAGAGACACAGGCAGAGACAAGGATAGCGACAGATATAGGGGCACATTCAGAGTCAGAGACAGAGACACAGGCAGAGACAAGGATAGCGGCAGATATAGGGGCACTTTCAGAGTCAGAGACAGAGACAGAGACAGAGACACAGGCAGAGACAAGGAAAGCGACAGATATAGGGGCACATTCAGTGTCAGAGACAGAGACATTGATAAGGATGGCGACAGATGTAGGGGCACTTTCAGAGACAGAGACAGAGACAGAGACAGAGACAGAGACAGATACAGAGACAGAGACACAGGCAGAGACAGAGACAGAGACAAAGACGGAGACAGAGACAGAGACAGAGACAGAGACAGAGGCAGAGACAGAGACAAAGGCAGAGTCAAGGATAGCGACAGATATAGGGGCACTTTCAGAGTCAGAGAAAGAGACAGAGACAGAGACACAGGCAGAGACAAGGATAGCGACAGATATAGGGGCACTTTCAGAGACAGAGACAGAGACAGAGACAGAGACACAGGCAGAGACAAGGATAGCGACAGATATAGGGGCACATTCAGAGACAGAGACAGAGACAGAGACAGAGACAGAGACAGAGACACAGGCAGAGACAAGGATAGCGACAGATATAGGGGCACATTCAGTGTCAGAGATGGAGACATTGATAGGGATGGCGACAGATGTAGGGGCACCTTCGGAGGCAGAGACAGAGACAGAGACAGAGACAGAGACATTGACAAGGATGGCGACAGATATAGGGGCACATTCGGAGGCAGAGACAAAGACATTGACAAGAATGGCGACAGATATAGGGGCACTTTCGAAGGCAGAGACAGAGACAGTGACAGAGACAGAGGCAGAGACACAGGCAGAGACAAGGATAGCGACAGATATAGGGGCACTTTCAGAGACAGAGACAGAGACACAGGCAGAGACAAGGATAGCGACAGATATAGGGGCACATTCAGAGTCAGAGACAGAGACACAGGCAGAGACAAGGATAGCGACAGATATAGGGGCACATTCAGAGTCAGAGACAGAGACACAGGCAGAGACAAGGATAGCGGCAGATATAGGGGCACTTTCAGAGTCAGAGAGAGAGACAGAGACAGAGACACAGGCAGAGACAATGAAAGCGACAGATATAGGGGCACATTCAGTGTCAGAGACAGAGACATTGATAAGGATGGCGACAGATGTAGGGGCACTTTCAGAGACAGAGACAGAGACAGAGACAGAGACAGATACAGAGACAGAGACACAGGCAGAGACAGAGACAGAGACAAAGACGGAGACAGAGACAGAGACAGAGACAGAGACAGAGGCAGAGACAGAGACAAAGGCAGAGTCAAGGATAGCGACAGATATAGGGGCACTTTCAGAGTCAGAGACATAGACACAGGCAGAGACAAGGATAGCGACAGATATAGGGGCACTTTCAGAGTCAGAGACAGAGACAGTGACAGAGACAGAGACAGAGACACAGGCAGAGACAAGGATAGCGACAGAGACAGAGACAGAGACAGAGACAGAGACAGAGACAGAGACACAGGCAGAGACAAGGATAGCGACAGATATAGGGGCACATTCAGAGTCAGAGACAGAGACACAGGCAGAGACAAGGATAGCGGCAGATATAGGGGCACTTTCAGAGTCAGAGACAGAGACACAGACAGTGACACAGGCAGAGACAAGGATAGCGACAGATATAGGGGCACATTCAGTGTCAGAGACAGAGACATTGATAAGGATGGCGACAGATGTAGGGGCACTTTCAGAGACAGAGACAGAGACAGAGACAGAGACAGAGACAGAGACAGAGACAGAGACAGAGACAGAGACAGAGACAGAGACAGAGACAGAGACAGAGACAGAGACAGAGACAGAGACAGAGACAGAGACAGAGACAGAGACAGAGACAGAGACAGAGACAGAGACAGAGACAGAGACAGAGACAGAGACAGAGACAGAGACAGAGACAGAGACAGAGACAGAGACAGAGACAGAGACAGAGACAGAGACAGAGACAGAGACAGAGACAGAGACAGAGACAGAGACAGAGACAGAGACAGAGACAGAGACAGAGACAGAGACAGAGACAGAGACAGAGACAGAGACAGAGACAGAGACAGAGACAGAGACAGAGACAGAGACAGAGACAGAGACAGAGACAGAGACAGAGACAGAGACAGAGACAGAGACAGAGACAGAGACAGAGACAGAGACAGAGACAGAGACAGAGACAGAGACAGAGACAGAGACAGAGACAGAGACAGAGACAGAGACAGAGACAGATACAGAGACAGAGACACAGGCAGAGACAGAGACAGAGACAAAGACGGAGACAGAGACAGAGACAGAGACAGAGACAGAGACAGAGACAGAGGCAGAGACAGAGACATAGGCAGAGACAAGGATAGCGACAGATATAGGGGCACTTTCAGAGTCAGAGACAGAGACACAGGCAGAGACAAGGATAGCGACAGATATAGGGGCACTTTCAGAGTCAGAGAAAGAGACAGAGACAGAGACACAGGCAGAGACAAGGATAGCGACAGATATAGGGGCACTTTCAGAGACAGAGACAGAGACAGAGACAGAGACACAGGCAGAGACAAGGATAGCGACAGATATAGGGGCACATTCAGAGACAGAGACAGAGACAGAGACAGAGACAGAGACAGAGACACAGGCAGAGACAAGGATAGCGACAGATATAGGGGCACATTCAGTGTCAGAGATGGAGACATTGATAGGGATGGCGACAGATGTAGGGGCACCTTCGGAGGCAGAGACAGAGACAGAGACAGAGACAGAGACATTGACAAGGATGGCGACAGATATAGGGGCACATTCGGAGGCAGAGACAAAGACATTGACAAGAATGGCGACAGATATAGGGGCACTTTCGAAGGCAGAGACAGAGACAGTGACAGAGACAGAGGCAGAGACACAGGCAGAGACAAGGATAGCGACAGATATAGGGGCACTTTCAGAGACAGAGACAGAGACACAGGCAGAGACAAGGATAGCGACAGATATAGGGGCACATTCAGAGTCAGAGACAGAGACACAGGCAGAGACAAGGATAGCGACAGATATAGGGGCACATTCAGAGTCAGAGACAGAGACACAGGCAGAGACAAGGATAGCGGCAGATATAGGGGCACTTTCAGAGTCAGAGACAGAGACAGAGACAGAGACACAGGCAGAGACAAGGAAAGCGACAGATATAGGGGCACATTCAGTGTCAGAGACAGAGACATTGATAAGGATGGCGACAGATGTAGGGGCACTTTCAGAGACAGAGACAGAGACAGAAACAGAGACAGATACAGAGACAGAGACACAGGCAGAGACAGAGACAGAGACAAAGACGGAGACAGAGACAGAGACAGAGACAGAGACAGAGGCAGAGACAGAGACAAAGGCAGAGTCAAGGATAGCGACAGATATAGGGGCACTTTCAGAGTCAGAGACAGAGACACAGGCAGAGACAAGGATAGCGACATATATAGGGGCACTTTCAGAGTCAGAGACAGAGACAGTGACAGAGACAGAGACAGAGACACAGGCAGAGACAAGGATAGCGACAGAGACAGAGACAGAGACAGAGACAGAGACACAGGCAGAGACAAGGATAGCGACAGATATAGGGGCACATTCAGAGTCAGAGACAGAGACACAGGCAGAGACAAGGATAGCGGCAGATATAGGGGCACTTTCAGAGTCAGAGACAGAGACACAGACAGTGACACAGGCAGAGACAAGGATAGCGACAGATATAGGGGCACATTCAGTGTCAGAGACAGAGACATTGATAAGGATGGCGACAGATGTAGGGGCACTTTCAGAGACAGAGACAGAGACAGAGACAGAGACAGATACAGAGACAGAGACACAGGCAGAGACAGAGACAGAGACAAAGACGGAGACAGAGACAGAGACAGAGACAGAGACAGAGGCAGAGACAGAGACAAAGGCAGAGTCAAGGATAGCGACAGATATAGGGGCACTTTCAGAGTCAGAGACAGAGACACAGGCAGAGACAAGGATAGCGACAGATATAGGGGCACTTTCAGAGTCAGAGACAGAGACAGTGACAGAGACAGAGACAGAGACACAGGCAGAGACAAGGATAGCGACAGAGACAGAGACAGAGACAGAGACAGAGACAGAGACAGAGACACAGGCAGAGACAAGGATAGCGACAGATATAGGGGCACATTCAGAGTCAGAGACAGAGACACAGGCAGAGACAAGGATAGCGGCAGATATAGGGGCACTTTCAGAGTCAGAGACAGAGACACAGACAGTGACACAGGCAGAGACAAGGATAGCGACAGATATAGGGGCACATTCAGTGTCAGAGACAGAGACATTGATAAGGATGGCGACGGATGTAGGGGCACTTTCAGAGACAGAGACAGAGACAGAGACAGAGACAGAGACAGAGACAGAGACAGAGACAGAGACAGAGACAGAGACAGAGACAGAGACAGAGACAGAGACAGAGACAGAGACAGAGACAGAGACAGAGACAGAGACAGAGACAGAGACAGAGACAGAGACAGAGACAGAGACAGAGACAGAGACAGAGACAGAGACAGAGACAGAGACAGAGACAGAGACAGAGACAGAGACAGAGACAGAGACAGATACAGAGACAGAGACACAGGCAGAGACAGAGACAGAGACAAAGACGGAGACAGAGACAGAGACAGAGACAGAGACAGAGACAGAGGCAGAGACAGAGACATAGGCAGAGACAAGGATAGCGACAGATATAGGGGCACTTTCAGAGTCAGAGACAGAGACACAGGCAGAGACAAGGATAGCGACAGATATAGGGGCACTTTCAGAGTCAGAGAAAGAGACAGAGACAGAGACACAGGCAGAGACAAGGATAGCGACAGATATAGGGGCACTTTCAGAGACAGAGACACAGGCAGAGACAGAGACAGAGACAAAGACGGAGACAGAGACAGAGACAGAGACAGAGACAGAGGCAGAGACAGAGACAAAGGCAGAGTCAAGGATAGCGACAGATATAGGGGCACTTTCAGAGTCAGAGACAGAGACACAGGCAGAGACAAGGATAGCGACAGATATAGGGGCACTTTCAGAGTCAGAGACAGAGACAGTGACAGAGACAGAGACAGAGACACAGGCAGAGACAAGGATAGCGACAGAGACAGAGACAGAGACAGAGACAGAGACAGAGACAGAGACACAGGCAGAGACAAGGATAGCGACAGATATAGGGGCACATTCAGAGTCAGAGACAGAGACACAGGCAGAGACAAGGATAGCGGCAGATATAGGGGCACTTTCAGAGTCAGAGACAGAGACACAGACAGTGACACAGGCAGAGACAAGGATAGCGACAGATATAGGGGCACATTCAGTGTCAGAGACAGAGACATTGATAAGGATGGCGACAGATGTAGGGGCACTTTCAGAGACAGAGACAGAGACAGAGACAGAGACAGATACAGAGACAGAGACACAGGCAGAGACAGAGACAGAGACAAAGACGGAGACAGAGACAGAGACAGAGACAGAGACAGAGGCAGAGACAGAGACAAAGGCAGAGTCAAGGATAGCGACAGATATAGGGGCACTTTCAGAGTCAGAGACAGAGACACAGGCAGAGACAAGGATAGCGACAGATATAGGGGCACTTTCAGAGTCAGAGACAGAGACAGTGACAGAGACAGAGACAGAGACACAGGCAGAGACAAGGATAGCGACAGAGACAGAGACAGAGACAGAGACAGAGACAGAGACAGAGACACAGGCAGAGACAAGGATAGCGACAGATATAGGGGCACATTCAGAGTCAGAGACAGAGACACAGGCAGAGACAAGGATAGCGGCAGATATAGGGGCACTTTCAGAGTCAGAGACAGAGACACAGACAGTGACACAGGCAGAGACAAGGATAGCGACAGATATAGGGGCACATTCAGTGTCAGAGACAGAGACATTGATAAGGATGGCGACGGATGTAGGGGCACTTTCAGAGACAGAGACAGAGACAGAGACAGAGACAGAGACAGAGACAGAGACAGAGACAGAGACAGAGACAGAGACAGAGACAGAGACAGAGACAGAGACAGAGACAGAGACAGAGACAGAGACAGAGACAGAGACAGAGACAGAGACAGAGACAGAGACAGAGACAGAGACAGAGACAGAGACAGAGACAGAGACAGAGACAGAGACAGAGACAGAGACAGAGACAGAGACAGAGACAGATACAGATACAGAGACAGAGACACAGGCAGAGACAGAGACAGAGACAAAGACGGAGACAGAGACAGAGACAGAGACAGAGACAGAGGCAGAGACAGAGACATAGGCAGAGACAAGGATAGCGACAGATATAGGGGCACTTTCAGAGTCAGAGACAGAGACACAGGCAGAGACAAGGATAGCGACAGATATAGGGGCACTTTCAGAGTCAGAGAAAGAGACAGAGACAGAGACACAGGCAGAGACAAGGATAGCGACAGATATAGGGGCACTTTCAGAGACAGAGACAGAGACAGAGACAGAGACACAGGCAGAGACAAGGATAGCGACAGATATAGGGGCACATTCAGAGACAGAGACAGAGACAGAGACAGAGACAGAGACAGAGACACAGGCAGAGACAAGGATAGCGACAGATATAGGGGCACATTCAGTGTCAGAGATGGAGACATTGATAGGGATGGCGACAGATGTAGGGGCACCTTCGGAGGCAGAGACAGAGACAGAGACAGAGACAGAGACATTGACAAGGATGGCGACAGATATAGGGGCACATTCGGAGGCAGAGACAAAGACATTGACAAGAATGGCGACAGATATAGGGGCACTTTCGAAGGCAGAGACAGAGACAGTGACAGAGACAGAGGCAGAGACACAGGCAGAGACAAGGATAGCGACAGATATAGGGGCACTTTCAGAGACAGAGACAGAGACACAGGCAGAGACAAGGATAGCGACAGATATAGGGGCACATTCAGAGTCAGAGACAGAGACACAGGCAGAGACAAGGATAGCGACAGATATAGGGGCATATTCAGAGTCAGAGACAGAGACACAGGCAGAGACAAGGATAGCGGCAGATATAGGGGCACTTTCAGAGTCAGAGACAGAGACAGAGACAGAGACACAGGCAGAGACAAGGAAAGCGACAGATATAGGGGCACATTCAGTGTCAGAGACAGAGACATTGATAAGGATGGCGACAGATGTAGGGGCACTTTCAGAGACAGAGGCAGAGACAGAGACAGAGACAGATACAGAGACAGAGACACAGGCAGAGACAGAGACAGAGACAAAGACGGAGACAGAGACAGAGACAGAGACAGAGACAGAGGCAGAGACAGAGACAAAGGCAGAGTCAAGGATAGCGACAGATATAGGGGCACTTTCAGAGTCAGAGAAAGAGACAGAGACAGAGACACAGGCAGAGACAAGGATAGCGACAGATATAGGGGCACTTTCAGAGTCAGAGACAGAGACAGAGACAGAGACACAGGCAGAGACAAGGAAAGCGACAGATATAGGGGCACATTCAGTGTCAGAGACAGAGACATTGATAAGGATGGCGACAGATGTAGGGGCACTTTCAGAGACAGAGACAGAGACAGAGACAGAGACAGATACAGAGACAGAGACACAGGCAGAGACAGAGACAGAGACAAAGACGGAGACAGAGACAGAGACAGAGACAGAGACAGAGGCAGAGACAGAGACAAAGGCAGAGTCAAGGATAGCGACAGATATAGGGGCACTTTCAGAGTCAGAGACATAGACACAGGCAGAGACAAGGATAGCGACAGATATAGGGGCACTTTCAGAGTCAGAGACAGAGACAGTGACAGAGACAGAGACAGAGACACAGGCAGAGACAAGGATAGCGACAGAGACAGAGACAGAGACAGAGACAGAGACAGAGACAGAGACAGAGACAGAGACAGAGACAGAGACAGAGACACAGGCAGAGACAAGGATAGCGACAGATATAGGGGCACATTCAGAGTCAGAGACAGAGACACAGGCAGAGACAAGGATAGCGGCAGATATAGGGGCACTTTCAGAGTCAGAGACAGAGACACAGACAGTGACACAGGCAGAGACAAGGATAGCGACAGATATAGGGGCACATTCAGTGTCAGAGACAGAGACATTGATAAGGATGGCGACAGATGTAGGGGCACTTTCAGAGACAGAGACAGAGACAGAGACAGAGACAGAGACAGAGACAGAGACAGAGACAGAGACAGAGACAGAGACAGAGACAGAGACAGAGACAGAGACAGAGACAGAGACAGAGACAGAGACAGAGACAGAGACAGAGACAGAGACAGAGACAGAGACAGAGACAGAGACAGAGACAGAGACAGAGACAGAGACAGAGACAGAGACAGAGACAGAGACAGAGACAGAGACAGAGACAGAGACAGAGACAGAGACAGAGACAGAGACAGAGACAGAGACAGAGACAGAGACAGAGACAGAGACAGAGACAGAGACAGAGACAGAGACAGAGACAGAGACAGAGACAGAGACAGAGACAGAGACAGAGACAGAGACAGAGACAGAGACAGAGACAGAGACAGAGACAGAGACAGAGACAGAGACAGAGACAGAGACAGAGACAGAGACAGAGACAGAGACAGAGACAGAGACAGAGACAGAGACAGAGACAGAGACAGAGACAGAGACAGAGACAGAGACAGAGACAGAGACAGAGACAGAGACAGAGACAGAGACAGAGACAGAGACAGAGACAGAGACAGAGACAGAGACAGAGACAGAGACAGAGACAGAGACAGAGACAGAGACAGAGACAGAGACAGAGACAGAGACAGAGACAGAGACAGAGACAGAGACAGAGACAGAGACAGATACAGAGACAGAGACACAGGCAGAGACAGAGACAGAGACAAAGACGGAGACAGAGACAGAGACAGAGACAGAGACAGAGACAGAGGCAGAGACAGAGACATAGGCAGAGACAAGGATAGCGACAGATATAGGGGCACTTTCAGAGTCAGAGACAGAGACACAGGCAGAGACAAGGATAGCGACAGATATAGGGGCACTTTCAGAGTCAGAGAAAGAGACAGAGACAGAGACACAGGCAGAGACAAGGATAGCGACAGATATAGGGGCACTTTCAGAGTCAGAGACAGAGACACAGGCAGAGACAAGGATAGCGACAGATATAGGGGCACTTTCAGAGTCAGAGAAAGAGACAGAGACAGAGACACAGGCAGAGACAAGGATAGCGACAGATATAGGGGCACTTTCAGAGACAGAGACAGAGACAGAGACAGAGACAGAGACACAGGCAGAGACAAGGATAGCGACAGATATAGGGGCACATTCAGAGACAGAGACAGAGACAGAGACAGAGACAGAGACAGAGACACAGGCAGAGACAAGGATAGCGACAGATATAGGGGCACATTCAGTGTCAGAGATGGAGACATTGATAGGGATGGCGACAGATGTAGGGGCACCTTCGGAGGCAGAGACAGAGACAGAGACACAGACAGAGACATTGACAAGGATGGCGACAGATATAGGGGCACATTCGGAGGCAGAGACAAAGACATTGACAAGAATGGCGACAGATATAGGGGCACTTTCGAAGGCAGAGACAGAGACAGTGACAGAGACAGAGACACAGGCAGAGACAAGGATAGCGACAGATATAGGGGCACTTTCAGAGACAGAGACAGAGACAGAGACAGAGACACAGGCAGAGACAAGGATAGCGACAGATATAGGGGCACATTCAGAGTCAGAGACAGAGACACAGGCAGAGACAAGGATAGCGACAGATATAGGGGCACATTCAGAGTCAGAGACAGAGACACAGGCAGAGACAAGGATAGCGGCAGATATAGGGGCACTTTCAGAGTCAGAGACAGAGACAGAGACAGAGACAGAGACAGAGACAGAGACAGAGACAGAGACAGAGACAGAGACAGAGACAGAGACAGAGACAGAGACAGAGACAGAGACAGAGACAGAGACAGAGACAGAGACAGAGACAGAGACAGAGACAGAGACAGAGACAGAGACAGAGACAGAGACAGAGACAGAGACAGAGACAGAGACAGAGACAGAGACAGAGACAGAGACAGAGACAGAGACAGAGACAGAGACAGAGACAGAGACAGAGACAGAGACAGAGACAGAGACAGAGACAGAGACAGAGACAGAGACAGAGACAGAGACAGAGACAGAGACAGAGACAGAGACAGAGACAGAGACAGAGACAGAGACAGAGACAGAGACAGAGACAGAGACAGAGACAGAGACAGAGACAGAGACAGAGACAGAGACAGAGACAGAGACAGAGACAGAGACAGAGACAGAGACAGAGACAGAGACACAGGCAGAGACAGAGACAGAGACAAAGACGGAGACAGAGACAGAGACAGAGACAGAGACAGAGGCAGAGACAGAGACATAGGCAGAGACAAGGATAGCGACAGATATAGGGGCACTTTCAGAGTCAGAGACAGAGACACAGGCAGAGACAAGGATAGCGACAGATATAGGGGCACTTTCAGAGTCAGAGAAAGAGACAGAGACAGAGACACAGGCAGAGACAAGGATAGCGACAGATATAGGGGCACTTTCAGAGACAGAGACAGAGACAGAGACAGAGACAGAGACACAGGCAGAGACAAGGATAGCGACAGATATAGGGGCACATTCAGAGACAGAGACAGAGACAGAGACAGAGACAGAGACAGAGACACAGGCAGAGACAAGGATAGCGACAGATATAGGGGCACATTCAGTGTCAGAGATGGAGACATTGATAGGGATGGCGACAGATGTAGGGGCACCTTCGGAGGCAGAGACAGAGACAGAGACAGAGACAGAGACATTGACAAGGATGGCGACAGATATAGGGGCACATTCGGAGGCAGAGACAAAGACATTGACAAGAATGGCGACAGATATAGGGGCACTTTCGAAGGCAGAGACAGAGACAGTGACAGAGACAGAGACACAGGCAGAGACAAGGATAGCGACAGATATAGGGGCACTTTCAGAGACAGAGACAGAGACAGAGACAGAGACACAGGCAGAGACAAGGATAGCGACAGATATAGGGGCACATTCAGAGTCAGAGACAGAGACACAGGCAGAGACAAGGATAGCGACAGATATAGGGGCACATTCAGAGTCAGAGACAGAGACACAGGCAGAGACAAGGATAGCGGCAGATATAGGGGCACTTTCAGAGTCAGAGACAGAGACAGAGACAGAGACAGAGACAGAGACAGAGACAGAGACAGAGACAGAGACAGAGACAGAGACAGAGACAGAGACAGAGACAGAGACAGAGACAGAGACAGAGACAGAGACAGAGACAGAGACAGAGACAGAGACAGAGACAGAGACAGAGACAGAGACAGAGACAGAGACAGAGACAGAGACAGAGACAGAGACAGAGACAGAGACAGAGACAGAGACAGAGACAGAGACAGAGACAGAGACAGAGACAGAGACAGAGACAGAGACAGAGACAGAGACAGAGACAGAGACAGAGACAGAGACAGAGACAGAGACAGAGACAGAGACAGAGACAGAGACAGAGACAGAGACAGAGACAGAGACAGAGACAGAGACAGAGACAGAGACAGAGACAGAGACAGAGACAGAGACAGAGACAGAGACAGAGACAGAGACAGAGACAGAGACAGAGACAGAGACAGAGACAGAGACACAGGCAGAGACAGAGACAGAGACAAAGACGGAGACAGAGACAGAGACAGAGACAGAGACAGAGGCAGAGACAGAGACATAGGCAGAGACAAGGATAGCGACAGATATAGGGGCACTTTCAGAGTCAGAGACAGAGACACAGGCAGAGACAAGGATAGCGACAGATATAGGGGCACTTTCAGAGTCAGAGAAAGAGACAGAGACAGAGACACAGGCAGAGACAAGGATAGCGACAGATATAGGGGCACTTTCAGAGACAGAGACAGAGACAGAGACAGAGACAGAGACACAGGCAGAGACAAGGATAGCGACAGATATAGGGGCACATTCAGAGACAGAGACAGAGACAGAGACAGAGACAGAGACAGAGACACAGGCAGAGACAAGGATAGCGACAGATATAGGGGCACATTCAGTGTCAGAGATGGAGACATTGATAGGGATGGCGACAGATGTAGGGGCACCTTCGGAGGCAGAGACAGAGACAGAGACAGAGACAGAGACATTGACAAGGATGGCGACAGATATAGGGGCACATTCGGAGGCAGAGACAAAGACATTGACAAGAATGGCGACAGATATAGGGGCACTTTCGAAGGCAGAGACAGAGACAGTGACAGAGACAGAGACACAGGCAGAGACAAGGATAGCGACAGATATAGGGGCACTTTCAGAGACAGAGACAGAGACAGAGACAGAGACACAGGCAGAGACAAGGATAGCGACAGATATAGGGGCACATTCAGAGTCAGAGACAGAGACACAGGCAGAGACAAGGATAGCGACAGATATAGGGGCACATTCAGAGTCAGAGACAGAGACACAGGCAGAGACAAGGATAGCGGCAGATATAGGGGCACTTTCAGAGTCAGAGACAGAGACAGAGACAGAGACAGAGACAGAGACAGAGACAGAGACAGAGACAGAGACAGAGACAGAGACAGAGACAGAGACAGAGACAGTGACAGAGACAGAGACAGAGACAGAGACAGAGACAGAGACAGAGACAGAGACAGAGACAGAGACAGAGACAGAGACAGAGACAGAGACAGAGACAGAGACAGAGACAGAGACAGAGACAGAGACAGAGACAGAGACAGAGACAGAGACAGAGACAGAGACAGAGACAGAGACAGAGACAGAGACAGAGACAGAGACAGAGACAGAGACAGAGACAGAGACAGAGACAGAGACAGAGACAGAGACAGAGACAGAGACAGAGACAGAGACAGAGACAGAGACACAGGCAGAGACAAGGATAGCGACAGATATAGGGGCACATTCAGAGTCAGAGACAGAGACACAGGCAGATACAAGGATAGCGGCAGATATAGGGGCACTTTCAGAGTCAGAGACAGAGACACAGACAGAGACACAGGCAGAGACAAGGATAGCGACAGATATAGGGGCACATTCAGTGTCAGAAACAGAGACATTGATAAGGATGGCGACAGATGTAGGGGCACTTTCAGAGACAGAGACAGAGACAGAGACAGAGACAGAGACAGAGACAGAGACAGAGACAGAGACAGAGACAGAGACAGAGACAGAGACAGAGACAGAGACAGAGACAGAGACAGAGACAGAGACAGAGACAGAGACAGAGACAGAGACAGAGACAGAGACAGAGACAGAGACAGAGACAGAGACAGAGACAGAGACAGAGACGGAGACGGAGACGGAGACGGAGACGGAGACGGAGACAGAGACAGAGACAGAGACAGAGACAGAGACAGAGACAGAGACAGAGACAGAGACAGAGACAGAGACAGAGACAGAGACAGAGACAGAGACAGAGACAGAGACAGAGACAGAGACAGAGACAGAGACAGAGACAGAGACAGAGACAGAGACAGAGACAGAGACAGAGACAGAGACAGAGACAGAGACAGAGACAGAGACAGAGACAGAGACAGAGACAGAGACAGAGACAGAGACAGAGACAGAGACAGAGACAGAGACAGAGACAGAAACAGATACAGAGACAGAGACACAGGCAGAGACAGAGACAGAGACAAAGACGGAGACAGAGACAGAGACAGAGACAGAGACAGAGGCAGAGACAGAGACAAAGGCAGAGTCAAGGATAGCGACAGATATAGGGGCACTTTCAGAGTCAGAGACAGAGACACAGGCAGAGACAAGGATAGCGACAGATATAGGGGCACTTTCAGAGTCAGAGAGAGAGACAGTGACAGAGACAGAGACAGAGACACAGGCAGAGACAAGGATAGCGACAGATATAGGGGCACTTTCAGAGACAGAGACAGAGACAGAGACAGAGACACAGGAAGAGACAAGGATAGCGACAGATATAGGGGCACATTCAGAGACAGAGACAGAGACAGAGACAGAGACAGAGACACAGGCAGAGACAAGGATAGCGACAGATATAGGGGCACATTCAGTGTCAGAGATGGAGACATTGATAAGGATGGCGACAGATGTAGGGGCACCTTCGGAGGCAGAGACAGAGACAGAGACAGAGACAGAGACAGAGACAGAGACAGAGACATTGACAAGGATGGCGACAGATATAGGGGCACATTCGGAGGCAGAGACAAAGACATTGACAAGAATGGCGACAGATATAGGGGCACTTTCGAAGGCAGAGACATAGACAGTGACAGAGACAGAGGCAGAGACACAGGCAGAGACAAGGATAGCGACAGATATAGGGGCACTTTCAGAGACAGAGACAGAGACACAGGCAGAGACAAGGATAGCGACAGATATAGGGGCACTTTCAGAGACAGAGACAGAGACAGAGACAGAGACACAGGCAGAGACAAGGATAGCGACAGATATAGGGGCACATTCAGAGTCAGAGACAGAGACACAGGCAGAGACAAGGATAGCGGCAGATATAGGGGCACTTTCAGAGTCAGAGACAGAGACAGAGACAGAGACACAGGCAGAGACAAGGATAGCGACAGATATAGGGGCACATTCAGTGTCAGAGACAGAGACATTGATAAGGATGGCGACAGATGTAGGGGCACTTTCAGAGACAGAGACAGAGACAGAGACAGAGACAGAGACAGAGACAGAGACAGAGACAGAGACAGAGACAGAGACAGAGACAGAGACAGAGACAGAGACAGAGACAGAGACAGAGACAGAGACAGAGACAGAGACAGAGACAGAGACAGAGACAGAGACAGAGACAGAGACAGAGACAGAGACAGAGACAGAGACAGAGACAGAGACAGAGACAGAGACAGAGACAGAGACAGAGACAGAGACAGAGACAGATACAGAGACAGAGACACAGACAGAGACAGAGACAGAGACAAAGACGGAGACAGAGACAGAGACAGAGACAGAGACAGAGGCAGAGACAGAGACAAAGGCAGAGTCAAGGATAGCGACAGATATAGGGGCACTTTCAGAGTCAGAGACAGAGACACAGGCAGAGACAAGGATAGCGACAGATATAGGGGCACTTTCAGAGTCAGAGAGAGAGACAGTGACAGAGACAGAGACAGAGACACAGGCAGAGACAAGGATAGCGACAGATATAGGGGCACTTTCAGAGACAGAGACAGAGACAGAGACAGAGACACAGGAAGAGACAAGGATAGCGACAGATATAGGGGCACATTCAGAGACAGAGACAGAGACAGAGACAGAGACAGAGACACAGGCAGAGACAAGGATAGCGACAGATATAGGGGCACATTCAGTGTCAGAGATGGAGACATTGATAAGGATGGCGACAGATGTAGGGGCACCTTCGGAGGCAGAGACAGAGACAGAGACAGAGACAGAGACAGAGACAGAGACAGAGACAGAGACATTGACAAGGATGGCGACAGATATAGGGGCACATTCGGAGGCAGAGACAAAGACATTGACAAGAATGGCGACAGATATAGGGGCACTTTCGAAGGCAGAGACAGAGACAGTGACAGAGACAGAGGCAGAGACACAGGCAGAGACAAGGATAGCGACAGATATAGGGGCACTTTCAGAGACAGAGACAGAGACACAGGCAGAGACAAGGATAGCGACAGATATCTGGGCACATTCAGAGTCAGAGACAGAGACACAGGCAGAGACAAGGATAGCGACAGATATAGGGGCACATTCAGAGTCAGAGACAGAGACACAGGCAGAGACAAGGATAGCGGCAGATATAGGGGCACTTTCAGAGTCAGAGACAGAGACAGAGACAGAGACAGAGACACAGGCAGAGACAAGGAAAGCGAAAGATATAGGGGCACATTCAGTGTCAGAGACAGAGACATTGATAAGGATGGCGACAGATGTAGGGGCACTTTCAGAGACAGAGACAGAGACAGAGACAGAGACAGAGACAGAGACAGAGACAGAGACAGAGACAGAGACAGAGACAGAGACAGAGACAGAGACAGAGACAGAGACAGAGACAGAGACAGAGACAGAGACAGAGACAGAGACAGAGACAGAGACAGAGACAGATACAGAGACAGAGACACAGGCAGAGACAGAGACAGAGACAAAGACGGAGAAAGAGACAGAGACAGAGACAGAGACACAGGCAGAGACAAGGATAGCGACAGATATAGGGGCACTTTCAGAGTCAGAGACAGAGACAGTGACAGAGACAGAGACAGAGACACAGGCAGAGACAAGGATAGCGACAGATATAGGGGCACTTTCAGAGACAGAGACAGAGACAGAGACACAGGCAGAGACAAGGATAGCGACAGATATAGGGGCACATTCAGAGACAGAGACAGAGACAGAGACAGAGACAGAGACAGAGACAGAGACAGAGACAGAGACAGAGACAGAGACAGAGACAGAGACACAGGCAGAGACAAGGATAGCGACAGATATAGGGGCACTTTCAGAGACAGAGACAGAGACAGAGACAGAGACAGAGACACAGGCAGAGACAAGGATAGCGACAGATATAGGGGCACATTCAGAGTCAGAGACAGAGACACAGGCAGAGACAAGGATAGCGACAGATATAGGGGCACAATCAGTGTCAGAGATGGAGACATTGATAAGGATGGCGACAGATATAGGGGCACTTTCGAAGGCAGAGACAGAGACAGTGACAGAGACAGAGACAGAGACAGAGACAGAGACACAGGCAGAGACAAGGATAGCGACAGATATAGGGGCACATTCAGTGTCAGAGATGGAGACATTGATAAGGATGGCGACAGATGTAGGGGCACCTTCGGAGGCAGAGACAGAGACAGAGACAGAGACAGAGACAGAGACATTGACAAGGATGGCGACAGATATAGGGGCACATTCGGAGGCAGAGACAAAGACATTGACAAGAATGGCGACAGATATAGGGGCACTTTCGAAGGCAGAGACAGAGACAGTGACAGAGACAGAGACAGAGACACAGGCAGAGACAAGGATAGCGACAGATATAGGGGCACTTTCAGAGACAGAGACAGAGACAGAGACAGAGACACAGGCAGAGACAAGGATAGCGACAGATATAGGGGCACATTCAGAGTCAGAGACAGAGACACAGGCAGAGACAAGGATAGCGACAGATATAGGGGCACATTCAGAGTCAGAGACAGAGACACAGGCAGAGACAAGGATAGCGGCAGATATAGGGGCACTTTCAGAGTCAGAGACAGAGACAGAGACAGAGACAGAGACAGAGACAGAGACAGAGACAGAGACAGAGACAGAGACAGAGACAGAGACAGAGACAGAGACAGAGACAGAGACAGAGACAGAGACAGAGACAGAGACAGAGACAGAGACAGAGACAGAGACAGAGACAGAGACAGAGACAGAGACAGAGACAGAGACAGAGACAGAGACAGAGACAGAGACAGAGACAGAGACAGAGACAGAGACAGAGACAGAGACAGAGACAGAGACAGAGACAGAGACAGAGACAGAGACAGAGACAGAGACAGAGACAGAGACAGAGACAGAGACAGAGACAGAGACAGAGACAGAGACAGAGACAGAGACAGAGACAGAGACAGAGACAGAGACAGAGACAGAGACAGAGACAGAGACAGAGACAGAGACAGAGACAGAGACAGAGACAGAGACAGAGACAGAGACAGAGACAGAGACAGAGACAGAGACAGAGACAGAGACAGAGACAGAGACAGAGACAGAGACAGAGACAGAGACAGAGACAGAGACAGAGACAGAGACAGAGACAGAGACAGAGACAGAGACAGAGACAGAGACAGAGACAGAGACACAGGCAGAGACAAGGATAGCGACAGATATAGGGGCACTTTCAGAGACAGAGACAGAGACAGAGACAGAGACAGAGACACAGGCAGAGACAAGGATAGCGACAGATATAGGGGCACATTCAGAGTCAGAGACAGAGACACAGGCAGAGACAAGGATAGCGACAGATATAGGGGCACAATCAGTGTCAGAGATGGAGACATTGATAAGGATGGCGACAGATATAGGGGCACTTTCGAAGGCAGAGACAGAGACAGTGACAGAGACAGAGACAGAGACAGAGACACAGGCAGAGACAAGGATAGCGACAGATATAGGGGCACATTCAGTGTCAGAGATGGAGACATTGATAAGGATGGCGACAGATGTAGGGGCACCTTCGGAGGCAGAGACAGAGACAGAGACAGAGACAGAGACAGAGACATTGACAAGGATGGCGACAGATATAGGGGCACATTCGGAGGCAGAGACAAAGACATTGACAAGAATGGCGACAGATATAGGGGCACTTTCGAAGGCAGAGACAGAGACAGTGACAGAGACAGAGACAGAGACACAGGCAGAGACAAGGATAGCGACAGATATAGGGGCACTTTCAGAGACAGAGACAGAGACAGAGACAGAGACACAGGCAGAGACAAGGATAGCGACAGATATAGGGGCACATTCAGAGTCAGAGACAGAGACACAGGCAGAGACAAGGATAGCGACAGATATAGGGGCACATTCAGAGACAGAGACAGAGACAGAGACAGAGACAGAGACAGAGACAGAGACAGAGACAGAGACAGAGACAGAGACAGAGACAGAGACAGAGACAGAGACAGAGACAGAGACAGAGACAGAGACAGAGACAGAGACAGAGACAGAGACAGAGACAGAGACAGAGACAGAGACAGAGACAGAGACAGAGACAGAGACAGAGACAGAGACAGAGACAGAGACAGAGACAGAGACAGAGACAGAGACAGAGACAGAGACAGAGACAGAGACAGAGACAGAGACAGAGACAGAGACAGAGACAGAGACAGAGACAGAGACAGAGACAGAGACAGAGACAGAGACAGAGACAGAGACAGAGACAGAGACAGAGACAGAGACAGAGACAGAGACAGAGACAGAGACAGAGACAGAGACAGAGACAGAGACAGAGACAGAGACAGAGACAGAGACAGAGACAGAGACAGAGACAGAGACAGAGACAGAGACAGAGACAGAGACAGAGACAGAGACAGAGACAGAGACAGAGACAGAGACAGAGACAGAGACAGAGACAGAGACAGAGACAGAGACAGAGACAGAGACAGAGACAGAGACAGAGACAGAGACAGAGACAGAGACAGAGACAGAGACAGAGACAGAGACAGAGACAGAGACAGAGACAGAGACAGAGACAGAGACAGAGACAGAGACAGAGACAGAGACAGAGACATTGACAAGGATGGCGACAGATATAGGGGCACATGCGGAGGGAGAGACAAAGACATTGACAAGGATGGCGACAGATATAGGGACACTTTCGGAGGCAGAGACAGAGACACAGGCAGAGACAAGGATGGCGACAGATATAGGGGCACTTTCGGAGGCAGAGACAGAGACAGAGACAGAGACACAGGCAGAGACAAGGATAGCGACAGATATAGGGGCACTTTCAGAGTCAGAGACAGAGACAGTGACAGAGACAGAGACAGAGACACAGGCAGAGACATGGATAGCGACAGATATAGGTGCACTTTCAGAGACAGAGACAGAGACAGAGACAGAGACAGAGACACAGGCAGAGACAAGGATAGCGACAGATATAGGGGCACATTCAGAGACAGACACAGAGACAGAGACAGAGACAGAGACAGAGACAGAGACAGAGACAGAGACAGAGACAGAGACAGAGACAGAGACAGAGACAGAGACAGAGACAGAGACAGAGACAGAGACAGAGACAGAGACAGAGACAGAGACAGAGACAGAGACAGAGACACAGGCAGAGACAGAGACAGAGACAGAGACAGAGACAGAGACAGAGACAGAGACAGAGACAGAGACAGAGACAGAGACAGAGACAGAGACAGAGACAGAGACAGAGACAGAGACAGAGACAGAGACAGAGACAGAGACAGAGACAGAGACAGAGACAGAGACAGAGACAGAGACAGAGACAGAGACAGAGACAGAGACAGAGACAGAGACAGAGACAGAGACAGAGACAGAGACAGAGACAGAGACAGAGACAGAGACAGAGACAGAGACAGAGACAGAGACAGAGACAGAGACAGAGACAGAGACAGAGACAGAGACAGAGACAGAGACAGAGACAGAGACAGAGACAGAGACAGAGGCAGAGGCAGAGACAGAGACAGAGACAGAGACAGAGACAGAGACAGAGACAGAGACAGAGACAGAGACAGAGACAGAGACAGAGACAGAGACAGAGACAGAGACAGAGACAGAGACAGAGACAGAGACAGAGACAGAGACAGAGACAGAGACAGAGACAGAGACAGAGACAGAGACAGAGACAGAGACAGAGACAGAGACAGAGACAGAGACAAAGACGGAGACAGAGACAGAGACAGAGACAGAGACAGAGACAGAGGCAGAGACAGAGACATAGGCAGAGTCAAGGATAGCGACAGATATAGGGGCACTTTCAGAGTCAGAGACAGAGACACAGGCAGAGACAAGGATAGCGACAGATATAGGGGCACTTTCAGAGTCAGAGACAGAGACAGTGACAGAGACAGAGACAGAGACACAGGCAGAGACAAGGATAGCGACAGATATAGGGGCACTTTCAGAGACAGAGACAGAGACAGAGACAGAGACACAGGCAGAGACAAGGATAGCGACAGATATAGGGGCACATTCAGAGACAGAGACAGAGACAGAGACAGAGACAGAGACAGAGACAGAGACACAGGCAGAGACAAGGATAGCGACAGATATAGGGGCACATTCAGTGTCAGAGATGGAGACATTGATAAGGATGGCGACAGATGTAGGGGCACCTTCGGAGGCAGAGACAGAGACAGAGACAGAGACGGAGACAGAGACAGAGACAGAGACAGAGACAGAGACAGAGACAGAGACAGAGACAGAGACAGAGACAGAGACAGAGACAGAGACAGAGACAGAGACAGAGACAGAGACAGAGACAGAGACAGAGACAGAGACAAGACAGAGACAGAGACAGAGACAGAGACAGAGACAGAGACAGAGACAGAGACAGAGACAGAGACAGAGACAGAGACAAAGACGGAGACAGAGACAGAGACAGAGACAGAGACAGAGGCAGAGACAGAGACAAAGGCAGAGTCAAGGATAGCGACAGATATAGGGGCACTTTCAGAGTCAGAGACAGAGACACAGGCAGAGACAAGGATAGCGACAGATATAGGGGCACTTTCAGAGACAGAGACAGAGACAGAGACAGAGACACAGGCAGAGACAAGGATAGCGACAGATATAGGGGCACATTCAGAGACAGAGACAGAGACAGATACAGAGACAGAGACACAGGCAGAGACAGAGACAGAGACAGAGACAAAGACGGAGACAGAGACAGAGACAGAGACAGAGACAGAGACAGAGACAGATACAGAGACAGAGACACAGGCAGAGACAGAGACAGAGACAAAGACGGAGACAGAGACAGAGACAGAGACAGAGACAGAGACAGAGGCAGAGACAGAGACATAGGCAGAGTCAAGGATAGCGACAGATATAGGGGCACTTTCAGAGTCAGAGACAGAGACACAGGCAGAGACAAGGATAGCGACAGATATAGGGGCACTTTCAGAGTCAGAGACAGAGACACAGGCAGAGACAAGGATAGCGACAGATATAGGGGCACTTTCAGAGTCAGAGACAGAGACAGTGACAGAGACAGAGGCAGAGACACAGGCAGAGACAAGGATAGCGACAGATATAGGGGCACTTTCAGAGACAGAGACAGAGACAGAGACAGAGACACAGGCAGAGACAAGGATAGCGGCAGATATAGGGGCACTTTCAGAGTCAGAGACAGAGACAGAGACAGAGACACAGGCAGAGACAAGGATAGCGACAGATATAGGGGCACATTCAGTGTCAGAGACAGAGACATTGATAAGGATGGCGACAGATGTAGGGGCACTTTCAGAGACAGAGACAGAGACAGAGACAGAGACAGAGACAGAGACAGAGACAGAGACAGAGACAGAGACAGAGACAGAGACAGAGACAGCGACAGAGACATAGGCAGAGACAAGGATAGCGACAGATATAGGGGCACTTTCAGAGTCAGAGACAGAGACACAGGCAGAGACAAGGATAGCGACAGATATAGGGGCACTTTCAGAGTCAGAGACAGAGACAGAGACAGAGACACAGGCAGAGACAAGGATAGCGACAGATATAGGGGCACTTTCAGAGTCAGAGACAGAGACAGAGACAGAGACACAGGCAGAGACAAGGATAGCGACAGATATAGGGGCACTTTCAGAGACAGAGACAGAGACAGAGACAGAGACAGAGACAGAGACAGAGACAGAGACATTGAGAAGGATGGCGACAGATATAGGGGCACATTCGGAGGCAGAGACAAAGACATTGACAAGAATGGCGACAGATATAGGGGCACTTTCGAAGGCAGAGACAGAGACAGTGACAGAGACAGAGGCAGAGACACAGGCAGAGACAAGGATAGCGACAGATATAGGGGCACTTTCAGAGACAGAGACAGAGACAGAGACAGAGACACAGGCAGAGACAAGGATAGCGACAGATATAGGGGCACATTCAGAGTCAGAGACAGAGACACAGGCAGAGACAAGGATAGCGGCAGATATAGGGGCACTTTCAGAGTCAGAGACAGAGACAGAGACAGAGACACAGGCAGAGACAAGGATAGCGACAGATATAGGGGCACATTCAGTGTCAGAGACAGAGACATTGATAAGGATGGCGACAGATGTAGGGGCACTTTCAGAGACAGAGACAGAGACAGAGACAGAGACAGAGACAGAGACAGAGACAGAGACAGAGACAGAGACAGAGACAGAGACAGAGACAGAGACAGAGACAGAGACAGAGACAGAGACAGACACAGAGACAGAGACAGAGACAGAGACAGAGACAGAGACAGAGACAGAGACAGAGACAGAGACAGAGACAGAGACAGAGACAGAGACAGAGACAGAGACAGAGACAGAGACAGAGACACAGGCAGAGACAAGGATAGCGACAGATATAGGGGCACCTTCGGAGGCAGAGACAGAGACAGAGACAGAGACAGAGACAGAGACAGAGACAGAGACAGAGACAGAGACAGAGACATTGAGAAGGATGGCGACAGATATAGGGGCACATTCGGAGGCAGAGACAAAGACATTGACAAGAATGGCGACAGATATAGGGGCACTTTCGAAGGCAGAGACAGAGACAGTGACAGAGACAGAGGCAGAGACACAGGCAGAGACAAGGATAGCGACAGATATAGGGGCACTTTCAGAGACAGAGACAGAGACAGAGACAGAGACACAGGCAGAGACAAGGATAGCGACAGATATAGGGGCACATTCAGTGTCAGAGACAGAGACATTGATAAGGATGGCGACAGATGTAGGGGCACTTTCAGAGACAGAGACAGAGACAGAGACAGAGACAGAGACAGAGACAGAGACAGAGACAGAGACAGAGACAGAGACAGAGACAGAGACAGAGACAGAGACAGAGACAGAGACAGAGACAGAGACAGAGACAGAGACAGAGACAGAGACAGAGACAGAGACAGAGACAGAGACAGAGACAGAGACAGAGACAGAGACAGAGACAGAGACAGAGACAGAGACAGAGACAGAGACAGAGACAGATACAGAGACAGAGACACAGGCAGAGACAGAGACAGAGACAAAGACGGAGACAGAGACAGAGACAGAGACAGAGACAGAGGCAGAGACAGAGACAAAGGCAGAGTCAAGGATAGCGACAGATATAGGGGCACTTTCAGAGTCAGAGACAGAGACACAGGCAGAGACAAGGATAGCGACAGATATAGGGGCACTTTCAGAGTCAGAGAGAGAGACAGTGACAGAGACAGAGACAGAGACACAGGCAGAGACAAGGATAGCGGCAGATATAGGGGCACTTTCAGAGTCAGAGACAGAGACAGAGACAGAGACAGAGACAGAGACAGAGACAGAGACAGAGACAGAGACAGAGACAGAGACAGAGACAGAGACAGAGACAGAGACAGAGACAGAGACAGAGACAGAGACAGAGACAGAGACAGAGACAGAGACAGAGACAGAGACAGAGACAGAGACAGAGACAGAGACAGAGACAGAGACAGAGACAGAGACAGAGACAGAGACAGAGACAGAGACAGAGACAGAGACAGAGACAGAGACAGAGACAGAGACAGAGACAGAGACAGAGACAGAGACAGAGACAGAGACAGAGACAGAGACAGAGACAGAGACAGAGACAGAGACAGAGACAGAGACAGAGACAGAGACAGAGACAGAGACAGAGACAGAGACAGAGACAGAGACAGAGACAGAGACAGAGACAGAGACAGAGACAGAGACAGAGACAGAGACAGAGACAGAGACAGAGACAGAGACAGAGACAGAGACAGAGACAGAGACAGAGACAGAGACAGAGACAGAGACAGAGACAGAGACAGAGACAGAGACAGAGACAGAGACAGAGACAGAGACAGAGACAGAGACAGAGACAGAGACAGAGACAGAGACAGAGACAGAGACAACGACAGAGACAGAGACAGAGACAGAGACAGAGACAGAGACAGAGACAGAGACAGAGACAGAGACAGAGACACAGGCAGAGCCAAGGATAGCGACAGATATAGGGGCACTTTCAGAGACAGAGACAGAGACAGAGACATTGACAAGGATGGCGACAGATATAGGGGCACATTCGGAGGCAGAGACAAAGACATTGACAAGAATGGCGACAGATATAGGGGCACATTCGAAGGCAGAGACAGAGACAGTGACAGAGACAGAGACAGAGACACAGGCAGAGACAAGGATAGCGACAGATATAGGGGCACTTTCAGAGACAGAGACAGAGACAGAGACAGAGACAGGGAAAGAGACAGAGACACAGGCAGAGCCAAGGATAGCGACAGATATAGGGGCACATTCAGAGACAGAGACATTGACAAGGATGGCGACAGATATAGGGGCACATTCGGAGGCAGAGACAAAGACATTGACAAGAATGGCGACAGATATAGGGGCACATTCGAAGGCAGAGACAGAGACAGTGACAGAGACAGAGACAGAGACACAGGCAGAGACAAGGATAGCGACAGATATAGGGGCACTTTCAGAGACAGAGACAGAGACAGAGACAGAGACACAGGCAGAGACAAGGATGGCGACAGATATAGGGGCACATTCAGAGTCAGAGACAGAGACACAGGCAGAGACAAGGATAGCGACAGATATAGGGGCACATTCAGAGTCAGAGACAGAGACGCAGGCAGAGACAAGGATAGCGGCAGATATAGGGGCACTTTCAGAGTCAGAGACAGAGACAGAGACAGAGACACAGGCAGAGACAAGGATAGCAACAGATATAGGGGCACATTCAGTGTCAGAGACAGAGACATTGATAAGGATGGCGACAGATGTAGGGGCACTTTCAGAGACAGAGACAGAGACAGAGACAGAGACAGAGACAGAGACAAAGACGGAGACAGAGACAGAGACAGAGACAGAGACAGAGGCAGAGACAGAGACATAGGCAGAGACAAGGATAGCGACAGATATAGGGGCACTTTCGGAGGCAGAGACAGAGACAGTGACAGAGACAGAGACAGAGACACCGGCAGAGCCAAGGATAGCGACAGATATAGGGGCACTTTCAGAGACAGAGACAGAGACAGAGACAGAGACACAGGCAGAGAGAAGGATAGCGACAGATATAGGGGCACTTTCGGAGACAGAGACAGAGACAGAGACAGAGACACAGGCAGAGACAGAGACAGAGACAGAGACAGAGACAGAGACAATGACAGAGACAGAGACAGAGACAGAGACAGAGACAGTGACAGAGACAGAGACAGAGACACAGGCAGAGACAAGGATAGCGACAGATATAGGGGCACTTTCGGAGGCAGAGACAGAGACAGTGACAGAGACAGAGACAGAGACACCGGCAGAGCCAAGGATAGCGACAGATATAGGGGCACTTTCAGATACAGAGACAGAGACAGAGACAGAGACACAGGCAGAGACAAGGATAGCGACAGATATAGGGGCACATTCAGTGTCAGAGACAGAGACATTGACAAGGATAGCGACAGATATAGGGGCACTTTCACAGACAGAGACAGATACAGAGACAGAGACACAGGCAGAGGCAAGGATAGCGACAGATATAGGGGCACATCCAGTGTCAGAGACAGAGACATTGACAAGGATGGCGACAGATATAGGGGCACATGCGGAGGGAGAGACAAAGACATTGACAAGGATGGCGACAGATATAGGGGCACTTTCGGAGGCAGAGACAGAGACAGAGACAGAGACACAGGCAGAGACAAGGATAGCGACAGATATAGGGGCACATTCAGAGACAGAGACAGAGACAGAGACAGAGACACAGGCAGAGACAAGGATGGCGACAGATATAGGGGCACATTCAGAGTCAGAGACAGAGACACAGGCAGAGACAAGGATAGCGACAGATATAGGGGCACATTCAGAGTCAGAGACAGAGACACAGGCAGAGACAAGGATAGCGGCAGATATAGGGGCACTTTCAGAGTCAGAGACAGAGACAGAGACAGAGACACAGGCAGAGACAAGGATAGCGACAGATATAGGGGCACATTCAGTGTCAGAGACAGAGACATTGATAAGGATGGCGACAGATGTAGGGGCACTTTCAGAGACAGAGACAGAGACAGAGACAGAGACAGAGACAGAGACAGAGACAGAGACAGAGACAGAGACAGAGACAGAGACAGAGACAGAGACAGAGACAGAGACAGAGACAGAGACAGAGACAGAGACAGAGACAGAGACAGAGACAGAGACAGAGACAGAGACAGAGACAGAGACAGAGACAGAGACAGAGACAGAGACAGAGACAGAGACAGAGACAGAGACAGAGACAGAGACAGAGACAGAGACAGAGACAGAGACAGAGACAGAGACAGAGACAGAGACAGAGACAGAGACAGAGACAGAGACAGAGACAGAGACAGAGACAGAGACAGAGACAGAGACAGAGACAGAGACAGAGACAGAGACAGAGACAGAGACAGAGACAGAGACAGAGACAGAGACAGAGACAGAGACAGAGACAGAGACAGAGACAGAGACACAGGCAGAGACAGAGACAGAGACAAAGACGGAGACAGAGACAGAGACAGAGACAGAGACAGAGGCAGAGACAGAGACAGAGACAGAGACAGAGGCAGAGACAGAGACAC
>CAMAOC010000053.1:140000-230673 GCA_945859555.1 Megachile ligniseca
AGAGACAAGGATAGCGACAGATACAGGGGCACTTTCGGAGGCAGAGACAGAGACAGTGACAGAGACAGAGACAGAGACAGAGACACAGGCAGAGCCAAGGATAGCGACAGATATAGGGGCACTTTCAGAGACAGAGACAGAGACGGAGACAGAGACACAGGCAGAGACAAGGATAGCGACAGATATAGGGGCACATTCAGTGTCAGAGACAGAGACATTGACAAGGATGGCGACAGATATAGGGGCACTTTCGGAGGCAGAGACAGAGACAGAGACAGAGACACAGGCAGAGACAAGGATAGCGACAGATATAGGAGCACATTCAGTGTCAGAGACAGAGACATTGACAAGGATGGCGACAGATAAAGGGGCACTTTCGGAGGCAGAGACAGAGACAGAGACAGAGACACAGGCAGAGACAAGGATAGCGACAGATATAGGGGCACTTTCGGAGGCAGAGACAGAGACAGTGACAGAGACAGAGACAGAGACACAGGCAGAGACAAGGATAGCGACAGATATAGGGGCACTTTCGGAGGCAGAGACAGAGACAGTGACAGAGACAGTGACAGAGACACAGGCAGAGACAAGGATAGCGACAGATATAGGGGCACTTTCACAGACAGAGACAGAGACAGAGACAGAGACACAGGCAGAGGCAAGGATAGCGACAGATATAGGGGCACATTCAGTGTCAGAGACAGAGACATTGACAAGGATGGCGACACATATAGGGGCACATGCGGAGGGAGAGACAAAGACATTGACAAGGATGGCGACAGATATAGGGGCACTTTCGGAGGCAGAGACAGAGACAGAGACAGAGACACAGGCAGAGACAAGGATAGCGACAGATATAGGGGCACATTCAGTGTCAGAGACAGAGACATTGACAAGGATAGCGACAGATATAGGGACACTTTCACAGACAGAGACAGATACAGAGACAGAGACACAGGCAGAGGCAAGGATAGCGACAGATATAGGGGCACATTCAGTGTCAGAGACAGAGACATTGACAAGGATGGCGACAGATATAGGGGCACATGCGGAGGGAGAGACAAAGACATTGACAAGGATGGCGACAGATATAGGGGCACTTTCGGAGGCAGAGACAGAGACAGAGACAGAGACACAGGCAGAGACAAGGATAGCGACAGATATAGGGGCACATTCAGAGACAGAGACAGAGACAGAGACAGAGACACAGGCAGAGACAATGATAGCGACAGATATAGGGGCACATTCAGAGTCAGAGACAGAGACACAGGCAGAGACAAGGATAGCGACAGATATAGGGGCACATTCAGAGTCAGAGACAGAGACACAGGCAGAGACAAGGATAGCGGCAGATATAGGGGCACTTTCAGAGTCAGAGACAGAGACAGAGACAGAGACACAGGCAGAGACAAGGATAGCGACAGATATAGGGGCACATTCAGTGTCAGAGACATCGACATTGATAAGGATGGCGACAGATGTAGGGGCACTTTCAGAGACAGAGACAGAGACAGAGACAGAGACAGAGACAGAGACAGAGACAGAGACAGAGACAGAGGCAGAGACAGAGACAGAGACAGAGACAGAGACAGAGACAGAGACAGAGACAGAGACAGAGACAGAGACAGAGACAGAGACAGAGACAGAGACAGAGACAGAGACAGAGACAGAGACAGAGACAGAGACAGAGACAGAGACAGAGACAGAGACAGAGACAGAGACAGAGACAGAGACAGAGACAGAGACAGAGACAGAGACAGAGACAGAGACAGAGACAGAGACAGAGACAGAGACAGAGACAGAGACAGAGACAGAGACAGAGACAGAGACAGAGACAGAGACAGAGACAGAGACAGAGACAGAGACAGAGACAGAGACAGAGACAGAGACAGAGACAGAGACAGAGACAGAGACAGAGACAGAGACAGAGACAGAGACAGAGACAGAGACAGAGACAGAGACAGAGACAGAGACAGAGACAGAGACAGAGACAGAGACAGAGACAGAGACAGAGACAGAGACAGAGACAGAGACAGAGACAGAGACAGAGACAGAGACAGAGACAGAGACAGAGACAGAGACAGAGACAGAGACAGAGACAGAGACAGAGACAGAGACAGAGACAGAGACAGAGACAGAGACAGAGACAGAGACAGAGACAGAGACAGAGACAGAGACAGAGACAGAGACAGAGACAGAGACAGAGACAGAGACAGAGACAGAGACAGAGACAGAGACAGAGACAGAGACAGAGACAGAGACAGAGACAGAGACAGAGACAGAGACAGAGACAGAGACAGAGACAGAGACAGAGACAGAGACAGAGACAGAGACAGAGACAGAGACAGAGACAGAGACAGAGACAGAGACAGAGACAGAGACAGAGACAAGACAGAGACAGAGACAGAGACAGAGACAGAGACAGAGACAGAGACAGAGACAGAGACAGAGACAGAGACAGAGACAGAGACAGAGACAGAAACAGAGACAGAGACAGAGACAGAGACAGAGACAGAGACAGAGACAGATACAGAGACAGAGACACAGGCAGAGACAGAGACAGAGACAAAGACGGAGACAGAGACAGAGACAGAGACAGAGACAGAGACAGAGACAGAGACAGAGACAGAGACAGAGACAGAGACAGAGACAGAGACAGAGACAGAGACAGAGACAGAGACAGTGACAGAGACAGAGACAGAGACACAGGCAGAGACAAGGATAGCGACAGATATAGGGGCACTTTCGGAGGCAGAGACAGAGACAGAGACAGAGACAAAGGCAGAGCCAAGGATAGCGACAGATATAGGGGCACTTTCAGAGACAGAGACAGAGACAGAGACAGAGACACAGGCAGAGACAAGGATAGCGACAGATATAGGGGCACATTCAGTGTCAGAGACAGAGACATTGACAAGGATGGCGACAGATATAGGGGCACTTTCGGAGGCAGAGACAGAGACAGAGACAGAGACACAGGCAGAGACAAGGATAGCGACAGATATAGGAGCACATTCAGTGTCAGAGACAGAGACATTGACAAGGATGGCGACAGATAAAGGGGCACTTTCGGAGGCAGAGACAGAGACAGAGACAGAGACACAGGCAGAGACAAGGATAGCGACAGATATAGGGGCACTTTCGGAGGCAGAGACAGAGACAGTGACAGAGACAGAGACAGAGACACAGGCTGAGACAAGGATAGCGACAGATATAGGGGCACTTTCACAGACAGAGACAGAGACAGAGACAGAGACACAGGCAGAGGCAAGGATAGCGACAGATATAGGGGCACATTCAGTGTCAGAGACAGAGCCATTGACAAGGATGGCGACAGATATAGGGGCACATGCGGAGGGAGAGACAAAGACATTGACAAGGATGGCGACAGATATAGGGGCACTTTCGGAGGCAGAGACAGAGACAGAGACAGAGACACAGGCAGAGACAAGGATAGCGACAGATATAGGGGCACTTTCGGAGGCAGAGACAGAGACAGTGACAGAGACAGAGACAGAGACACAGGCAGAGACAAGGATAGCGACAGATATAGGGGCACTTTCAGAGACAGAGACAGAGACACAGGCAGAGACAAGGATAGCGACAGATATAGGGGCACATTCAGAGACAGAGACAGAGACAGAGACAGAGACAGAGACAGAGACAGAGACAGAGACACAGGCAGAGACAAGGATAGCGACAGATATAGGGGCACATTCAGTGTCAGAGATGGAGACATTGATAAGGATGGCGACAGATGTAGGGGCACTTTCGGAGGCAGAGACAGAGCCAGAGACAGAGACAGAGACAGAGACATTGACAAGGATGGCGACAGATATAGGGGCACATTCGGAGGCAGAGACAAAGACATTGACAAGAATGGCGACAGATATAGGGGCACTTTCGAAGGCAGAGACAGAGACAGTGACAGAGACAGAGACAGAGACACAGGCAGAGACAAGGATAGCGACAGATATAGGGGCACTTTCAGAGACAGAGACAGAGACAGAGACAGAGACACAGGCAGGGACAAGGATAGCGACAGATATAGGGGCACATTCAGAGTCAGAGACAGAGACACAGGCAGAGACAAGGATAGCGACAGATATAGGGGCACATTCAGAGTCAGAGACAGAGACACAGGCAGAGACAAGGATAGCGGCAGATATAGGGGCACTTTCAGAGTCAGAGACAGAGACAGAGACAGAGACACAGGCAGAGACAAGGATAGCGACAGATATAGGGGCACATTCAGTGTCAGAGACAGAGACATTGATAAGGATGGCGACTGATGTAGGGGCACTTTCAGAGACAGAGACAGAGACAGAGACAGAGACAGAGACAGAGACAGAGACAGAGACAGAGACAGAGACAGAGACAGAGACAGAGACAGAGACAGAGACAGAGACAGAGACAGAGACAGAGACAGAGACAGAGACAGAGACAGAGACAGAGACAGAGACAGAGACAGAGACAGAGACAGAGACAGAGACAGAGACAGAGACAGAGACAGAGACAGAGACAGAGACAGAGACAGAGACAGAGACAGAGACAGAGACAGAGACAGAGACAGAGACAGAGACAGAGACAGAGACAGAGACAGAGACAGAGACAGAGACAGAGACAGAGACAGAGGCAGAGGCAGAGGCAGAGACAGAGACAGAGACAGAGACAGAGACAGAGGCAGAGACAGAGACAGAGACAGAGACAGAGACAGAGACAGAGAAAGAGACAGAGACACAGGCAGAGCCAAGGATAGCGACAGATATAGGGGCACTTTTAGAGACAGAGACAGAGACAGAGACATTGACAAGGATGGCGACAGATATAGGGGCACATTCGGAGGCAGAGACAAAGACATTGACAAGAATGGCGACAGATATAGGGGCACATTCGAAGGCAGAGACAGAGACAGTGACAGAGACAGAGACAGAGACACAGGCAGAGACAAGGATAGCGACAGATATAGGGGCACTTTCAGAGACAGAGACAGAGACAGAGACAGAGACAGAGACAGAGAAAGAGACAGAGACACAGGCAGAGCCAAGGATAGCGACAGATATAGGGGCACTTTCAGAGACAGAGACAGAGACAGAGACAGAGACACAGGCAGAGACAAGGATAGCGACAGATATAGGGGCACATTCAGTGTCAGAGACAGAGACATTGACAAGGATGGCGACAGATATAGGGGCACTTTCGGACGCAGAGACAGAGACAGAGACAGAGACAGAGACAGTGACAGAGACAGAGACAGAGACAGAGACAGAGACAGAGACAGTGACAGAGACAGAGACAGAGACACAGGCAGAGACAAGGATAGCGACAGATATAGGGGCACTTTCGGAGGCAGAGACAAAGACATTGACAAGAATGGCGACAGATATAGGGGCACTTTCGAAGGCAGAGACAGAGACAGTGACAGAGACAGAGACACAGGCAGAGACAAGGATAGCGACAGATATAGGGGCACTTTCAGAGACAGAGACAGAGACAGAGACAGAGACACAGGCAGAGACAAGGATAGCGACAGATATAGGGGCACATTCAGAGTCAGAGACAGAGACACAGGCAGAGACAAGGATAGCGACAGATATAGGGGCACATTCAGAGTCAGAGACAGAGACACAGGCAGAGACAAGGATAGCGGCAGATATAGGGGCACTTTCAGAGTCAGAGACAGAGACAGAGACAGAGACACAGGCAGAGACAAGGATAGCGACAGATATAGGGGCACATTCAGTGTCAGAGACAGAGACATTGATAAGGATGGCGACAGATGTAGGGGCACTTTCAGAGACAGAGACAGAGACAGAGACAGAGACAGAGACAGAGACAGAGACAGAGACAGAGACAGAGACAGAGACAGAGACAGAGACAGAGACAGAGACAGAGACAGAGACAGAGACAGAGACAGAGACAGAGACAGAGACAGAGACAGAGACAGAGACAGAGACAGAGACAGAGACAGAGACAGAGACAGAGACAGAGACAGAGACAGATACAGATACAGAGACAGAGACACAGGCAGAGACAGAGACAGAGACAGAGACAGAGACAGAGACAGAGACAGAGACAGAGACAGAGACAGAGACAGAGACAGAGACAGAGACAGAGACAGAGACAGAGACAGAGACAGAGACAGAGACAGAGACAGAGACAGTGACAGAGACAGAGACAGAGACACAGGCAGAGACAAGGATAGCGACAGATATAGGGGCACTTTCGGAGGCAGAGACAGAGACAGTGACAGAGACAGAGACAGAGACACCGGCAGAGCCAAGGATAGCGGCAGATATAGGGGCACATTCAGAGACAGAGACAGAGACAGAGACAGAGACACAGGCAGAGACAAGGATAGCGACAGATACAGGGGCACTTTCGGAGGCAGAGACAGAGACAGTGACAGAGACAGAGACAGAGACAGAGACACAGGCAGAGCCAAGGATAGCGACAGATATAGGGGCACTTTCAGAGACAGAGACAGAGACAGAGACAGAGACACAGGCAGAGACAAGGATAGCGACAGATATAGGGGCACATTCAGTGTCAGAGACAGAGACATTGACAAGGATGGCGACAGATATAGGGGCACTTTCGGAGGCAGAGACAGAGACAGAGACAGAGACACAGGCAGAGACAAGGATAGCGACAGATATAGGGGCACTTTCGGAGGCAGAGACAGAGACAGTGACAGAGACAGAGACAGAGACACAGGCAGAGACAAGGATAGCGACAGATATAGGGGCACTTTCGCAGACAGAGACAGAGACAGAGACAGAGACACAGGCAGAGGCAACGATAGCGACAGATATAGGGTCACATTCAGTGTCAGAGACAGAGACATTGACAAGGATGGCGACAGATATAGGGGCACATGCGGAGGGAGAGACAAAGACATTGACAAGGATGGCGACAGATATAGGGGCACTTTCGGAGGCAGAGACAGAGACAGAGACAGAGACACAGGCAGAGACAAGGATAGCGACAGATATAGGGGCACTTTCGGAGGCAGAGACAGAGACAGTGACAGAGACAGAGACAGAGACACAGGCAGAGACAAGGATAGCGACAGATATAGGGGCACTTTCAGAGACAGAGACAGAGACAGAGACAGAGACACAGGCAGAGACAAGGATAGCGGCAGATATAGGGGCACATTCAGAGACAGAGACAGAGACAGAGACAGAGACAGAGACAGAGACAGAGACACAGGCAGAGACAAGGATAGCGACAGATATAGGGGCACATTCAGTGTCAGAGATGGAGACATTGATAAGGATGGCGACAGATGTAGGGGCACTTTCGGAGGCAGAGACAGAGCCAGAGACAGAGACAGAGGCAGAGACAGAGGCAGAGACAGAGACACAGGCAGAGACAAGGATAGCGACAGATATAGGAGCACATTCAGTGTCAGAGACAGAGACATTGACAAGGATGGCGACAGATATAGGGGCACTTTCGGAGGCAGAGACAGAGACAGAGACAGAGACAGAGGCAGAGACAAGGATAGCGACAGATATAGGGGCACTTTCGGAGGCAGAGACAGAGACAGTGACAGAGACAGAGACAGAGACACAGGCAGAGACAAGGATAGCGACAGATATAGGGGCACTTTCAGAGACAGAGACAGAGACAGAGACAGAGACAGAGACAGAGACAGAGACAGAGACAGAGACAGAGACAGAGACAGAGACACAGGCAGAGGCAAGGATAGCGACAGATATAGGGGCACATTCAGTGTCAGAGACAGAGACATTGACAAGGATGGCGACAGATATAGGGGCACATGCGGAGGGAGAGACAAAGACATTGACAAGGATGGCGACAGATATAGGGGCACTTTCGGAGGCAGAGACAGAGACAGAGACAGAGACACAGGCAGAGACAAGGATAGCGACAGATATAGGGGCACTTTCGGAGGCAGAGACAGAGACAGTGACAGAGACAGAGACAGAGACAGAGACACAGGCAGAGACAAGGATAGCGACAGATATAGGGGCACTTTCAGAGACAGAGACAGAGACAGAGACAGAGACAGAGACAGAGACAGAGACAGAGACAGAGACAGAGACAGAGACAGAGACAGAGACAGAGACAGAGACAGAGACAGAGACAGAGACAGAGACAGAGACAGAGACAGAGACAGAGACAGAGACAGAGACAGAGACAGAGACAGAGACAGAGACAGAGACAGAGACAGAGACAGAGACAGAGACAGATACAGAGACAGAGACACAGGCAGAGACAGAGACAGAGACAAAGACGGAGACAGAGACAGAGACAGAGACAGAGACAGAGGCAGAGACAGAGACAGAGACAGAGACAGAGGCAGAGACAGAGACACAGGCAGAGACAAGGATAGCGACAGATATAGGGGCACATTCAGTGTCAGAGATGGAGACATTGATAAGCATGGCGACAGATGTAGGGGCACCATCGGAGGCAGAGACAGAGACAGAGACAGAGACAGAGACAGAGACAGAGACAGAGACAGAGACAGAGACAGAGACATTGACAAGGATGGCGACAGATATAGGGGCACATTCGGAGGCAGAGACAAAGACATTGACAAGAATGGCATCAGATATAGGGGCACTTTCGAAGGCAGAGACAGAGACACAGGCAGGGACAAGGATAGCGACAGATATAGGGGCACATTCAGAGTCAGAGACAGAGACACAGGCAGAGACAAGGATAGCGACAGATATAGGGGCACATTCAGAGTCAGAGGCAGAGACACAGGCAGAGACAAGGATAGCGGCAGATATAGGGGCACTTTCAGAGACAGAGACAGAGACAGAGACAGAGACACAGGCAGAGACAAGGATAGCGACAGATATAGGGGCACATTCAGTGTCAGAGATGGAGACATTGATAAGGATGGCGACAGATATAGGGGCACTTTCGAAGGCAGAGACAGAGACAGTGACAGAGACAGAGACAGAGACACAGGCAGAGACAAGGATAGCGACAGATATAGGGGCACTTTCAGAGACAGAGACAGAGACAGAGACAGAGACACAGGCAGAGACAAGGATAGCGACAGATATAGGGGCACATTCAGAGTCAGAGACAGAGACACAGGCAGAGACAAGGATAGCGACAGATATAGGGGCACATTCAGAGTCAGAGACAGAGACACAGGCAGAGACAAGGATAGCGGCAGATATAGGGGCACTTTCAGAGTCAGAGACAGAGACAGAGACAGAGACACAGGCAGAGACAAGGATAGCGACAGATATAGGGGCACATTCAGTGTCAGAGACAGAGACATTGATAAGGATGGCGACAGATGTAGGGGCACTTTCAGAGACAGAGACAGAGACAGAGACAGAGACAGAGACAGAGACAGAGACAGAGACAGAGACAGAGACAGAGACAGAGACAGAGACAGAGACAGAGACAGAGACAGAGACAGAGACAGAGACAGAGACAGAGACAGAGACAGAGACAGAGACAGAGACAGAGACAGAGACAGAGACAGAGACAGAGACAGAGACAGAGACAGAGACAGAGACAGAGACAGAGACAGAGACAGAGACAGAGACAGAGACAGAGACAGAGACAGAGACAGAGACAGAGACAGAGACAGAGACAGAGACAGAGACAGAGACAGAGACAGAGACAGAGACAGAGACAGAGACAGAGACAGAGACAGAGACAGAGACAGAGACAGAGACAGAGACAGAGACAGAGACAGAGACAGAGACAGAGACAGAGACAGAGACAGAGACAGAGACAGAGACAGAGACAGAGACAGAGACAGAGACAGAGACAGAGACAGAGACAGAGACAGAGACAGAGACAGAGACAGAGACAGAGACAGAGACAGAGACAGAGACAGAGACAGAGACAGAGACAGAGACAGAGACAGAGACAGAGACAGAGACAGAGACAGAGACAGAGACAGAGACAGAGACAGAGACAGAGACAGAGACAGAGACAGAGACAGAGACAGAGACAGAGACAGAGACAGAGACAGAGACAGAGACAGAGACAGAGACAGAGACAGAGACAGAGACAGAGACAGAGACAGAGACAGAGACAGAGACAGAGACAGAGACAGAGACAGAGACAGAGACAGAGACAGAGACAGAGACAGAGACAGAGACAGAGACAGAGACAGAGACAGAGACAGAGACAGAGACAGAGACAGAGACAGAGACAGAGACAGAGACAGAGACAGAGACAGAGACAGAGACAGATACAGATACAGAGACAGAGACACAGGCAGAGACAGAGACAGAGTCAAAGACGGAGACAGAGACAGAGACAGAGACAGAGACAAAGGCAGAGACAGAGACATAGGCAGAGTCAAGGATAGCGACAGATATAGGGGCACTTTCAGAGACAGAGTCAAAGACGGAGACAGAGACAGAGACAGAGACAGAGACAGAGACACAGGCAGAGACAGAGACAGAGACAGAGACAGAGACACAGGCAGATACAAGGATAGCGACAGATATAGGGGCACATTCAGTGTCAGAGATGGAGACATTGATAAGGATGGCGACAGATGTAGGGGCACCTTCGGAGGCAGAGACAGAGACAGAGACAGAGACAGAGACAGAGACAGAGACAGAGACATTGACAAGGATGGCGACAGATATAGGGGCACATTCGGAGGCAGAGACAAAGACATTGACAAGAATGGAGACAGATATAGGGGCACTTTCGAAGGCAGAGACAGAGACAGTGACAGAGACAGAGACACAGGCAGAGACAAGGATAGCGACAGATATAGGGGCACTTTCAGAGACAGAGACAGAGACAGAGACAGAGACACAGGCAGAGACAAGGATAGCGACAGACATAGGGGCACTTTCAGAGACAGAGACAGAGACAGAGACAGAGACACAGGCAGAGACAAGGATAGCGACAGATATAGGGGCACTTTCAGAGACAGAGACAGAGACAGAGACAGAGACAGAGACAGAGACAAGGATAGCGACAGACATAGGGGCACTTTCAGAGACAGAGACAGAGACAGAGACAGAGACACAGGCAGAGACAAGGATAGCGACAGACATAGGGGCACTTTCAGAGACAGAGACAGAGACAGAGACAGAGACACAGGCAGAGACAAGGATAGCGACAGATATAGGGGCACTTTCAGAGACAGAGACAGAGACAGAGACAGAGACAGAGACAGAGACAGAGACAGAGACAGAGACAGAGGCAGAGACAGAGACAGAGACAGAGACAGAGGCAGAGACAGAGACACAGGCAGAGACAAGGATAGCGACAGATATAGGGGCACATTCAGTGTCAGAGATGGAGACATTGATAAGCATGGCGACAGATGTAGGGGCACCATCGGAGGCAGAGACAGAGACAGAGACAGAGACAGAGACAGAGACAGAGACAGAGACAGAGACAGAGACATTGACAAGGATGGCGACAGATATAGGGGCACATTCGGAGGCAGAGACAAAGACATTGACAAGAATGGCGACAGATATAGGGGCACTTTCGAAGGCAGAGACAGAGACACAGGCAGGGACAAGGATAGCGACAGATATAGGGGCACATTCAGAGTCAGAGACAGAGACACAGGCAGAGACAAGGATAGCGACAGATATAGGGGCACATTCAGAGTCAGAGGCAGAGACACAGGCAGAGACAAGGATAGCGGCAGATATAGGGGCACTTTCAGAGTCAGAGACAGAGACAGAGACAGAGACAGAGACACAGGCAGAGACAAGGATAGCGACAGATATAGGGGCACATTCAGTGTCAGAGATGGAGACATTGATAAGGATGGCGACAGATATAGGGGCACTTTCGAAGGCAGAGACAGAGACAGTGACAGAGACAGAGACAGAGACACAGGCAGAGACAAGGATAGCGACAGATATAGGGGCACTTTCAGAGACAGAGACAGAGACAGAGACAGAGACACAGGCAGAGACAAGGATAGCGACAGATATAGGGGCACATTCAGAGACAGAGACAGAGGCAGAGACAGAGACAGAGACAGAGACAGAGACAGAGACAGAGACAGAGACAGAGACAGAGACAAAGACAGAGACAGAGACAGAGACAGACAGAGACAGAGACAGAGACAGAGACAGAGACAGAGACAGATACAGAGACAGAGACAGAGACACAGGCAGAGACAGAGACAGAGACAGAGACAGAGACAGAGACAGAGACAGAGACAGAGACAGAGACAGAGACAGAGACAGAGACAGAGACAGAGACAGAGACAGAGACAGAGACAGAGACAGAGACAGAGACAGAGACAGAGACAGAGACAGAGACAGAGACAGAGACAGAGACAGAGACAGAGACAGAGACAGAGACAGAGACAGAGACAGAGACAGAGACAGAGACAGAGACAGAGACAGATACAGAGACAGAGACACAGGCAGAGACAGAGACAGAGTCAAAGACGGAGACAGAGACAGAGACAGAGACAGAGACAAAGGCAGAGACAGAGACATAGGCAGAGACAGAGACAGAGACAGAGACAGAGACAGAGACAGATACAGAGACAGAGACACAGGCAGAGACAGAGACAGAGTCAAAGACGGAGACAGAGACAGAGACAGAGACAGAGACAAAGGCAGAGACAGAGACATAGGCAGAGTCAAGGATAGCGACAGATATAGGGGCACTTTCAGAGACAGAGTCAAAGACGGAGACAGAGACAGAGACAGAGACAGAGACAGAGACACAGGCAGAGACAGAGACAGAGACAGAGACAGAGACACAGGCAGATACAAGGATAGCGACAGATATAGGGGCACATTCAGTGTCAGAGATGGAGACATTGATAAGGATGGCGACAGATGTAGGGGCACCTTCGGAGGCAGAGACAGAGACAGAGACAGAGACATTGACAAGGATGGCGACAGATATAGGGGCACATTCGGAGGCAGAGACAAAGACATTGACAAGAATGGCGACAGATATAGGGGCACTTTCGAAGGCAGAGACAGAGACACAGGCAGGGACAAGGATAGCGACAGATATAGGGGCACATTCAGAGTCAGAGACAGAGACACAGGCAGAGACAAGGATAGCGACAGATATAGGGGCACATTCAGAGTCAGAGGCAGAGACACAGGCAGAGACAAGGATAGCGGCAGATATAGGGGCACTTTCAGAGTCAGAGACAGAGACAGAGACAGAGACAGAGACACAGGCAGAGACAAGGATAGCGACAGATATAGGGGCACATTCAGTGTCAGAGATGGAGACATTGATAAGGATGGCGACAGATATAGGGGCACTTTCGAAGGCAGAGACAGAGACAGTGACAGAGACAGAGACAGAGACACAGGCAGAGACAAGGATAGCGACAGATATAGGGGCACTTTCAGAGACAGAGACAGAGACAGAGACAGAGACACAGGCAGAGACAAGGATAGCGACAGATATAGGGGCACATTCAGAGTCAGAGACAGAGACACAGGCAGAGACAAGGATAGCGACAGATATAGGGGCACATTCAGAGTCAGAGACAGAGACACAGGCAGAGACAAGGATAGCGGCAGATATAGGGGCACTTTCAGAGTCAGAGACAGAGACAGAGACAGAGACACAGGCAGAGACAAGGATAGCGACAGATATAGGGGCACATTCAGTGTCAGAGACAGAGACATTGATAAGGATGGCGACAGATGTAGGGGCACTTTCAGAGACAGAGACAGAGACAGAGACAGAGACAGAGACAGAGACAGAGACAGAGACAGAGACAGAGACAGAGACAGAGACAGAGACAGAGACAGAGACAGAGACAGAGACAGAGACAGAGACAGAGACAGAGACAGAGACAGAGACAGAGACAGAGACAGAGACAGAGACAGAGACAGAGACAGAGACAGAGACAGAGACAGAGACAGAGACAGAGACAGAGACAGAGACAGAGACAGAGACAGAGACAGAGACAGAGACAGAGACAGAGACAGAGACAGAGACAGAGACAGAGACAGAGACAGAGACAGAGACAGAGACAGAGACAGAGACAGAGACAGACAGAGACAGAGACAGAGACAGAGACAGAGACAGAGACAGAGACAGAGACAGAGACAGAGACAGAGACAGAGACAGAGACAGAGACAGAGACAGAGACAGAGACAGAGACAGAGACAGAGACAGATACAGAGACAGAGACACAGGCAGAGACAGAGACAGAGTCAAAGACGGAGACAGAGACAGAGACAGAGACAGAGACAAAGGCAGAGACAGAGACATAGGCAGAGTCAAGGATAGCGACAGATATAGGGGCACTTTCAGAGACAGAGTCAAAGACGGAGACAGAGACAGAGACAGAGACAGAGACAGAGACACAGGCAGAGACAGAGACAGAGACAGAGACAGAGACACAGGCAGATACAAGGATAGCGACAGATATAGGGGCACATTCAGTGTCAGAGATGGAGACATTGATAAGGATGGCGACAGATGTAGGGGCACCTTCGGAGGCAGAGACAGAGACAGAGACAGAGACAGAGACAGAGACAGAGACAGAGACATTGACAAGGATGGCGACAGATATAGGGGCACATTCGGAGGCAGAGACAAAGACATTGACAAGAATGGAGACAGATATAGGGGCACTTTCGAAGGCAGAGACAGAGACAGTGACAGAGACAGAGACACAGGCAGAGACAAGGATAGCGACAGATATAGGGGCACTTTCAGAGACAGAGACAGAGACAGAGACAGAGACACAGGCAGAGACAAGGATAGCGACAGACATAGGGGCACTTTCAGAGACAGAGACAGAGACAGAGACAGAGACACAGGCAGAGACAAGGATAGCGACAGATATAGGGGCACTTTCAGAGACAGAGACAGAGACAGAGACAGAGACAGAGACAGAGACAAGGATAGCGACAGACATAGGGGCACTTTCAGAGACAGAGACAGAGACAGAGACAGAGACACAGGCAGAGACAAGGATAGCGACAGACATAGGGGCACTTTCAGAGACAGAGACAGAGACAGAGACAGAGACACAGGCAGAGACAAGGATAGCGACAGATATAGGGGCACTTTCAGAGACAGAGACAGAGACAGAGACAGAGACAGAGACAGAGACAGAGACAGAGACAGAGACAGAGGCAGAGACAGAGACAGAGACAGAGACAGAGGCAGAGACAGAGACACAGGCAGAGACAAGGATAGCGACAGATATAGGGGCACATTCAGTGTCAGAGATGGAGACATTGATAAGCATGGCGACAGATGTAGGGGCACCATCGGAGGCAGAGACAGAGACAGAGACAGAGACAGAGACAGAGACAGAGACAGAGACAGAGACAGAGACATTGACAAGGATGGCGACAGATATAGGGGCACATTCGGAGGCAGAGACAAAGACATTGACAAGAATGGCGACAGATATAGGGGCACTTTCGAAGGCAGAGACAGAGACACAGGCAGGGACAAGGATAGCGACAGATATAGGGGCACATTCAGAGTCAGAGACAGAGACACAGGCAGAGACAAGGATAGCGACAGATATAGGGGCACATTCAGAGTCAGAGGCAGAGACACAGGCAGAGACAAGGATAGCGGCAGATATAGGGGCACTTTCAGAGTCAGAGACAGAGACAGAGACAGAGACAGAGACACAGGCAGAGACAAGGATAGCGACAGATATAGGGGCACATTCAGTGTCAGAGATGGAGACATTGATAAGGATGGCGACAGATATAGGGGCACTTTCGAAGGCAGAGACAGAGACAGTGACAGAGACAGAGACAGAGACACAGGCAGAGACAAGGATAGCGACAGATATAGGGGCACTTTCAGAGACAGAGACAGAGACAGAGACAGAGACACAGGCAGAGACAAGGATAGCGACAGATATAGGGGCACATTCAGAGTCAGAGACAGAGACACAGGCAGAGACAAGGATAGCGACAGATATAGGGGCACATTCAGAGTCAGAGACAGAGACACAGGCAGAGACAAGGATAGCGGCAGATATAGGGGCACTTTCAGAGTCAGAGACAGAGACAGAGACAGAGACACAGGCAGAGACAAGGATAGCGACAGATATAGGGGCACATTCAGTGTCAGAGACAGAGACATTGATAAGGATGGCGACAGATGTAGGGGCACTTTCAGAGACAGAGACAGAGACAGAGACAGAGACAGAGACAGAGACAGAGACAGAGACAGAGACAGAGACAGAGACAGAGACAGAGACAGAGACAGAGACAGAGACAGAGACAGAGACAGAGACAGAGACAGAGACAGAGACAGAGACAGAGACAGAGACAGAGACAGAGACAGAGACAGAGACAGAGACAGAGACAGAGACAGAGACAGAGACAGAGACAGAGACAGAGACAGAGACAGAGACAGAGACAGAGACAGAGACAGAGACAGAGACAGAGACAGAGACAGAGACAGAGACAGAGACAGAGACAGAGACAGAGACAGAGACAGAGACAGAGACAGAGACAGAGACAGAGACAGAGACAGAGACAGAGACAGAGACAGAGACAGAGACAGAGACAGAGACAGAGACAGAGACAGAGACAGAGACAGAGACAGAGACAGAGACAGAGACAGAGACAGAGACAGAGACAGAGACAGAGACAGAGACAGAGACAGAGACAGAGACAGAGACAGAGACAGAGACAGAGACAGAGACAGAGACAGAGACAGAGACAGAGACAGAGACAGAGACAGAGACAGAGACAGAGACAGAGACAGAGACAGAGACAGAGACAGAGACAGAGACAGAGACAGAGACAGAGACAGAGACAGAGACAGAGACAGAGACAGAGACAGAGACAGAGACAGAGACAGAGACAGAGACAGAGACAGAGACAGAGACAGAGACAGAGACAGATACAGAGACAGAGACACAGGCAGAGACAGAGACAGAGTCAAAGACGGAGACAGAGACAGAGACAGAGACAGAGACAATGGCAGAGACAGAGACATAGGCAGAGTCAAGGATAGCGACAGATATAGGGGCACTTTCAGAGACAGAGTCAAAGACGGAGACAGAGACAGAGACAGAGACAGAGACAGAGACACAGGCAGAGACAGAGACAGAGACAGAGACAGAGACACAGGCAGATACAAGGATAGCGACAGATATAGGGGCACATTCAGTGTCAGAGATGGAGACATTGATAAGGATGGCGACAGATTCAGAGATGGAGACATTGATAAGGATGGCGACAGATGTAGGGGCACCTTCGGAGGCAGAGACAGAGACAGAGACAGAGACAGAGACAGAGACAGAGACAGAGACAGAGACATTGACAAGGATGGCGACAGATATAGGGGCACATTCGGAGGCAGAGACAAAGACATTGACAAGAATGGCGACAGATATAGGGGCACTTTCGAAGGCAGAGACAGAGACACAGGCAGGGACAAGGATAGCGACAGATATAGGGGCACATTCAGAGTCAGAGACAGAGACACAGGCAGAGACAAGGATAGCGACAGATATAGGGGCACATTCAGAGTCAGAGGCAGAGACACAGGCAGAGACAAGGATAGCGGCAGATATAGGGGCACTTTCAGAGTCAGAGACAGAGACAGAGACAGAGACAGAGGCACAGGCAGAGACAAGGATAGCGACAGATATAGGGGCACATTCAGTGTCAGAGATGGAGACATTGATAAGGATGGCGACAGATATAGGGGCACTTTCGAAGGCAGAGACAGAGACAGTGACAGAGACAGAGACAGAGACACAGGCAGAGACAAGGATAGCGACAGATATAGGGGCACTTTCAGAGACAGAGACAGAGACAGAGACAGAGACACAGGCAGAGACAAGGATAGCGACAGATATAGGGGCACATTCAGAGTCAGAGACAGAGACACAGGCAGAGACAAGGATAGCGACAGATATAGGGGCACATTCAGAGTCAGAGACAGAGACACAGGCAGAGACAAGGATAGCGGCAGATATAGGGGCACTTTCAGAGTCAGAGACAGAGACAGAGACAGAGACACAGGCAGAGACAAGGATAGCGACAGATATAGGGGCACATTCAGTGTCAGAGACAGAGACATTGATAAGGATGGCGACAGATGTAGGGGCACTTTCAGAGACAGAGACAGAGACAGAGACAGAGACAGAGACAGAGACAGAGACAGAGACAGAGACAGAGACAGAGACAGAGACAGAGACAGAGACAGAGACAGAGACAGAGACAGAGACAGAGACAGAGACAGAGACAGAGACAGAGACAGAGACAGAGACAGAGACAGAGACAGAGACAGAGACAGAGACAGAGACAGAGACAGAGACAGAGACAGAGACAGAGACAGAGACAGAGACAGAGACAGAGACAGAGACAGAGACAGAGACAGAGACAGAGACAGAGACAGAGACAGAGACAGAGACAGAGACAGAGACAGAGACAGAGACAGAGACAGAGACAGAGACAGAGACAGAGACAGAGACAGAGACAGAGACAGAGACAGAGACAGAGACAGAGACAGAGACAGAGACAGAGACAGAGACAGAGACAGAGACAGAGACAGAGACAGAGACAGAGACAGAGACAGAGACAGAGACAGAGACAGAGACAGAGACAGAGACAGAGACAGAGACAGAGACAGAGACAGAGACAGAGACAGAGACAGAGACAGAGACAGAGACAGAGACAGAGACAGAGACAGAGACAGAGACAGAGACAGAGACAGAGACAGAGACAGAGACAGAGACAGAGACAGAGACAGAGACAGAGACAGAGACAGAGACAGAGACAGAGACAGAGACAGAGACAGAGACAGAGACAGAGACAGAGACAGAGACAGAGACAGAGACAGAGACAGAGACAGAGACAGAGACAGAGACAGAGACAGAGACAGAGACAGAGACAGAGACAGAGACAGAGACAGAGACAGAGACAGAGACAGAGACAGAGACAGAGACAGAGACAGAGACAGAGACAGAGACAGAGACAGAGACAGAGACAGAGACAGAGACAGAGACAGAGACAGAGACAGAGACAGAGACAGAGACAGAGACAGAGACAGAGACAGAGACAGAGACAGAGACAGAGACAGAGACAGAGACAGAGACAGAGACAGAGACAGAGACAGAGACAGAGACAGAGACAGAGACAGAGACAGAGACAGAGACAGAGACAGAGACAGAGACAGAGACAGAGACAGAGACAGAGACAGAGACAGAGACAGAGACAGAGACAGAGACAGAGACAGAGACAGAGACAGAGACAGAGACAGAGACAGAGACAGAGACAGAGACAGAGACAGAGACAGAGACAGAGACAGAGACAGAGACAGAGACAGAGACAGAGACAGAGACAGAGACAGAGACAGAGACAGAGACAGAGACAGAGACAGAGACAGAGACAGAGACAGAGACAGAGACAGAGACAGAGACAGAGACAGAGACAGAGACAGAGACAGAGACAGAGACAGAGACAGAGACAGAGACAGAGACAGAGACAGAGACAGAGACAGAGACAGAGACAGAGACAGAGACAGAGACAGAGACAGAGACAGAGACAGAGACAGAGACAGAGACAGAGACAGAGACAGAGACAGAGACAGAGACAGAGACAGAGACAGAGACAGAGACAGAGACAGAGACAGAGACAGAGACAGAGACAGAGACAGAGACAGAGACAGAGACAGAGACAGAGACAGAGACAGAGACAGAGACAGAGACAGAGACAGAGACAGAGACAGAGACAGAGACAGAGGCAGAGGCAGAGGCAGAGCAGAGACAGAGACAGAGACAGAGACAGAGACAGAGACAGAGACAGAGACAGAGACAGAGACAGAGACAGAGACAGAGACAGAGACAGAGACAGAGACAGAGACAGAGACAGAGACAGAGACAGAGACAGAGACAGAGACAGAGACAGAGACAGAGACAGAGACAGAGACAGAGACAGAGACAGAGACAGAGACAGAGACAGAGACAGAGACAGAGACAGAGACAGAGACAGAGACAGAGACAGAGACAGAGACAGAGACAGAGACAGAGACAGAGACAGAGACAGAGACAGAGACAGAGACAGAGACAGAGACAGAGACAGAGACAGAGACAGAGACAGAGACAGAGACAGAGACAGAGACAGAGACAGAGACAGAGACAGAGACAGAGACAGAGACAGAGACAGAGACAGAGACAGAGACAGAGACAGAGACAGAGACAGAGACAGAGACAGAGACAGAGACAGAGACAGAGACAGAGACAGAGACAGATACAGAGACAGAGACACAGGCAGAGACAGAGACAGAGTCAAAGACGGAGACAGAGACAGAGACAGAGACAGAGACAAAGGCAGAGACAGAGACATAGGCAGAGTCAAGGATAGCGACAGATATAGGGGCACTTTCAGAGACAGAGTCAAAGACGGAGACAGAGACAGAGACAGAGACAGAGACAGAGACACAGGCAGAGACAGAGACAGAGACAGAGACAGAGACACAGGCAGATACAAGGATAGCGACAGATATAGGGGCACATTCAGTGTCAGAGATGGAGACATTGATAAGGATGGCGACAGATGTAGGGGCACCTTCGGAGGCAGAGACAGAGACAGAGACAGAGACAGAGACAGAGACAGAGACAGAGACAGAGACATTGACAAGGATGGCGACAGATATAGGGGCACATTCGGAGGCAGAGACAAAGACATTGACAAGAATGGAGACAGATATAGGGGCACTTTCGAAGGCAGAGACAGAGACAGTGACAGAGACAGAGACACAGGCAGAGACAAGGATAGCGACAGATATAGGGGCACTTTCAGAGACAGAGACAGAGACAGAGACAGAGACACAGGCAGAGACAAGGATAGCGACAGACATAGGGGCACTTTCAGAGACAGAGACAGAGACAGAGACAGAGACACAGGCAGAGACAAGGATAGCGACAGATATAGGGGCACTTTCAGAGACAGAGACAGAGACAGAGACAGAGACAAGGATAGCGACAGACATAGGGGCACTTTCAGAGACAGAGACAGAGACAGAGACACAGGCAGAGACAAGGATAGCGACAGACATAGGGGCACTTTCAGAGACAGAGACAGAGACAGAGACAGAGACACAGGCAGAGACAAGGATAGCGACAGATATAGGGGCACTTTCAGAGACAGAGACAGAGACAGAGACAGAGACAGAGACAGAGACAGAGACAGAGACAGAGACAGAGACAGAGACAGAGACAGAGACAGAGACAGAGACAGAGACAGAGACAGAGACAGAGACAGAGACAGAGACAGAGACAGAGACAGAGACAGAGACAGAGACAGAGACAGAGACAGAGACAGAGACAGAGACAGAGACAGAGACAGAGACAGAGACAGAGACAGAGACAGAGACAGAGACAGAGACAGAGACAGAGACAGAGACAGAGACAGAGACAGAGACAGAGACAGAGACAGAGACAGAGACAGAGACAGAGACAGAGACAGAGACAGAGACAGAGACAGAGACAGAGACAGAGACAGAGACAGAGACAGAGACAGAGACAGAGACAGAGACAGAGACAGAGACAGAGACAGAGACAGAGACAGAGACAGAGACAGAGACAGAGACAGAGACAGAGACAGAGACAGAGACAGAGACAGAGACAGAGACAGAGACAGAGACAGAGACAGAGACAGAGACAGAGACAGAGACAGAGACAGAGACAGAGACAGAGACAGAGGACAGAGACAGAGACAGAGACAGAGACAGAGACAGAGACAGAGACAGAGACAGAGACAGAGACAGAGACAGAGACAGAGACAGAGACAGAGACAGAGACAGAGACAGAGACAGAGACAGAGACAGAGACAGAGACAGAGACAGAGACAGAGACAGAGACAGAGACAGAGACAGAGACAGAGACAGAGACAGAGACAGAGACAGAGACAGAGACAGAGACAGAGACAGAGACAGAGACAGAGACAGAGACAGAGACAGAGACAGAGACAGAGACAGAGACAGAGACAGAGACAGAGACAGAGACAGAGACAGAGACAGAGACAGAGACAGAGACAGAGACAGAGACAGAGACAGAGACAGAGACAGAGACAGAGACAGAGACAGAGACAGAGACAGAGACAGAGACAGAGGACAGAGACAGAGAAGAGACAGAGACAGAGACAGAGACAGAGACAGAGACAGAGACAGAGACAGAGACAGAGACAGAGACAGAGACAGAGACAGAGACAGAGACAGAGACAGAGACAGAGACAGAGACAGAGACAGAGACAGAGACAGAGACAGAGACAGAGACAGAGACAGAGACAGAGACAGAGACAGAGACAGAGACAGAGACAGAGACAGAGACAGAGACAGAGACAGAGACAGAGACAGAGACAGAGACAGAGACAGAGACAGAGACAGAGACAGAGACAGATACAGAGACAGAGACACAGGCAGAGACAGAGACAGAGGCAGAGACAGAGACATAGGCAGAGTCAAGGATAGCGACAGATATAGGGGCACTTTCAGAGTCAGAGACAGAGACACAGGCAGAGACAAGGATAGCGACAGATATAGGGGCACTTTCAGAGTCAGAGACAGAGACAGTGACAGAGACAGAGACAGAGACACAGGCAGAGACAAGGATAGCGACAGATATAGGGGCACTTTCAGAGACAGAGACAGAGACAGAGACAGAGACACAGGCAGAGACAAGGATAGCGACAGATATAGGGGCACATTCAGAGACAGAGACAGAGACAGAGACAGAGACAGAGACAGAGACAGAGACAGAGACAGAGACAGAGACAGAGACAGAGACAGAGACAGAGACAGAGACAGAGACAGAGACAGAGACACAGGCAGAGACAAGGATAGCGACAGATATAGGGGCACATTCAGTGTCAGAGATGGAGACATTGATAAGGATGGCGACAGATGTAGGGGCACCTTCGGAGGCAGAGACAGAGACAGAGACAGAGACAGAGACAGAGACAGAGACAGAGACAGAGACAGAGACAGAGACAGAGACAGAGACAGAGACAGAGACAGAGACAGAGACAGAGACAGAGACAGAGACAGAGACAGAGACAGAGACAGAGACAGAGACAGAGACAGAGACAGAGACAGAGACAGAGACAGAGACAGAGACAGAGACAGAGACAGAGACAGAGACAGAGACAGAGACAGAGACAGAGACAGAGACAGAGACAGAGACAGAGACAGAGACAGAGACAGAGACAGAGACAGAGACAGAGACAGAGACAGAGACAGAGACAGAGACAGAGACAGAGACAGAGACAGAGACAGAGACAGAGACAGAGACACAGGCAGAGACAGAGACAGAGACAAAGGCAGAGTCAAGGATAGCGACAGATATAGGGGCACTTTCAGAGTCAGAGACAGAGACACAGGCAGAGACAAGGATAGCGACAGATATAGGGGCACTTTCAGAGTCAGAGACAGAGACACAGGCAGAGACAAGGATAGCGACAGATATAGGGGCACTTTCAGAGTCAGAGACAGAGACAGTGACAGAGACAGAGGCAGAGACACAGGCAGAGACAAGGATAGCGACAGATATAGGGGCACTTTCAGAGACAGAGACAGAGACAGAGACAGAGACACAGGCAGAGACAAGGATAGCGGCAGATATAGGGGCACTTTCAGAGTCAGAGACAGAGACAGAGACAGAGACACAGGCAGAGACAAGGATAGCGACAGATATAGGGGCACATTCAGTGTCAGAGACAGAGACATTGATAAGGATGGCGACAGATGTAGGGGCACTTTCAGAGACAGAGACAGAGACAGAGACAGAGACAGAGACAGAGACAGAGACAGAGACAGAGACAGAGACAGAGACAGAGACAGAGACAGAGACAGAGACAGAGACAGAGACAGAGACAGAGACAGAGACAGAGACAGAGACAGAGACAGAGACAGAGACAGAGACAGAGACAGAGACAGAGACAGAGACAGAGACAGAGACAGAGACAGAGACAGAGACAGAGACAGAGACAGAGACAGAGACAGAGACAGAGACAGAGACAGAGACAGAGACAGAGACAGAGACAGAGACAGAGACAGAGACAGAGACAGAGACAGAGACAGAGACAGAGACAGAGACAGAGACAGAGACAGAGACAGAGACAGAGACAGAGACAGAGACAGAGACAGAGACAGAGACAGAGACAGAGACAGAGACAGAGACAGAGACAGAGACAGAGACAGAGACAGAGACAGAGACAGAGACAGAGACAGAGACAGATACAGAGACAGAGACAGAGACAGATACAGAGACAGAGACACAGGCAGAGACAGAGACAGAGGCAGAGACAGAGACATAGGCAGAGTCAAGGATAGCGACAGATATAGGGGCACTTTCAGAGTCAGAGACAGAGACACAGGCAGAGACAAGGATAGCGACAGATATAGGGGCACTTTCAGAGTCAGAGACAGAGACAGAGACAGTGACAGAGACAGAGACAGAGACACAGGCAGAGACAAGGATAGCGACAGATATAGGGGCACTTTCAGAGACAGAGACAGAGACAGAGACAGAGACACAGGCAGAGACAAGGATAGCGACAGATATAGGGGCACATTCAGAGACAGAGACAGAGACAGAGACAGAGACAGAGACAGAGACACAGGCAGAGACAAGGATAGCGACAGATATAGGGGCACATTCAGTGTCAGAGATGGAGACATTGATAAGGATGGCGACAGATGTAGGGGCACCTTCGGAGGCAGAGACAGAGACAGAGACAGAGACGGAGACAGAGACAGAGACAGAGACAGAGACAGAGACAGAGACAGAGACAGAGACAGAGACAGAGACAGAGACAGAGACAGAGACAGAGACAGAGACAGAGACAGAGACAGAGACAGAGACAGAGACAGAGACAGAGACAGAGACAGAGACAGAGACAGAGACAGAGACAGAGACAGAGACAGAGACAGAGACAGAGACAGAGACAAAGACGGAGACAGAGACAGAGACAGAGACAGAGACAGAGGCAGAGACAGAGACAAAGGCAGAGTCAAGGATAGCGACAGATATAGGGGCACTTTCAGAGTCAGAGACAGAGACACAGGCAGAGACAGAGACAGAGACACAGGCAGAGACAAGGATAGCGACAGATATAGGGGCACTTTCAGAGACAGAGACAGAGACAGAGACACAGGCAGAGACAAGGATAGCGACAGATATAGGGGCACATTCAGAGACAGAGACAGAGACAGATACAGAGACAGAGACACAGGCAGAGACAGAGACAGAGACAAAGACGGAGACAGAGACAGAGACAGAGACAGAGACAGAGGCAGAGACAGAGACATAGGCAGAGTCAAGGATAGCGACAGATATAGGGGCACTTTCAGAGTCAGAGACAGAGACACAGGCAGAGACAAGGATAGCGACAGATATAGGGGCACTTTCAGAGTCAGAGACAGAGACAGTGACAGAGACAGAGGCAGAGACACAGGCAGAGACAAGGATAGCGACAGATATAGGGGCACTTTCAGAGACAGAGACAGAGACAGAGACAGAGACACAGGCAGAGACAAGGATAGCGGCAGATATAGGGGCACTTTCAGAGTCAGAGGCAGAGACAGAGACAGAGACAGAGGCAGAGACAAGGATAGCGACAGATATAGGGGCACATTCAGTGTCAGAGACAGAGACAGAGACAGAGACAGAGACAGAGACAGAGACAGAGACAGAGACAGAGACAGAGACAGAGACAGAGACAGAGACAGAGACAGAGACAGAGACAGAGACAGAGACAGAGACAGAGACAGAGACAGAGACAGAGACAGAGACAGAGACAGAGACAGAGACAGAGACAGAGACAGAGACAGAGACAGAGACAGAGACAGAGACAGAGACAGAGACAGAGACAGAGACAGAGACAGAGACAGAGACAGAGACAGAGACAGAGACAGAGACAGAGACAGAGACAGAGACAGAGACAGAGACAGAGACAGAGACAGAGACAGAGACAGAGACAGAGACAGAGACAGAGACAGGGACAGAGACAGAGACAGAGACAGAGACAGAGACAGAGACAGAGACAGAGACAGTGACAGAGACAGAGACAGAGACAGAGACAGATACAGAGACAGAGACACAGGCAGAGACAGAGACAGAGACAAAGACGGAGACAGAGACAGAGACAGAGACAGAGACAGAGGCAGAGACAGAGACATAGGCAGAGTCAAGGATAGCGACAGATATAGGGGCACTTTCAGAGTCAGAGACAGAGACACAGGCAGAGACAAGGATAGCGACAGATATAGGGGCACTTTCAGAGTCAGAGACAGAGACAGTGACAGAGACAGAGACAGAGACACAGGCAGAGACAAGGATAGCGACAGATATAGGGGCACTTTCAGAGACAGAGACAGAGACAGAGACAGAGACACAGGCAGAGACAAGGATAGCGACAGATATAGGGGCACATTCAGAGACAGAGACAGAGACAGAGACAGAGACAGAGACAGAGACAGAGACAGAGACAGAGACAGAGACAGAGACAGAGACAGAGACAGAGACAGAGACAGAGACAGAGACAGAGACAGAGACAGAGACAGAGACAGAGACAGAGACAGAGACAGAGACAGAGACAGAGACAGAGACAGAGACAGAGACAGATACAGAGACAGAGACACAGGCAGAGACAGAGACAGAGACAAAGACGGAGACAGAGACAGAGACAGAGACAGAGACAGAGGCAGAGACAGAGACAAAGGCAGAGTCAAGGATAGCGACAGATATAGGGGCACTTTCAGAGTCAGAGACAGAGACACAGGCAGAGACAAGGATAGCGACAGATATAGGGGCACTTTCAGAGTCAGAGACAGAGACAGTGACAGAGACAGAGACAGAGACACAGGCAGAGACAAGGATAGCGACATATATAGGGGCACTTTCAGAGACAGAGACAGAGACGGAGACAGAGACACAGGCAGAGACAAGGATAGCGACAGATATAGGGGCACATTCAGAGACAGAGACAGAGACAGAGACAGAGACAGAGACACAGGCAGAGACAAGGATAGCGACAGATATAGGGGCACATTCAGTGTCAGAGATGGAGACATTGATAAGGATGGCGACAGATGTAGGGGCACCTTCGGAGGCAGAGACAGAGACAGAGACAGAGACAGAGACAGAGACAGAGACAGAGACAGAGACAGAGACAGAGACAGAGACAGAGACATTGACAAGGATGGCGACAGATATAGGGGCACATTCGGAGGCAGAGACAAAGACATTGACAAGAATGGCGACAGATATAGGGGCACTTTCGAAGGCAGAGACAGAGACAGTGACAGAGACAGAGGCAGAGACACAGGCAGAGACAAGGATAGCGACAGATATAGGGGCACTTTCAGAGACAGAGACAGAGACACAGGCAGAGACAAGGATAGCGACAGATATAGGGGCACATTCAGAGTCAGAGACAGAGACACAGGCAGAGACAAGGATAGCGACAGATATAGGGGCACATTCAGAGTCAGAGACAGAGACACAGGCAGAGACAAGGATAGCGGCAGATATAGGGGCACATTCAGAGACAGAGACAGAGACAGAGACAGAGACAGAGACAGAGACAGAGACAGAGACAGAGACAGAGACAGAGACAGAGACAGAGACAGAGACAGAGACAGAGACAGAGACAGAGACAGAGGCAGAGACAGAGACATAGGCAGAGTCAAGGATAGCGACAGATATAGGGGCACTTTCAGAGTCAGAGACAGAGACACAGGCAGAGACAAGGATAGCGACAGATATAGGGGCACTTTCAGAGTCAGAGACAGAGACAGTGACAGAGACAGAGACAGAGACACAGGCAGAGACAAGGATAGCGACAGATATAGGGGCACTTTCAGAGACAGAGACAGAGACAGAGACAGAGACACAGGCAGAGACAAGGATAGCGACAGATATAGGGGCACATTCAGAGACAGAGACAGAGACAGAGAAGAGACAGAGACAGAGACAGAGACAGAGACAGAGACAGAGACAGAGACAGAGACAGAGACAGAGACAGAGACAGAGACAGATACAGAGACAGAGACACAGGCAGAGACAGAGACAGAGACAAAGACGGAGACAGAGACAGAGACAGAGACAGAGGCAGAGACAGAGACAAAGGCAGAGTCAAGGATAGCGACAGATATAGGGGCACTTTCAGAGTCAGAGACAGAGACACAGGCAGAGACAAGGATAGCGACAGATATAGGGGCACTTTCAGAGTCAGAGACAGAGACAGTGACAGAGACAGAGACAGAGACACAGGCAGAGACAAGGATAGCGACAGATATAGGGGCACTTTCAGAGACAGAGACAGAGACGGAGACAGAGACACAGGCAGAGACAAGGATAGCGACAGATATAGGGGCACATTCAGAGACAGAGACAGAGACAGAGACAGAGACAGAGACACAGGCAGAGACAAGGATAGCGACAGATATAGGGGCACATTCAGTGTCAGAGATGGAGACATTGATAAGGATGGCGACAGATGTAGGGGCACCTTCGGAGGCAGAGACAGAGACAGAGACAGAGACAGAGACAGAGACAGAGACAGAGACAGAGACAGAGACAGAGACATTGACAAGGATGGCGACAGATATAGGGGCACATTCGGAGGCAGAGACAAAGACATTGACAAGAATGGCGACAGATATAGGGGCACTTTCGAAGGCAGAGACAGAGACAGTGACAGAGACAGAGGCAGAGACACAGGCAGAGACAAGGATAGCGACAGATATAGGGGCACATTCAGAGTCAGAGACAGAGAAACAGGCAGAGACAAGGATAGCGACAGATATAGGGGCACATTCAGAGTCAGAGACAGAGACACAGGCAGAGACAAGGATAGCGGCAGACGGCAGATATAGGGGCACTTTCAGAGTCAGAGACAGAGACAGTGACAGAGACAGAGACAGAGACACAGGCAGAGACAAGGATAGCGACAGATATAGGGGCACATTCAGTGTCAGAGACAGAGACATTGATAAGGATGGCGACAGATGTAGGGGCACTTTCAGAGACAGAGACAGAGACAGAGACAGAGACAGAGACAGAGACAGAGACAGAGACAGAGACAGAGACAGAGACAGAGACAGAGACAGAGACAGAGACAGAGACAGAGACAGAGACAGAGACAGAGACAGAGACAGAGACAGAGACAGAGACAGAGACAGAGACAGAGACAGAGACAGAGACAGAGACAGAGACAGAGACAGAGACAGAGACAGAGACAGAGACAGAGACAGAGACAGAGACAGAGACAGAGACAGAGACAGAGACAGAGACAGAGACAGAGACAGAGACAGAGACAGAGACAGAGACAGAGACAGAGACAGAGACAGAGACAGAGACAGAGACAGAGACAGAGACAGAGACAGAGACAGAGACAGAGACAGAGACAGAGACAGAGACAGAGACAGATACAGAGACAGAGACACAGGCAGAGACAGAGACAGAGACAAAGACGGAGACAGAGACAGAGACAGAGACAGAGACAGAGGCAGAGACAGAGACATAGGCAGAGACAAGGATAGCGACAGATATAGGGGCACTTTCAGAGTCAGAGACAGAGACACAGGCAGAGACAAGGATAGCGACAGATATAGGGGCACTTTCAGAGTCAGAGAAAGAGACAGAGACAGAGACACAGGCAGAGACAAGGATAGCGACAGATATAGGGGCACTTTCAGAGACAGAGACAGAGACAGAGACAGAGACACAGGCAGAGACAAGGATAGCGACAGATATAGGGGCACATTCAGAGACAGAGACAGAGACAGAGACAGAGACAGAGACAGAGACACAGGCAGAGACAAGGATAGCGACAGATATAGGGGCACATTCAGTGTCAGAGATGGAGACATTGATAGGGATGGCGACAGATGTAGGGGCACCTTCGGAGGCAGAGACAGAGACAGAGACAGAGACAGAGACATTGACAAGGATGGCGACAGATATAGGGGCACATTCGGAGGCAGAGACAAAGACATTGACAAGAATGGCGACAGATATAGGGGCACTTTCGAAGGCAGAGACAGAGACAGTGACAGAGACAGAGGCAGAGACACAGGCAGAGACAAGGATAGCGACAGATATAGGGGCACTTTCAGAGACAGAGACAGAGACACAGGCAGAGACAAGGATAGCGACAGATATAGGGGCACATTCAGAGTCAGAGACAGAGACACAGGCAGAGACAAGGATAGCGACAGATATAGGGGCACATTCAGAGTCAGAGACAGAGACACAGGCAGAGACAAGGATAGCGGCAGATATAGGGGCACTTTCAGAGTCAGAGACAGAGACAGAGACAGAGACACAGGCAGAGACAAGGATAGCGACAGATATAGGGGCACTTTCAGAGACAGAGACAGAGACAGAGACAGAGACACAGGCAGAGACAAGGATAGCGACAGATATAGGGGCACATTCAGAGACAGAGACAGAGACAGAGACAGAGACAGAGACAGAGACACAGGCAGAGACAAGGATAGCGACAGATATAGGGGCACATTCAGTGTCAGAGATGGAGACATTGATAAGGATGGCGACAGATGTAGGGGCACTTTCAGAGACAGAGACAGAGACAGAGACAGAGACAGATACAGAGACAGAGACACAGGCAGAGACAGAGACAGAGACAAAGACGGAGACAGAGACAGAGACAGAGACAGAGACAGAGGCAGAGACAGAGACAAAGGCAGAGTCAAGGATAGCGACAGATATAGGGGCACTTTCAGAGTCAGAGACAGAGACACAGGCAGAGACAAGGATAGCGACAGATATAGGGGCACTTTCAGAGTCAGAGACAGAGACAGTGACAGAGACAGAGACAGAGACACAGGCAGAGACAAGGATAGCGACAGAGACAGAGACAGAGACAGAGACAGAGACAGAGACAGAGACAGAGACACAGGCAGAGACAAGGATAGCGACAGATATAGGGGCACATTCAGAGTCAGAGACAGAGACACAGGCAGAGACAAGGATAGCGGCAGATATAGGGGCACTTTCAGAGTCAGAGACAGAGACACAGACAGTGACACAGGCAGAGACAAGGATAGCGACAGATATAGGGGCACATTCAGTGTCAGAGACAGAGACATTGATAAGGATGGCGACAGATGTAGGGGCACTTTCAGAGACAGAGACAGAGACAGAGACAGAGACAGAGACAGAGACAGAGACAGAGACAGAGACAGAGACAGAGACAGAGACAGAGACAGAGACAGAGACAGAGACAGAGACAGAGACAGAGACAGAGACAGAGACAGAGACAGAGACAGAGACAGAGACAGAGACAGAGACAGAGACAGAGACAGAGACAGAGACAGAGACAGAGACAGAGACAGAGACAGAGACAGAGACAGAGACAGAGACAGAGACAGAGACAGAGACAGAGACAGAGACAGAGACAGAGACAGAGACAGAGACAGAGACAGAGACAGAGACAGAGACAGAGACAGAGACAAGGATAGCGACAGATATAGGGGCACTTTCAGAGTCAGAGACAGAGACAGTGACAGAGACAGAGACAGAGACACAGGCAGAGACAAGGATAGCGACAGAGACAGAGACAGAGACAGAGACAGAGACAGAGACAGAGACAGAGACACAGGCAGAGACAAGGATAGCGACAGATATAGGGGCACATTCAGAGTCAGAGACAGAGACACAGGCAGAGACAAGGATAGCGGCAGATATAGGGGCACTTTCAGAGTCAGAGACAGAGACACAGACAGTGACACAGGCAGAGACAAGGATAGCGACAGATATAGGGGCACATTCAGTGTCAGAGACAGAGACATTGATAAGGATGGCGACAGATGTAGGGGCACTTTCAGAGACAGAGACAGAGACAGAGACAGAGACAGAGACAGAGACAGAGACAGAGACAGAGACAGAGACAGAGACAGAGACAGAGACAGAGACAGAGACAGAGACAGAGACAGAGACAGAGACAGAGACAGAGACAGAGACAGAGACAGAGACAGAGACAGAGACAGAGACAGAGACAGAGACAGAGACAGAGACAGAGACAGAGACAGAGACAGAGACAGAGACAGAGACAGAGACAGAGACAGAGACAGAGACAGAGACAGAGACAGAGACAGAGACAGAGACAGAGACAGAGACAGAGACAGAGACAGAGACAGAGACAGAGACAGAGACAGAGACAGAGACAGAGACAGAGACAGAGACAGAGACAGAGACAGAGACAGAGACAGAGACAGAGACAGAGACAGAGACAGAGACAGAGACAGAGACAGAGACAGAGACAGAGACAGAGACAGAGACAGAGACAGAGACAGAGACAGAGACAGAGACAGAGACAGAGACAGAGACAGAGACAGAGACAGAGACAGAGACAGAGACAGAGACAGAGACAGAGACAGAGACAGAGACAGAGACAGAGACAGAGACAGAGACAGAGACAGAGACAGAGACAGAGACAGAGACAGAGACAGAGACAGAGACAGAGACAGAGACAGAGACAGAGACAGAGACAGAGACAGAGACAGAGACAGAGACAGAGACAGAGACAGAGACAGAGACAGAGACAGAGACAGAGACAGAGACAGAGACAGAGACAGAGACAGAGACAGAGACAGAGACAGAGACAGAGACAGAGACAGAGACAGAGACAGAGACAGAGACAGAGACAGAGACAGAGACAGAGACAGAGACAGAGACACAGGCAGAGACAGAGACAGAGACAAAGACGGAGACAGAGACAGAGACAGAGACAGAGACAGAGGCAGAGACAGAGACATAGGCAGAGACAAGGATAGCGACAGATATAGGGGCACTTTCAGAGTCAGAGACAGAGACACAGGCAGAGACAAGGATAGCGACAGATATAGGGGCACTTTCAGAGTCAGAGAAAGAGACAGAGACAGAGACACAGGCAGAGACAAGGATAGCGACAGATATAGGGGCACTTTCAGAGACAGAGACAGAGACAGAGACAGAGACACAGGCAGAGACAAGGATAGCGACAGATATAGGGGCACATTCAGAGACAGAGACAGAGACAGAGACAGAGACAGAGACAGAGACACAGGCAGAGACAAGGATAGCGACAGATATAGGGGCACATTCAGTGTCAGAGATGGAGACATTGATAGGGATGGCGACAGATGTAGGGGCACTTTCGGAGGCAGAGACAGAGACAGAGACAGAGACAGAGACATTGACAAGGATGGCGACAGATATAGGGGCACATTCGGAGGCAGAGACAAAGACATTGACAAGAATGGCGACAGATATAGGGGCACTTTCGAAGGCAGAGACAGAGACAGTGACAGAGACAGAGGCAGAGACACAGGCAGAGACAAGGATAGCGACAGATATAGGGGCACTTTCAGAGACAGAGACAGAGACACAGGCAGAGACAAGGATAGCGACAGATATAGGGGCACATTCAGAGTCAGAGACAGAGACACAGGCAGAGACAAGGATAGCGACAGATATAGGGGCACATTCAGAGTCAGAGACAGAGACACAGGCAGAGACAAGGATAGCGGCAGATATAGGGGCACTTTCAGAGTCAGAGACAGAGACAGAGACAGAGACACAGGCAGAGACAAGGAAAGCGACAGATATAGGGGCACATTCAGTGTCAGAGACAGAGACATTGATAAGGATGGCGACAGATGTAGGGGCACTTTCAGAGACAGAGACAGAGACAGAGACAGAGACAGATACAGAGACAGAGACACAGGCAGAGACAGAGACAGAGACAAAGACGGAGACAGAGACAGAGACAGAGACAGAGACAGAGGCAGAGACAGAGACAAAGGCAGAGTCAAGGATAGCGACAGATATAGGGGCACTTTCAGAGTCAGAGACAGAGACACAGGCAGAGACAAGGATAGCGACAGATATAGGGGCACTTTCAGAGTCAGAGACAGAGACAGTGACAGAGACAGAGACAGAGACACAGGCAGAGACAAGGATAGCGACAGAGACAGAGACAGAGACAGAGACAGAGACAGAGACAGAGACACAGGCAGAGACAAGGATAGCGACAGATATAGGGGCACATTCAGAGTCAGAGACAGAGACACAGGCAGAGACAAGGATAGCGGCAGATATAGGGGCACTTTCAGAGTCAGAGACAGAGACACAGACAGTGACACAGGCAGAGACAAGGATAGCGACAGATATAGGGGCACATTCAGTGTCAGAGACAGAGACATTGATAAGGATGGCGACAGATGTAGGGGCACTTTCAGAGACAGAGACAGAGACAGAGACAGAGACAGAGACAGAGACAGAGACAGAGACAGAGACAGAGACAGAGACAGAGACAGAGACAGAGACAGAGACAGAGACAGAGACAGAGACAGAGACAGAGACAGAGACAGAGACAGAGACAGAGACAGAGACAGAGACAGAGACAGAGACAGAGACAGAGACAGAGACAGAGACAGAGACAGAGACAGAGACAGAGACAGAGACAGAGACAGATACAGAGACAGAGACACAGGCAGAGACAGAGACAGAGACAAAGACGGAGACAGAGACAGAGACAGAGACAGAGACAGAGGCAGAGACAGAGACATAGGCAGAGACAAGGATAGCGACAGATATAGGGGCACTTTCAGAGTCAGAGACAGAGACACAGGCAGAGACAAGGATAGCGACAGATATAGGGGCACTTTCAGAGTCAGAGAAAGAGACAGAGACAGAGACACAGGCAGAGACAAGGATAGCGACAGATATAGGGGCACTTTCAGAGACAGAGACAGAGACAGAGACAGAGACACAGGCAGAGACAAGGATAGCGACAGATATAGGGGCACATTCAGAGACAGAGACAGAGACAGAGACAGAGACAGAGACAGAGACAGAGACACAGGCAGAGACAAGGATAGCGACAGATATAGGGGCACATTCAGTGTCAGAGATGGAGACATTGATAGGGATGGCGACAGATGTAGGGGCACCTTCGGAGGCAGAGACAGAGACAGAGACAGAGACAGAGACATTGACAAGGATGGCGACAGATATAGGGGCACATTCGGAGGCAGAGACAAAGACATTGACAAGAATGGCGACAGATATAGGGGCACTTTCGAAGGCAGAGACAGAGACAGTGACAGAGACAGAGGCAGAGACACAGGCAGAGACAAGGATAGCGACAGATATAGGGGCACTTTCAGAGACAGAGACAGAGACACAGGCAGAGACAAGGATAGCGACAGATATAGGGGCACATTCAGAGTCAGAGACAGAGACACAGGCAGAGACAAGGATAGCGACAGATATAGGGGCACATTCAGAGTCAGAGACAGAGACACAGGCAGAGACAAGGATAGCGGCAGATATAGGGGCACTTTCAGAGTCAGAGACAGAGACAGAGACAGAGACACAGGCAGAGACAAGGAAAGCGACAGATATAGGGGCACATTCAGTGTCAGAGACAGAGACATTGATAAGGATGGCGACAGATGTAGGGGCACTTTCAGAGACAGAGACAGAGACAGAGACAGAGACAGAGACAGAGACAGATACAGAGACAGAGACACAGGCAGAGACAGAGACAGAGACAAAGACGGAGACAGAGACAGAGACAGAGACAGAGACAGAGGCAGAGACAGAGACAAAGGCAGAGTCAAGGATAGCGACAGATATAGGGGCACTTTCAGAGTCAGAGACATAGACACAGGCAGAGACAAGGATAGCGACAGATATAGGGGCACTTTCAGAGTCAGAGACAGAGACAGTGACAGAGACAGAGACAGAGACACAGGCAGAGACAAGGATAGCGACAGAGACAGAGACAGAGACAGAGACAGAGACAGAGACAGAGACACAGGCAGAGACAAGGATAGCGACAGATATAGGGGCACATTCAGAGTCAGAGACAGAGACACAGGCAGAGACAAGGATAGCGGCAGATATAGGGGCACTTTCAGAGTCAGAGACAGAGACACAGACAGTGACACAGGCAGAGACAAGGATAGCGACAGATATAGGGGCACATTCAGTGTCAGAGACAGAGACATTGATAAGGATGGCGACAGATGTAGGGGCACTTTCAGAGACAGAGACAGAGACAGAGACAGAGACAGAGACAGAGACAGAGACAGAGACAGAGACAGAGACAGAGACAGAGACAGAGACAGAGACAGAGACAGAGACAGAGACAGAGACAGAGACAGAGACAGAGACAGAGACAGAGACAGAGACAGAGACAGAGACAGAGACAGAGACAGAGACAGAGACAGATACAGAGACAGAGACACAGGCAGAGACAGAGACAGAGACAAAGACGGAGACAGAGACAGAGACAGAGACAGAGACAGAGGCAGAGACAGAGACAAAGGCAGAGTCAAGGATAGCGACAGATATAGGGGCACTTTCAGAGTCAGAGACATAGACACAGGCAGAGACAAGGATAGCGACAGATATAGGGGCACTTTCAGAGTCAGAGACAGAGACAGTGACAGAGACAGAGACAGAGACACAGGCAGAGACAAGGATAGCGACAGAGACAGAGACAGAGACAGAGACAGAGACAGAGACAGAGACACAGGCAGAGACAAGGATAGCGACAGATATAGGGGCACATTCAGAGTCAGAGACAGAGACACAGGCAGAGACAAGGATAGCGGCAGATATAGGGGCACTTTCAGAGTCAGAGACAGAGACACAGACAGTGACACAGGCAGAGACAAGGATAGCGACAGATATAGGGGCACATTCAGTGTCAGAGACAGAGACATTGATAAGGATGGCGACAGATGTAGGGGCACTTTCAGAGACAGAGACAGAGACAGAGACAGAGACAGAGACAGAGACAGAGACAGAGACAGAGACAGAGACAGAGACAGAGACAGAGACAGAGACAGAGACAGAGACAGAGACAGAGACAGAGACAGAGACAGAGACAGAGACAGAGACAGAGACAGAGACAGAGACAGAGACAGAGACAGAGACAGAGACAGAGACAGAGACAGAGACAGAGACAGAGACAGAGACAGAGACAGAGACAGAGACAGAGACAGAGACAGAGACAGAGACAGAGACAGAGACAGAGACAGAGACAGAGACAGAGACAGAGACAGAGACAGAGACAGAGACAGAGACAGAGACAGAGACAGAGACAGAGACAGAGACAGAGACAGAGACAGAGACAGAGACAGAGACAGAGACAGAGACAGATACAGAGACAGAGACACAGGCAGAGACAGAGACAGAGACAAAGACGGAGACAGAGACAGAGACAGAGACAGAGACAGAGGCAGAGACAGAGACATAGGCAGAGACAAGGATAGCGACAGATATAGGGGCACTTTCAGAGTCAGAGACAGAGACACAGGCAGAGACAAGGATAGCGACAGATATAGGGGCACTTTCAGAGTCAGAGAAAGAGACAGAGACAGAGACACAGGCAGAGACAAGGATAGCGACAGATATAGGGGCACTTTCAGAGACAGAGACAGAGACAGAGACAGAGACACAGGCAGAGACAAGGATAGCGACAGATATAGGGGCACATTCAGAGACAGAGACAGAGACAGAGACAGAGACAGAGACAGAGACACAGGCAGAGACAAGGATAGCGACAGATATAGGGGCACATTCAGTGTCAGAGATGGAGACATTGATAGGGATGGCGACAGATGTAGGGGCACCTTCGGAGGCAGAGACAGAGACAGAGACAGAGACAGAGACATTGACAAGGATGGCGACAGATATAGGGGCACTTTCAGAGACAGAGACAGAGACACAGGCAGAGACAAGGATAGCGACAGATATAGGGGCACATTCAGAGTCAGAGACAGAGACACAGGCAGAGACAAGGATAGCGACAGATATAGGGGCACATTCAGAGTCAGAGACAGAGACACAGGCAGAGACAAGGATAGCGGCAGATATAGGGGCACTTTCAGAGTCAGAGACAGAGACAGAGACAGAGACACAGGCAGAGACAAGGAAAGCGACAGATATAGGGGCACATTCAGTGTCAGAGACAGAGACATTGATAAGGATGGCGACAGATGTAGGGGCACTTTCAGAGACAGAGACAGAGACAGAGACAGAGACAGATACAGAGACAGAGACACAGGCAGAGACAGAGACAGAGACAAAGACGGAGACAGAGACAGAGACAGAGACAGAGACAGAGGCAGAGACAGAGACAAAGGCAGAGTCAAGGATAGCGACAGATATAGGGGCACTTTCAGAGTCAGAGACAGAGACACAGGCAGAGACAAGGATAGCGACAGATATAGGGGCACTTTCAGAGTCAGAGACAGAGACAGTGACAGAGACAGAGACAGAGACACAGGCAGAGACAAGGATAGCGACAGAGACAGAGACAGAGACAGAGACAGAGACAGAGACAGAGACACAGGCAGAGACAAGGATAGCGACAGATATAGGGGCACATTCAGAGTCAGAGACAGAGACACAGGCAGAGACAAGGATAGCGGCAGATATAGGGGCACTTTCAGAGTCAGAGACAGAGACACAGACAGTGACACAGGCAGAGACAAGGATAGCGACAGATATAGGGGCACATTCAGTGTCAGAGACAGAGACATTGATAAGGATGGCGACAGATGTAGGGGCACTTTCAGAGACAGAGACAGAGACAGAGACAGAAACAGAGACAGAGACAGAGACAGAGACAGAGACAGAGACAGAGACAGAGACAGAGACAGAGACAGAGACAGAGACAGAGACAGAGACAGAGACAGAGACAGAGACAGAGACAGAGACAGAGACAGAGACAGAGACAGAGACAGAGACAGAGACAGAGACAGAGACAGAGACAGAGACAGAGACAGAGACAGAGACAGAGACAGAGACAGAGACAGAGACAGAGACAGAGACAGAGACAGAGACAGAGACAGAGACAGAGAGAGAGACAGAGACAGAGACAGAGACAGAGACAGAGACAGAGACAGAGACAGAGACAGAGACAGAGACAGAGACAGAGACAGAGACAGAGACAGAGACAGAGACAGAGACAGAGACAGAGACAGAGACAGAGACAGAGACAGAGACAGAGACAGAGACAGAGACAGAGACAGAGACAGAGACAGAGACAGAGACAGAGACAGAGACAGAGACAGAGACAGAGACAGAGACAGAGACAGAGACAGAGACAGAGACAGAGACAGAGACAGAGACAGAGACAGAGACAGAGACAGAGACAGAGACAGAGACAGAGACAGAGACAGAGACAGAGACAGAGACAGAGACAGAGACAGAGACAGAGACAGAGACAGAGACAGAGACAGAGACAGAGACAGAGACAGAGACAGAGACAGAGACAGAGACAGAGACAGAGACAGAGACAGAGACAGAGACAGAGACAGAGACAGAGACAGAGACAGAGACAGAGACAGAGACAGAGACAGAGACAGAGACAGAGACAGAGACAGAGACAGAGACAGAGACAGAGACAGAGACAGAGACAGAGACAGAGACAGAGACAGAGACAGAGACAGAGACAGAGACAGAGACAGAGACAGAGACAGAGACAGAGACAGAGACAGAGACAGAGACAGAGACAGAGACAGAGACAGAGACAGAGACAGAGACAGAGACAGAGACAGAGACAGAGACAGAGACAGAGACAGAGACAGAGACAGAGACAGAGACAGAGACAGAGACAGAGACAGAGACAGAGACAGAGACAGAGACAGAGACAGAGACAGAGACAGAGACAGAGACAGAGACAGAGACAGAGACAGAGACAGAGACAGAGACAGAGACAGAGACAGAGACAGAGACAGATACAGAGACAGAGACACAGGCAGAGACAGAGACAGAGACAAAGACGGAGACAGAGACAGAGACAGAGACAGAGACAGAGGCAGAGACAGAGACATAGGCAGAGACAAGGATAGCGACAGATATAGGGGCACTTTCAGAGTCAGAGACAGAGACACAGGCAGAGACAAGGATAGCGACAGATATAGGGGCACTTTCAGAGTCAGAGAAAGAGACAGAGACAGAGACACAGGCAGAGACAAGGATAGCGACAGATATAGGGGCACTTTCAGAGACAGAGACAGAGACAGAGACAGAGACAGAGACACAGGCAGAGACAAGGATAGCGACAGATATAGGGGCACATTCAGAGACAGAGACAGAGACAGAGACAGAGACAGAGACAGAGACACAGGCAGAGACAAGGATAGCGACAGATATAGGGGCACATTCAGTGTCAGAGATGGAGACATTGATAGGGATGGCGACAGATGTAGGGGCACCTTCGGAGGCAGAGACAGAGACAGAGACAGAGACAGAGACATTGACAAGGATGGCGACAGATATAGGGGCACTTTCAGAGACAGAGACAGAGACACAGGCAGAGACAAGGATAGCGACAGATATAGGGGCACATTCAGAGTCAGAGACAGAGACACAGGCAGAGACAAGGATAGCGACAGATATAGGGGCACATTCAGAGTCAGAGACAGAGACACAGGCAGAGACAAGGATAGCGGCAGATATAGGGGCACTTTCAGAGTCAGAGACAGAGACAGAGACAGAGACACAGGCAGAGACAAGGAAAGCGACAGATATAGGGGCACATTCAGTGTCAGAGACAGAGACATTGATAAGGATGGCGACAGATGTAGGGGCACTTTCAGAGACAGAGACAGAGACAGAGACAGAGACAGATACAGAGACAGAGACACAGGCAGAGACAGAGACAGAGACAAAGACGGAGACAGAGACAGAGACAGAGACAGAGACAGAGGCAGAGACAGAGACAGAGACAAAGGCAGAGTCAAGGATAGCGACAGATATAGGGGCACTTTCAGAGTCAGAGACAGAGACACAGGCAGAGACAAGGATAGCGACAGATATAGGGGCACTTTCAGAGTCAGAGACAGAGACAGTGACAGAGACAGAGACAGAGACACAGGCAGAGACAAGGATAGCGACAGAGACAGAGACAGAGACAGAGACAGAGACAGAGACAGAGACACAGGCAGAGACAAGGATAGCGACAGATATAGGGGCACATTCAGAGTCAGAGACAGAGACACAGGCAGAGACAAGGATAGCGACAGATATAGGGGCACATTCAGAGTCAGAGACAGAGACACAGGCAGAGACAAGGATAGCGACAGATATAGGGGCACATTCAGAGTCAGAGACAGAGACACAGGCAGAGACAAGGATAGCGGCAGATATAGGGGCACTTTCAGAGTCAGAGACAGAGACAGAGACAGAGACAGAGACAGAGACAGAGACAGAGACAGAGACAGAGACAGAGACAGAGACAGAGACAGAGACAGAGACAGAGACAGAGACAGAGACAGAGACAGAGACAGAGACAGAGACAGAGACAGAGACAGAGACAGAGACAGAGACAGAGACAGAGACAGAGACAGAGACAGAGACAGAGACAGAGACAGAGACAGAGACAGAGACAGATACAGAGACAGAGACACAGGCACAGACAGAGACAGAGACAAAGACGGAGACAGAGACAGAGACAGAGACAGAGACAGAGGCAGAGACAGAGACAGAGACAGAGACAGAGACAGAGACAGAGACAGAGACATTGACAAGGATGGCGACAGATATAGGGGCACATTCGGAGGCAGAGACAAAGACATTGACAAGAATGGCGACAGATATAGGGGCACTTTCGAAGGCAGAGACAGAGACAGTGACAGAGACAGAGGCAGAGACACAGGCAGAGACAAGGATAGCGACAGATATAGGGGCACTTTCAGAGACAGAGACAGAGACAGAGACAGAGACACAGGCAGAGACAAGGATAGCGACAGATATAGGGGCACATTCAGAGTCAGAGACAGAGACACAGGCAGAGACAAGGATAGCGGCAGATATAGGGGCACTTTCAGAGTCAGAGACAGAGACAGAGACAGAGACACAGGCAGAGACAAGGATAGCGACAGATATAGGGGCACATTCAGTGTCAGAGACAGAGACATTGATAAGGATGGCGACAGATGTAGGGGCACTTTCAGAGACAGAGACAGAGACAGAGACAGAGACAGAGACAGAGACAGAGACAGAGACAGAGACAGAGACAGAGACAGAGACAGAGACAGAGACAGAGACAGAGACAGAGACAGAGACAGAGACAGAGACAGAGACAGAGACAGAGACAGAGACAGAGACAGAGACAGATACAGAGACAGAGACACAGACAGAGACAGAGACAGAGACAAAGACGGAGACAGAGTCAGAGACAGAGACAGAGACAGAGGCAGAGACAGAGACAAAGGCAGAGTCAAGGATAGCGACAGATATAGGGGCACTTTCAGAGTCAGAGACAGAGACACAGGCAGAGACAAGGATAGCGACAGATATAGGGGCACTTTCAGAGTCAGAGAGAGAGACAGTGACAGAGACAGAGACAGAGACACAGGCAGAGACAAGGATAGCGACAGATATAGGGGCACTTTCAGAGACAGAGACAGAGACAGAGACAGAGACACAGGAAGAGACAAGGATAGCGACAGATATAGGGGCACATTCAGAGACAGAGACAGAGACAGAGACAGAGACAGAGACACAGGCAGAGACAAGGATAGCGACAGATATAGGGGCACATTCAGTGTCAGAGATGGAGACATTGATAAGGATGGCGACAGATGTAGGGGCACCTTCGGAGGCAGAGACAGAGACAGAGACAGAGACAGAGACAGAGACAGAGACAGAGACAGAGACATTGACAAGGATGGCGACAGATATAGGGGCACATTCGGAGGCAGAGACAAAGACATTGACAAGAATGGCGACAGATATAGGGGCACTTTCGAAGGCAGAGACAGAGACAGTGACAGAGACAGAGGCAGAGACACAGGCAGAGACAAGGATAGCGACAGATATAGGGGCACTTTCAGAGACAGAGACAGAGACACAGGCAGAGACAAGGATAGCGACAGATATAGGGGCACATTCAGAGTCAGAGACAGAGACACAGGCAGAGACAAGGATAGCGACAGATATAGGGGCACATTCAGAGTCAGAGACAGAGACACAGGCAGAGACAAGGATAGCGGCAGATATAGGGGCACTTTCAGAGTCAGAGACAGAGACAGAGACAGAGACAGAGACACAGGCAGAGACAAGGAAAGCGAAAGATATAGGGGCACATTCAGTGTCAGAGACAGAGACATTGATAAGGATGGCGACAGATGTAGGGGCACTTTCAGAGACAGAGACAGAGACAGAGACAGAGACAGAGACAGAGACAGAGACAGAGACAGAGACAGAGACAGAGACAGAGACAGAGACAGAGACAGAGACAGAGACAGAGACAGAGACAGAGACAGAGACAGAGACAGAGACAGAGACAGAGACAGATACAGAGACAGAGACACAGGCAGAGACAGAGACAGAGACAAAGACGGAGAAAGAGACAGAGACAGAGACAGAGACACAGGCAGAGACAAGGATAGCGACAGATATAGGGGCACTTTCAGAGTCAGAGACAGAGACAGTGACAGAGACAGAGACAGAGACACAGGCAGAGACAAGGATAGCGACAGATATAGGGGCACTTTCAGAGACAGAGACAGAGACAGAGACAGAGACAGAGACACAGGCAGAGACAAGGATAGCGACAGATATAGGGGCACATTCAGAGTCAGAGACAGAGACACAGGCAGAGACAAGGATAGCGACAGATATAGGGGCACATTCAGTGTCAGAGATGGAGACATTGATAAGGATGGCGACAGATATAGGGGCACTTTCGAAGGCAGAGACAGAGACAGTGACAGAGACAGAGACAGAGACAGAGACACAGGCAGAGACAAGGATAGCGACAGATATAGGGGCACATTCAGTGTCAGAGATGGAGACATTGATAAGGATGGCGACAGATGTAGGGGCACCTTCGGAGGCAGAGACAGAGACAGAGACAGAGACAGAGACAGAGACATTGACAAGGATGGCGACAGATATAGGGGCACATTCGGAGGCAGAGACAAAGACATTGACAAGAATGGCGACAGATATAGGGGCACTTTCGAAGGCAGAGACAGAGACAGTGACAGAGACAGAGACAGAGACACAGGCAGAGACAAGGATAGCGACAGATATAGGGGCACTTTCAGAGACAGAGACAGAGACAGAGACAGAGACACAGGCAGAGACAAGGATAGCGACAGATATAGGGGCACATTCAGAGTCAGAGACAGAGACACAGGCAGAGACAAGGATAGCGACAGATATAGGGGCACATTCAGAGTCAGAGACAGAGACACAGGCAGAGACAAGGATAGCGGCAGATATAGGGGCACTTTCAGAGTCAGAGACAGAGACAGAGACAGAGACAGAGACAGAGACAGAGACAGAGACAGAGACAGAGACAGAGACAGAGACAGAGACAGAGACAGAGACAGAGACAGAGACAGAGACAGAGACAGAGACAGAGACAGAGACAGAGACAGAGACAGAGACAGAGACAGAGACAGAGACAGAGACAGAGACAGAGACAGAGACAGAGACAGAGACAGAGACAGAGACAGAGACAGAGACAGAGACAGAGACAGAGACAGAGACAGAGACAGAGACAGAGACAGAGACAGAGACAGAGACAGAGACAGAGACAGAGACAGAGACAGAGACAGAGACAGAGACAGAGACAGAGACAGAGACAGAGACAGAGACAGAGACAGAGACAGAGACAGAGACAGAGACAGAGACAGAGACAGAGACAGAGACAGAGACAGAGACAGAGACAGAGACAGAGACAGAGACAGAGACAGAGACAGAGACAGAGACAGAGACAGAGACAGAGACAGAGACAGAGACAGAGACAGAGACAGAGACAGAGACAGAGACAGAGACAGAGACAGAGACAGAGACAGAGACAGAGACAGAGACAGAGACAGAGACAGAGACAGAGACAGAGACAGAGACAGAGACAGAGACAGAGACAGAGACAGAGACAGAGACAGAGACAGAGACAGAGACAGAGACAGAGACAGAGACAGAGACAGAGACAGAGACAGAGACATTGACGAGGATGGCGACAGATATAGGGGCACATGCGGAGGGAGAGACAAAGACATTGACAAGGATGGCGACAGATATAGGGGCACTTTCGGAGGCAGAGACAGAGACAGAGACAGAGACACAGGCAGAGACAAGGATGGCGACAGATATAGGGGCACTTTCGGAGGCAGAGACAGAGACAGAGACAGAGACACAGGCAGAGACAAGGATAGCGACAGATATAGGGGCACTTTCAGAGTCAGAGACAGAGACAGTGACAGAGACAGAGACAGAGACACAGGCAGAGACATGGATAGCGACAGATATAGGTGCACTTTCAGAGACAGAGACAGAGACAGAGACAGAGACAGAGACACAGGCAGAGACAAGGATAGCGACAGATATAGGGGCACATTCAGAGACAGAGACAGAGACAGAGACAGAGACAGAGACAGAGACAGAGACAGAGACAGAGACAGAGACAGAGACAGAGACAGAGACAGAGACAGAGACAGAGACAGAGACAGAGACAGAGACAGAGACAGAGACAGAGACACAGGCAGAGACAAGGATAGCGACAGATATAGGGGCACATTCAGAGTCAGAGACAGAGACACAGGCAGAGACAAGGATAGCGGCAGATATAGGGGCACTTTCAGAGTCAGAGACAGAGACACAGACAGTGACACAGGCAGAGACAAGGATAGCGACAGATATAGGGGCACATTCAGTGTCAGAGACAGAGACATTGATAAGGATGGCGACAGATGTAGGGGCACTTTCAGAGACAGAGACAGAGACAGAGACAGAGACAGAGACAGAGACAGAGACAGAGACAGAGACAGAGACAGAGACAGAGACAGAGACAGAGACAGAGACAGAGACAGAGACAGAGACAGAGACAGAGACAGAGACAGAGACAGAGACAGAGACAGAGACAGAGACAGAGACAGAGACAGAGACAGAGACAGAGACAGAGACAGAGACAGAGACAGAGACAGAGACAGAGACAGAGACAGAGACAGAGACAGAGACAGAGACAGAGACAGAGACAGAGACAGAGACAGAGACAGAGACAGAGACAGAGACAGAGACAGAGACAGAGACAGAGACAGAGACAGAGACAGAGACAGAGACAGAGACAGAGACAGAGACAGAGACAGAGACAGAGACAGAGACAGAGACAGAGACAGAGACAGAGACAGAGACAGAGACAGAGACAGAGACAGAGACAGAGACAGAGACAGATACAGAGACAGAGACACAGGCAGAGACAGAGACAGAGACAAAGACGGAGACAGAGACAGAGACAGAGACAGAGACAGAGGCAGAGACAGAGACATAGGCAGAGACAAGGATAGCGACAGATATAGGGGCACTTTCAGAGTCAGAGACAGAGACACAGGCAGAGACAAGGATAGCGACAGATATAGGGGCACTTTCAGAGTCAGAGAAAGAGACAGAGACAGAGACACAGGCAGAGACAAGGATAGCGACAGATATAGGGGCACTTTCAGAGACAGAGACAGAGACAGAGACAGAGACACAGGCAGAGACAAGGATAGCGACAGATATAGGGGCACATTCAGAGACAGAGACAGAGACAGAGACAGAGACAGAGACAGAGACACAGGCAGAGACAAGGATAGCGACAGATATAGGGGCACATTCAGTGTCAGAGATGGAGACATTGATAGGGATGGCGACAGATGTAGGGGCACCTTCGGAGGCAGAGACAGAGACAGAGACAGAGACAGAGACATTGACAAGGATGGCGACAGATATAGGGGCACTTTCAGAGACAGAGACAGAGACACAGGCAGAGACAAGGATAGCGACAGATATAGGGGCACATTCAGAGTCAGAGACAGAGACACAGGCAGAGACAAGGATAGCGACAGATATAGGGGCACATTCAGAGTCAGAGACAGAGACACAGGCAGAGACAAGGATAGCGGCAGATATAGGGGCACTTTCAGAGTCAGAGACAGAGACAGAGACAGAGACACAGGCAGAGACAAGGAAAGCGACAGATATAGGGGCACATTCAGTGTCAGAGACAGAGACAGAGACAAAGACGGAGACAGAGACAGAGACAGAGACAGAGACAGAGGCAGAGACAGAGACAAAGACAGAGTCAAGGATAGCGACAGATATAGGGGCACTTTCAGAGTCAGAGACAGAGACACAGGCAGAGACAAGGATAGCGACAGATATAGGGGCACTTTCAGAGTCAGAGACAGAGACAGTGACAGAGACAGAGACAGAGACACAGGCAGAGACAAGGATAGCGACAGAGACAGAGACAGAGACAGAGACAGAGACAGAGACAGAGACACAGGCAGAGACAAGGATAGCGACAGATATAGGGGCACATTCAGAGTCAGAGACAGAGACACAGGCAGAGACAAGGATAGCGGCAGATATAGGGGCACTTTCAGAGTCAGAGACAGAGACACAGACAGTGACACAGGCAGAGACAAGGATAGCGACAGATATAGGGGCACATTCAGTGTCAGAGACAGAGACATTGATAAGGATGGCGACAGATGTAGGGGCACTTTCAGAGACAGAGACAGAGACAGAGACAGAAACAGAGACAGAGACAGAGACAGAGACAGAGACAGAGACAGAGACAGAGACAGAGACAGAGACAGAGACAGAGACAGAGACAGAGACAGAGACAGAGACAGAGACAGAGACAGAGACAGAGACAGAGACAGAGACAGAGACAGAGACAGAGACAGAGACAGAGACAGAGACAGAGACAGAGACAGAGACAGAGACAGAGACAGAGACAGAGACAGAGACAGAGACAGAGACAGAGACAGAGACAGAGACAGAGACAGAGACAGAGACAGAGACAGAGACAGAGACAGAGACAGAGACAGAGACAGAGACAGAGACAGAGACAGAGACAGAGACAGAGACAGAGACAGAGACAGAGACAGAGACAGAGACAGAGACAGAGACAGAGACAGAGACAGAGACAGAGACAGAGACAGAGACAGAGACAGAGACAGAGACAGAGACAGAGACAGAGACAGAGACAGAGACAGAGACAGAGACAGAGACAGAGACAGAGACAGAGACAGAGACAGAGACAGAGACAGAGACAGAGACAGAGACAGAGACAGAGACAGAGACAGAGACAGAGACAGAGACAGAGACAGAGACAGAGACAGAGACAGAGACAGAGACAGAGACAGAGACAGAGGCAGAGACAGAGACAGAGACAGAGACAGAGACAGAGACAGAGACAGAGACAGAGACAGAGACAGAGACAGAGACAGAGACAGAGACAGAGACAGAGACAGAGACAGAGACAGAGACAGAGACAGAGACAGAGACAGAGACACAGGCAGAGACAAGGATAGCGACAGATATAGGGGCACCTTCGGAGGCAGAGACAGAGACAGAGACAGAGACAGAGACAGAGACAGAGACATTGAGAAGGATGGCGACAGATATAGGGGCACATTCGGAGGCAGAGACAAAGACATTGACAAGAATGGCGACAGATATAGGGGCACTTTCGAAGGCAGAGACAGAGACAGTGACAGAGACAGAGGCAGAGACACAGGCAGAGACAAGGATAGCGACAGATATAGGGGCACTTTCAGAGACAGAGACAGAGACAGAGACAGAGACACAGGCAGAGACAAGGATAGCGACAGATATAGGGGCACTTTCAGAGTCAGAGACAGAGACAGAGACAGAGACACAGGCAGAGACAAGGATAGCGACAGATATAGGGGCACATTCAGTGTCAGAGACAGAGACATTGATAAGGATGGCGACAGATGTAGGGGCACTTTCAGAGACAGAGACAGAGACAGAGACAGAGACAGAGACAGAGACAGAGACAGAGACAGAGACAGAGACAGAGACAGAGACAGAGACAGAGACAGAGACAGAGACAGAGACAGAGACAGAGACAGAGACAGAGACAGAGACAGAGACAGAGACAGAGACAGAGACAGAGACAGAGACAGAGACAGAGACAGAGACAGAGACAGAGACAGAGACAGATACAGAGACAGAGACACAGGCAGAGACAGAGACAGAGACAAAGACGGAGACAGAGACAGAGACAGAGACAGAGACAGAGGCAGAGACAGAGACAGAGACAGAGACAGAGACAGAGACAGAGACATTGACAAGGATGGCGACAGATATAGGGGCACATTCGGAGGCAGAGACAAAGACATTGACAAGAATGGCGACAGATATAGGGGCACTTTCGAAGGCAGAGACAGAGACAGTGACAGAGACAGAGGCAGAGACACAGGCAGAGACAAGGATAGCGACAGATATAGGGGCACTTTCAGAGACAGAGACAGAGACAGAGACAGAGACACAGGCAGAGACAAGGATAGCGACCGATGCAGAGACAAGGATAGCGACCGATATAGGGGCACATTCAGAGTCAGAGACAGAGACACAGGCAGAGACAAGGATAGCGGCAGATATAGGGGCACTTTCAGAGTCAGAGACAGAGACAGAGACAGAGACACAGGCAGAGACAAGGATAGCGACAGATATAGGGGCACATTCAGTGTCAGAGACAGAGACATTGATAAGGATGGCGACAGATGTAGGGGCACTTTCAGAGACAGAGACAGAGACAGAGACAGAGACAGAGACAGAGACAGAGACAGAGACAGAGACAGAGACAGAGACAGAGACAGAGACAGAGACAGAGACAGAGACAGAGACAGAGACAGAGACAGAGACAGAGACAGAGACAGAGACAGAGACAGAGACAGAGACAGAGACAGAGACAGAGACAGAGACAGAGACAGAGACAGAGACAGAGACAGAGACAGAGACAGAGACAGAGACAGAGACAGAGACAGATACAGAGACAGAGACACAGACAGAGACAGAGACAGAGACAAAGACGGAGACAGAGTCAGAGACAGAGACAGAGACAGAGGCAGAGACAGAGACAAAGGCAGAGTCAAGGATAGCGACAGATATAGGGGCACTTTCAGAGTCAGAGACAGAGACACAGGCAGAGACAAGGATAGCGACAGATATAGGGGCACTTTCAGAGTCAGAGAGAGAGACAGTGACAGAGACAGAGACAGAGACACAGGCAGAGACAAGGATAGCGACAGATATAGGGGCACTTTCAGAGACAGAGACAGAGACAGAGACAGAGACACAGGAAGAGACAAGGATAGCGACAGATATAGGGGCACATTCAGAGACAGAGACAGAGACAGAGACAGAGACAGAGACACAGGCAGAGACAAGGATAGCGACAGATATAGGGGCACATTCAGTGTCAGAGATGGAGACATTGATAAGGATGGCGACAGATGTAGGGGCACCTTCGGAGGCAGAGACAGAGACAGAGACAGAGACAGAGACAGAGACAGAGACAGAGACAGAGACATTGACAAGGATGGCGACAGATATAGGGGCACATTCGGAGGCAGAGACAAAGACATTGACAAGAATGGCGACAGATATAGGGGCACTTTCGAAGGCAGAGACAGAGACAGTGACAGAGACAGAGGCAGAGACACAGGCAGAGACAAGGATAGCGACAGATATAGGGGCACTTTCAGAGACAGAGACAGAGACACAGGCAGAGACAAGGATAGCGACAGATATAGGGGCACATTCAGAGTCAGAGACAGAGACACAGGCAGAGACAAGGATAGCGACAGATATAGGGGCACATTCAGAGTCAGAGACAGAGACACAGGCAGAGACAAGGATAGCGGCAGATATAGGGGCACTTTCAGAGTCAGAGACAGAGACAGAGACAGAGACAGAGACACAGGCAGAGACAAGGAAAGCGAAAGATATAGGGGCACATTCAGTGTCAGAGACAGAGACATTGATAAGGATGGCGACAGATGTAGGGGCACTTTCAGAGACAGAGACAGAGACAGAGACAGAGACAGAGACAGAGACAGAGACAGAGACAGAGACAGAGACAGAGACAGAGACAGAGACAGAGACAGAGACAGAGACAGAGACAGAGACAGAGACAGAGACAGAGACAGAGACAGAGACAGAGACAGAGACAGAGACAGATACAGAGACAGAGACACAGGCAGAGACAGAGACAGAGACAAAGACGGAGAAAGAGACAGAGACAGAGACAGAGACACAGGCAGAGACAAGGATAGCGACAGATATAGGGGCACTTTCAGAGTCAGAGACAGAGACAGTGACAGAGACAGAGACAGAGACACAGGCAGAGACAAGGATAGCGACAGATATAGGGGCACTTTCAGAGACAGAGACAGAGACAGAGACACAGGCAGAGACAAGGATAGCGACAGATATAGGGGCACATTCAGAGACAGAGACAGAGACAGAGACAGAGACAGAGACAGAGACAGAGACAGAGACAGAGACAGAGACAGAGACACAGGCAGAGACAAGGATAGCGACAGATATAGGGGCACTTTCAGAGACAGAGACAGAGACAGAGACAGAGACAGAGACACAGGCAGAGACAAGGATAGCGACAGATATAGGGGCACATTCAGAGTCAGAGACAGAGACACAGGCAGAGACAAGGATAGCGACAGATATAGGGGCACATTCAGTGTCAGAGATGGAGACATTGATAAGGATGGCGACAGATATAGGGGCACTTTCGAAGGCAGAGACAGAGACAGTGACAGAGACAGAGACAGAGACAGAGACACAGGCAGAGACAAGGATAGCGACAGATATAGGGGCACATTCAGTGTCAGAGATGGAGACATTGATAAGGATGGCGACAGATGTAGGGGCACCTTCGGAGGCAGAGACAGAGACAGAGACAGAGACAGAGACAGAGACAGAGACATTGACAAGGATGGCGACAGATATAGGGGCACATTCGGAGGCAGAGACAAAGACATTGACAAGAATGGCGACAGATATAGGGGCACTTTCGAAGGCAGAGACAGAGACAGTGACAGAGACAGAGACAGAGACACAGGCAGAGACAAGGATAGCGACAGATATAGGGGCACTTTCAGAGACAGAGACAGAGACAGAGACAGAGACACAGGCAGAGACAAGGATAGCGACAGATATAGGGGCACATTCAGAGTCAGAGACAGAGACACAGGCAGAGACAAGGATAGCGACAGATATAGGGGCACATTCAGAGTCAGAGACAGAGACACAGGCAGAGACAAGGATAGCGGCAGATATAGGGGCACTTTCAGAGTCAGAGACAGAGACAGAGACAGAGACAGAGACAGAGACAGAGACAGAGACAGAGACAGAGACAGAGACAGAGACAGAGACAGAGACAGAGACAGAGACAGAGACAGAGACAGAGACAGAGACAGAGACAGAGACAGAGACAGAGACAGAGACAGAGACAGAGACAGAGACAGAGACAGAGACAGAGACAGAGACAGAGACAGAGACAGAGACAGAGACAGAGACAGAGACAGAGACAGAGACAGAGACAGAGACAGAGACAGAGACAGAGACAGAGACAGAGACAGAGACAGAGACAGAGACAGAGACAGAGACAGAGACAGAGACAGAGACAGAGACAGAGACAGAGACAGAGACAGAGACAGAGACAGAGACAGAGACAGAGACAGAGACAGAGACAGAGACAGAGACAGAGACAGAGACAGAGACAGAGACAGAGACAGAGACAGAGACAGAGACAGAGACAGAGACAGAGACAGAGACAGAGACAGAGACAGAGACAGAGACAGAGACAGAGACAGAGACAGAGACAGAGACAGAGACATTGACGAGGATGGCGACAGATATAGGGGCACATGCGGAGGGAGAGACAAAGACATTGACAAGGATGGCGACAGATATAGGGGCACTTTCGGAGGCAGAGACAGAGACAGAGACAGAGACACAGGCAGAGACAAGGATGGCGACAGATATAGGGGCACTTTCGGAGGCAGAGACAGAGACAGAGACAGAGACACAGGCAGAGACAAGGATAGCGACAGATATAGGGGCACTTTCAGAGTCAGAGACAGAGACAGTGACAGAGACAGAGACAGAGACACAGGCAGAGACATGGATAGCGACAGATATAGGTGCACTTTCAGAGACAGAGACAGAGACAGAGACAGAGACAGAGACACAGGCAGAGACAAGGATAGCGACAGATATAGGGGCACATTCAGAGACAGAGACAGAGACAGAGACAGAGACAGAGACAGAGACAGAGACAGAGACAGAGACAGAGACAGAGACAGAGACAGAGACAGAGACAGAGACAGAGACAGAGACAGAGACAGAGACAGAGACAGAGACAGAGACAGAGACAGAGACAGAGACAGAGACAGAGACAGAGACAGAGACAGAGACAGAGACAGAGACAGAGACAGAGACAGAGACACAGGCAGAGACAGAGACAGAGACAGAGACAGAGACAGAGACAGAGACAGAGACAGAGACAGAGACAGAGACAGAGACAGAGACAGAGACAGAGACAGAGACAGAGACAGAGACAGAGACAGAGACAGAGACAGAGACAGAGACAGAGACAGAGACAGAGACAGAGACAGAGACAGAGACAGAGACAGAGACAGAGACAGAGACAGAGACAGAGACAGAGACAGAGACAGAGACAGAGACAGAGACAGAGACAGAGACAGAGACAGAGACAGAGACAGAGACAGAGACAGAGACAGAGACAGAGACAGAGACAGAGACAGAGACAGAGACAGAGACAGAGACAGAGACAGAGACAGAGACAGAGACAGAGACAGAGACAGAGACAGAGACAGAGACAGAGACAGAGACAGAGACAGAGACAGAGACAGAGACAGAGACAGAGACAGAGACAGAGACAGAGACAGAGACAGAGACAGAGACAGAGACAGAGACAGAGACAGAGACAGAGACAGAGACAGAGACAGAGACAGAGACAGAGACAGAGACAGAGACAGAGACAGAGACAGAGACAGAGACAGAGACAGAGACAGAGACAGAGACAGAGACAGAGACAGAGACATTGACAAGGATGGCGACGGATATAGGGGCACATTCGGAGGCAGAGACAAAGACATTGACAAGAATGGCGACAGATATAGGGGCACTTTCGAAGGCAGAGACAGAGACAGTGACAGAGACAGAGACAGAGACACAGGCAGAGACAAGGATAGCGACAGATATAGGGGCCCTTTCAGAGACAGAGACAGAGACAGAGACACAGGCAGGGACAAGGATAGCGACAGATATAGGGGCACATTCAGAGTCAGAGACAGAGACACAGGCAGAGACAAGGATAGCGACAGACATAGGGGCACATTCAGAGTCAGAGACAGAGACACAGGCAGAGACAAGGATAGCGGCAGATATAGGGGCACTTTCAGAGTCAGAGACAGAGACAGAGACAGAGACACAGGCAGAGACAAGGATAGCGACAGATATAGGGGCACATTCAGTGTCAGAGACAGAGACATTGATAAGGATGGCGACAGATGTAGGGGCACTTTCAGAGACAGAGACAGAGACACAGGCAGAGACAAGGATAGCGACAGATATAGGGGCACATTCAGAGTCAGAGACAGAGAAACAGGCAGAGACAAGGATAGCGACAGATATAGGGGCACATTCAGAGTCAGAGACAGAGACACAGGCAGAGACAAGGATAGCGGCAGATATAGGGGCACTTTCAGAGTCAGAGACAGAGACAGAGACAGAGACACAGGCAGAGACAAGGATAGCGACAGATATAGGGGCACATTCAGTGTCAGAGACAGAGACATTGATAAGGATGGCGACAGATGTAGGGGCACTTTCAGAGACAGAGACAGAGACAGAGACAGAGACAGAGACAGAGACAGAGACAGAGACAGAGACAGAGACAGAGACAGAGACAGAGACAGAGACAGAGACAGAGACAGAGACAGAGACAGAGACAGAGACAGAGACAGAGACAGAGACAGAGACAGAGACAGAGACAGAGACAGAGACAGAGACAGAGACAGAGACAGAGACAGAGACAGAGACAGAGACAGAGACAGAGACAGAGACAGAGACAGAGACAGAGACAGAGACAGAGACAGAGACAGAGACAGAGACAGAGACAGAGACAGAGACAGAGACAGAGACAGAGACAGAGACAGAGACAGAGACAGAGACAGAGACAGAGACAGAGACAGAGACAGAGACAGAGACAGAGACAGAGACAGAGACAGAGGCAGAGGCAGAGACAGAGGCAGAGACAGAGACAGAGACAGAGACAGAGACAGAGACAGAGACAGAGACAGAGACAGAGACAGAGACAGAGACAGAGACAGAGACAGAGACAGAGACAGAGACAGAGACAGAGACAGAGACAGAGACAGAGACAGAGACAGAGACAAAGACGGAGACAGAGACAGAGACAGAGACAGAGACAGAGACAGAGACAGAGACAGAGGCAGAGACAGAGACATAGGCAGAGTCAAGGATAGCGACAGATATAGGGGCACTTTCAGAGTCAGAGACAGAGACACAGGCAGAGACAAGGATAGCGACAGATATAGGGGCACTTTCAGAGTCAGAGACAGAGACAGTGACAGAGACAGAGACAGAGACACAGGCAGAGACAAGGATAGCGACAGATATAGGGGCACTTTCAGAGACAGAGACAGAGACAGAGACAGAGACACAGGCAGAGACAAGGATAGCGACAGATATAGGGGCACATTCAGAGACAGAGACAGAGACAGAGACAGAGACAGAGACAGAGACAGAGACAGAGACAGAGACACAGGCAGAGACAAGGATAGCGACAGATATAGGGGCACATTCAGTGTCAGAGATGGAGACATTGATAAGGATGGCGACAGATGTAGGGGCACCTTCGGAGGCAGAGACAGAGACAGAGACAGAGACGGAGACAGAGACAGAGACAGAGACAGAGACAGAGACAGAGACAGAGACAGAGACAGAGACAGAGACAGAGACAGAGACAGAGACAGAGACAGAGACAGAGACAGAGACAGAGACAGAGACAGAGACAGAGACAGAGACAGAGACAGAGACAGAGACAGAGACAGAGACAGAGACAGAGACAGAGACAGAGACAGAGACAGAGACAGAGACAGAGACAGAGACAGAGACAGAGACAGAGACAAAGACGGAGACAGAGACAGAGACAGAGACAGAGACAGAGGCAGAGACAGAGACAAAGGCAGAGTCAAGGATAGCGACAGATATAGGGGCACTTTCAGAGTCAGAGACAGAGACACAGGCAGAGACAAGGATAGCGACAGATATAGGGGCACTTTCAGAGTCAGAGACAGAGACAGTGACAGAGACAGAGACAGAGACACAGGCAGAGACAAGGATAGCGACAGATATAGGGGCACTTTCAGAGACAGAGACAGAGACAGAGACAGAGACACAGGCAGAGACACATTCAGAGACAGAGACAGAGACAGATACAGAGACAGAGACACAGGCAGAGACAGAGACAGAGACAGAGACAAAGACGGAGACAGAGACAGAGACAGAGACAGAGACAGAGACAGATACAGAGACAGAGACACAGGCAGAGACAGAGACAGAGACAAAGACGGAGACAGAGACAGAGACAGAGACAGAGACAGAGACAGAGGCAGAGACAGAGACATAGGCAGAGTCAAGGATAGCGACAGATATAGGGGCACTTTCAGAGTCAGAGACAGAGACACAGGCAGAGACAAGGATAGCGACAGATATAGGGGCACTTTCAGAGTCAGAGACAGAGACAGTGACAGAGACAGAGGCAGAGACACAGGCAGAGACAAGGATAGCGACAGATATAGGGGCACTTTCAGAGACAGAGACAGAGACAGAGACAGAGACACAGGCAGAGACAAGGATAGCGACAGATATAGGGGCACATTCAGAGACAGAGACAGAGACAGATACAGAGACAGAGACACAGGCAGAGACAGAGACAGAGACAGAGACAAAGACGGAGACAGAGACAGAGACAGAGACAGAGACAGAGACAGATACAGAGACAGAGACACAGGCAGAGACAGAGACAGAGACAAAGACGGAGACAGAGACAGAGACAGAGACAGAGACAGAGACAGAGGCAGAGACAGAGACATAGGCAGAGTCAAGGATAGCGACAGATATAGGGGCACTTTCAGAGTCAGAGACAGAGACACAGGCAGAGACAAGGATAGCGACAGATATAGGGGCACTTTCAGAGTCAGAGACAGAGACAGAGACAAAGACGGAGACAGAGACAGAGACAGAGACAGAGACAGAGACAGATACAGAGACAGAGACACAGGCAGAGACAGAGACAGAGACAAAGACGGAGACAGAGACAGAGACAGAGACAGAGACAGAGACAGAGGCAGAGACAGAGACATAGGCAGAGTCAAGGATAGCGACAGATATAGGGGCACTTTCAGAGTCAGAGACAGAGACACAGGCAGAGACAAGGATAGCGACAGATATAGGGGCACTTTCAGAGTCAGAGACAGAGACAGTGACAGAGACAGAGGCAGAGACACAGGCAGAGACAAGGATAGCGACAGATATAGGGGCACTTTCAGAGACAGAGACAGAGACAGAGACAGAGACACAGGCAGAGACAAGGATAGCGGCAGATATAGGGGCACTTTCAGAGTCAGAGACAGAGACAGAGACAGAGACACAGGCAGAGACAAGGATAGCGACAGATATAGGGGCACATTCAGTGTCAGAGACAGAGACATTGATAAGGATGGCGACAGATGTAGGGGCACTTTCAGAGACAGAGACAGAGACAGAGACAGAGACAGAGACAGAGACAGAGACAGAGACAGAGACAGAGACAGAGACAGAGACAGAGACAGAGACATAGGCAGAGACAAGGATAGCGACAGATATAGGGGCACTTTCAGAGTCAGAGACAGAGACACAGGCAGAGACAAGGATAGCGACAGATATAGGGGCACTTTCAGAGTCAGAGACAGAGACAGAGACAGAGACACAGGCAGAGACAAGGATAGCGACAGATATAGGGGCACTTTCAGAGTCAGAGACAGAGACAGAGACAGAGACACAGGCAGAGACAAGGATAGCGACAGATATAGGGGCACTTTCAGAGACAGAGACAGAGACAGAGACAGAGACAGAGACATTGAGAAGGATGGCGACAGATATAGGGGCACATTCGGAGGCAGAGACAAAGACATTGACAAGAATGGCGACAGATATAGGGGCACTTTCGAAGGCAGAGACAGAGACAGTGACAGAGACAGAGGCAGAGACACAGGCAGAGACAAGGATAGCGACAGATATAGGGGCACTTTCAGAGACAGAGACAGAGACAGAGACAGAGACACAGGCAGAGACAAGGATAGCGACAGATATAGGGGCACATTCAGAGTCAGAGACAGAGACACAGGCAGAGACAAGGATAGCGACAGATATAGGGGCACTTTCAGAGTCAGAGACAGAGACAGAGACAGAGACACAGGCAGAGACAAGGATAGCGACAGATATAGGGGCACTTTCAGAGACAGAGACAGAGACAGAGACAGAGACAGAGACATTGAGAAGGATGGCGACAGATATAGGGGCACATTCGGAGGCAGAGACAAAGACATTGACAAGAATGGCGACAGATATAGGGGCACTTTCGAAGGCAGAGACAGAGACAGTGACAGAGACAGAGGCAGAGACACAGGCAGAGACAAGGATAGCGACAGATATAGGGGCACTTTCAGAGACAGAGACAGAGACAGAGACAGAGACACAGGCAGAGACAAGGATAGCGACAGATATAGGGGCACATTCAGAGTCAGAGACAGAGACACAGGCAGAGACAAGGATAGCGGCAGATATAGGGGCACTTTCAGAGTCAGAGACAGAGACAGAGACAGAGACACAGGCAGAGACAAGGATAGCGACAGATATAGGGGCACATTCAGTGTCAGAGACAGAGACATTGATAAGGATGGCGACAGATGTAGGGGCACTTTCAGAGACAGAGACAGAGACAGAGACAGAGACAGAGACAGAGACAGAGACAGAGACAGAGACAGAGACAGAGACAGAGACAGAGACAGAGACAGAGACAGAGACAGAGACAGACACAGAGACAGAGACAGAGACAGAGACAGAGACAGAGACAGAGACAGAGACAGAGACAGAGACAGAGACAGAGACAGAGACAGAGACAGAGACAGAGACAGAGACAGAGACAGAGACAGAGACAGAGACACAGGCAGAGACAAGGATAGCGACAGATATAGGGGCACCTTCGGAGGCAGAGACAGAGACAGAGACAGAGACAGAGACAGAGACAGAGACAGAGACAGAGACAGAGACAGAGACATTGAGAAGGATGGCGACAGATATAGGGGCACATTCGGAGGCAGAGACAAAGACATTGACAAGAATGGCGACAGATATAGGGGCACTTTCGAAGGCAGAGACAGAGACAGTGACAGAGACAGAGGCAGAGACACAGGCAGAGACAAGGATAGCGACAGATATAGGGGCACTTTCAGAGACAGAGACAGAGACAGAGACAGAGACACAGGCAGAGACAAGGATAGCGACAGATATAGGGGCACATTCAGTGTCAGAGACAGAGACATTGATAAGGATGGCGACAGATGTAGGGGCACTTTCAGAGACAGAGACAGAGACAGAGACAGAGACAGAGACAGAGACAGAGACAGAGACAGAGACAGAGACAGAGACAGAGACAGAGACAGAGACAGAGACAGAGACAGAGACAGAGACAGAGACAGAGACAGAGACAGAGACAGAGACAGAGACAGAGACAGAGACAGAGACAGAGACAGAGACAGAGACAGAGACAGAGACAGAGACAGAGACAGAGACAGAGACAGAGACAGAGACAGAGACAGAGACAGAGACAGAGACAGAGACAGAGACAGAGACAGAGACAGAGACAGAGACAGAGACAGAGACAGAGACAGAGGCAGAGACAGAGACAAAGGCAGAGTCAAGGATAGCGACAGATATAGGGGCACTTTCAGAGTCAGAGACAGAGACACAGGCAGAGACAAGGATAGCGACAGATATAGGGGCACTTTCAGAGTCAGAGAGAGAGACAGTGACAGAGACAGAGACAGAGACACAGGCAGAGACAAGGATAGCGACAGATATAGGGGCACTTTCAGAGACAGAGACAGAGACAGAGACAGAGACAGAGACACAGGCAGAGACAAGGATAGCGACAGATATAGGGGCACATTCAGAGACAGAGACAGAGACAGAGACAGAGACAGAGACAGAGACAGAGACAGAGACAGAGACAGAGACAGAGACAGAGACAGAGACAGAGACAGAGACAGAGACAGAGACAGAGACAGAGACAGAGACAGAGACAGAGACAGAGACAGAGACAGAGACAGAGACAGAGACAGAGACAGAGACAGAGACAGAGACAGAGACAGAGACAGAGACAGAGACAGAGGACAGAGACAGAGACAGAGACAGAGACAGAGACAGAGACAGAGACAGAGACAGAGACAGAGACAGAGACAGAGACAGAGACAGAGACAGAGACAGAGACAGAGACAGAGACAGAGACAGAGACAGAGACAGAGACAGAGACCAGAGACAGAGACAAAGACGGAGACAGAGACAGAGACAGAGACAGAGACAGAGGCAGAGACAGAGACAAAGGCAGAGTCAAGGATAGCGACAGATATAGGGGCACTTTCAGAGTCAGAGACAGAGACACAGGCAGAGACAAGGATAGCGACAGATATAGGGGCACTTTCAGAGTCAGAGACAGAGACAGTGACAGAGACAGAGACAGAGACACAGGCAGAGACAAGGATAGCGACAGATATAGGGGCACTTTCAGAGACAGAGACAGAGACAGAGACAGAGACACAGGCAGAGACAAGGATAGCGACAGATATAGGGGCACATTCAGAGACAGAGACAGAGACAGATACAGAGACAGAGACACAGGCAGAGACAGAGACAGAGACAGAGACAGAGACAAAGACGGAGACAGAGACAGAGACAGAGACAGAGACAGAGACAGATACAGAGACAGAGACACAGGCAGAGACAGAGACAGAGACAAAGACGGAGACAGAGACAGAGACAGAGACAGAGACAGAGACAGAGGCAGAGACAGAGACATAGGCAGAGTCAAGGATAGCGACAGATATAGGGGCACTTTCAGAGTCAGAGACAGAGACACAGGCAGAGACAAGGATAGCGACAGATATAGGGGCACTTTCAGAGTCAGAGACAGAGACAGTGACAGAGACAGAGGCAGAGACACAGGCAGAGACAAGGATAGCGACAGATATAGGGGCACTTTCAGAGACAGAGACAGAGACAGAGACAGAGACACAGGCAGAGACAAGGATAGCGGCAGATATAGGGGGCACTTTCAGAGTCAGAGACAGAGACAGAGACAGAGACACAGGCAGAGACAAGGATAGCGACAGATATAGGGGCACATTCAGTGTCAGAGACAGAGACATTGATAAGGATGGCGACAGATGTAGGGGCACTTTCAGAGACAGAGACAGAGACAGAGACAGAGACAGAGACAGAGACAGAGACAGAGACAGAGACAGAGACAGAGACAGAGACAGAGACAGAGACAGAGACAGAGACAGAGACAGAGACAGAGACAGAGGACATAGGCAGAGACAAGGATAGCGACAGATATAGGGGCACTTTCAGAGTCAGAGACAGAGACACAGGCAGAGACAAGGATAGCGACAGATATAGGGGCACTTTCAGAGTCAGAGACAGAGGACAGAGACAGAGACACAGGCAGAGACAAGGATAGCGACAGATATAGGGGCACTTTCAGAGTCAGAGACAGAGACAGAGACAGAGACACAGGCAGAGACAAGGATAGCGACAGATATAGGGGCACTTTCAGAGACAGAGACAGAGACAGAGACAGAGACAGAGACAGAGACATTGAGAAGGATGGCGACAGATATAGGGGCACATTCGGAGGCAGAGACAAAGACATTGACAAGAATGGCGACAGATATAGGGGCACTTTCGAAGGCAGAGACAGAGACAGTGACAGAGACAGAGGCAGAGACACAGGCAGAGACAAGGATAGCGACAGATATAGGGGCACTTTCAGAGGACAGAGACAGAGACAGAGACAGAGACACAGGCAGAGACAAGGATAGCGACAGATATAGGGGCACATTCAGAGTCAGAGACAGAGACACAGGCAGAGACAAGGATAGCGGCAGATATAGGGGCACTTTCAGAGTCAGAGACAGAGACAGAGACAGAGACACAGGCAGAGACAAGGATAGCGACAGATATAGGGGCACATTCAGTGTCAGAGACAGAGACATTGATAAGGATGGCGACAGATGTAGGGGCACTTTCAGAGACAGAGACAGAGACAGAGACAGAGACAGAGACAGAGACAGAGACAGAGACAGAGACAGAGACAGAGACAGAGACAGAGACAGAGACAGAGACAGAGACAGACACAGAGACAGAGACAGAGACAGAGACAGAGACAGAGACAGAGACAGAGACAGAGACAGAGACAGAGACAGAGACAGAGACAGAGACAGAGACAGAGACAGAGACAGAGACAGAGACAGAGACAGAGACAGAGACACAGGCAGAGACAAGGATAGCGACAGATATAGGGGCACCTTCGGAGGCAGAGACAGAGACAGAGACAGAGACAGAGACAGAGACAGAGACAGAGACAGAGACAGAGACATTGAGAAGGATGGCGACAGATATAGGGGCACATTCGGAGGCAGAGACAAAGACATTGACAAGAATGGCGACAGATATAGGGGCACTTTCGAAGGCAGAGACAGAGACAGTGACAGAGACAGAGGCAGAGACACAGGCAGAGACAAGGATAGCGACAGATATAGGGGCACTTTCAGAGACAGAGACAGAGACAGAGACAGAGACACAGGCAGAGACAAGGATAGCGACAGATATAGGGGCACATTCAGTGTCAGAGACAGAGACATTGATAAGGATGGCGACAGATGTAGGGGCACTTTCAGAGACAGAGACAGAGACAGAGACAGAGACAGAGACAGAGACAGAGACAGAGACAGAGACAGAGACAGAGACAGAGACAGAGACAGAGACAGAGACAGAGACAGAGACAGAGACAGAGACAGAGACAGAGACAGAGACAGAGACAGAGACAGAGACAGAGACAGAGACAGAGACAGAGACAGAGACAGAGACAGAGACAGAGACAGAGACAGAGACAGAGACAGAGACAGAGACAGAGACAGAGACAGAGACAGAGACAGAGACAGAGACAGAGACAGAGACAGAGACAGAGACAGAGACAGAGACAGAGACAGAGACAGAGACAGAGACAGAGACAGAGACAGAGACAGAGACAGAGACAGAGACAGAGACAGAGACAGAGACAGAGACAGAGACAGAGACAGAGACAGAGACAGAGACAGAGACAGAGACAGAGGCAGAGACAGAGACAAAGGCAGAGTCAAGGATAGCGACAGATATAGGGGCACTTTCAGAGTCAGAGACAGAGACACAGGCAGAGACAAGGATAGCGACAGATATAGGGGCACTTTCAGAGTCAGAGAGAGAGACAGTGACAGAGACAGAGACAGAGACACAGGCAGAGACAAGGATAGCGACAGATATAGGGGCACTTTCAGAGACAGAGACAGAGACAGAGACAGAGACAGAGACACAGGCAGAGACAAGGATAGCGACAGATATAGGGGCACATTCAGTGTCAGAGACAGAGACATTGATAAGGATGGCGACAGATGTAGGGGCACTTTCAGAGACAGAGACAGAGACAGAGACAGAGACAGAGACAGAGACAGAGACAGAGACAGAGACAGAGACAGAGACAGAGACAGAGACAGAGACAGAGACAGAGACAGAGACAGAGACAGAGACAGAGACAGAGACAGAGACAGAGACAGATACAGAGACAGAGACACAGGCAGAGACAGAGACAGAGACAAAGACGGAGAAAGAGACAGAGACAGAGACAGAGACACAGGCAGAGACAAGGATAGCGACAGATATAGGGGCACTTTCAGAGTCAGAGACAGAGACAGTGACAGAGACAGAGACAGAGACACAGGCAGAGACAAGGATAGCGACAGATATAGGGGCACTTTCAGAGACAGAGACAGAGACAGAGACACAGGCAGAGACAAGGATAGCGACAGATATAGGGGCACATTCAGAGACAGAGACAGAGACAGAGACAGAGACAGAGACAGAGACAGAGACAGAGACAGAGACAGAGACACAGGCAGAGACAAGGATAGCGACGGATATAGGGGCACTTTCAGAGACAGAGACAGAGACAGAGACAGAGACAGAGACACAGGCAGAGACAAGGATAGCGACAGATATAGGGGCACATTCAGATTCAGAGACAGAGACACAGGCAGAGACAAGGATAGCGACAGATATAGGGGCACATTCAGTGTCAGAGATGGAGACATTGATAAGGATGGCGACAGATATAGGGGCACTTTCGAAGGCAGAGACAGAGACAGTGACAGAGACAGAGACAGAGACAGAGACACAGGCAGAGACAAGGATAGCGACAGATATAGGGGCACATTCAGTGTCAGAGATGGAGACATTGATAAGGATGGCGACAGATGTAGGGGCACCTTCGGAGGCAGAGACAGAGACGGAGACAGAGACAGAGACAGAGACAGAGACATTGACAAGGATGGCGACAGATATAGGGGCACATTCGGAGGCAGAGACAAAGACATTGACAAGAATGGCGACAGATATAGGGGCACTTTCGAAGGCAGAGACAGAGACAGTGACAGAGACAGAGACAGAGACACAGGCAGAGACAAGGATAGCGACAGATATAGGGGCACTTTCAGAGACAGAGACAGAGACAGAGACAGAGACACAGGCAGAGACAAGGATAGCGACAGATATAGGGGCACATTCAGAGTCAGAGACAGAGACACAGGCAGAGACAAGGATAGCGACAGATATAGGGGCACATTCAGAGTCAGAGACAGAGACACAGGCAGAGACAAGGATAGCGGCAAATATAGGGGCACTTTCAGAGTCAGAGACAGAGACAGAGACAGAGACAGAGACAGAGACAGAGACAGAGACAGAGACAGAGACAGAGACAGAGACAGAGACAGAGACAGAGACAGAGACAGAGACAGAGACAGAGACAGAGACAGAGACAGAGACAGAGACAGAGACAGAGACAGAGACAGAGACAGAGACAGAGACAGAGACAGAGACAGAGACAGAGACAGAGACAGAGACAGAGACAGAGACAGAGACAGAGACAGAGACAGAGACAGAGACAGAGACAGAGACAGAGACAGAGACAGAGACAGAGACAGAGACAGAGACAGAGACAGAGACAGAGACAGAGACAGAGACAGAGACAGAGACAGAGACAGAGACAGAGACAGAGACAGAGACAGAGACAGAGACAGAGACAGAGACAGAGACAGAGACAGAGACAGAGACAGAGACAGAGACAGAGACAGAGACAGAGACAGAGACAGAGACAGAGACAGAGACAGAGACAGAGACAGAGACAGAGACAGAGACAGAGACAGAGACAGAGACAGAGACAGAGACAGAGACAGAGACAGAGACAGAGACAGAGACAGAGACAGAGACAGAGACAGAGACAGAGACAGAGACACAGGCAGAGACAAGGATAGCGACAGATATAGGTGCACTTTCAGAGACAGAGACAGAGACAGAGACAGAGACAGAGACACAGGCAGAGACAAGGATAGCGACAGATATAGGGGCACATTCAGAGACAGAGACAGAGACAGAGACAGAGACAGAGACAGAGACAGAGACAGAGACAGAGACAGAGACAGAGACAGAGACAGAGACAGAGACAGAGACAGAGACAGAGACAGAGACAGAGACAGAGACAGAGACAGAGACAGAGACACAGGCAGAGACAGAGACAGAGACAGAGACAGAGACAGAGACAGAGGCAGAGACAGAGACATAGGCAGAGACAAGGATAGCGACAGATATAGGGGCACTTTCAGAGTCAGAGACAGAGACACAGGCAGAGACAAGGATAGCGACAGATATAGGGGCACTTTCAGAGTCAGAGAAAGAGACAGAGACAGAGACACAGGCAGAGACAAGGATAGCGACAGATATAGGGGCACTTTCAGAGACAGAGACAGAGACAGAGACAGAGACACAGGCAGAGACAAGGATAGCGACAGATATAGGGGCACATTCAGTGTCAGAGATGGAGACATTGGTAGGGATGGCGACAGATGTAGGGGCACCTTCGGAGGCAGAGACAGAGACAGAGACAGAGACAGAGACAGAGACAGAGACAGAGACAGAGACAGAGACAGAGACAGAGACAGAGACAGAGACAGAGACATTGACAAGGATGGCGACAGATATAGGGGCACATGCGGAGGGAGAGACAAAGACATTGACAAGGATGGCGACAGATATAGGGGCACTTTCGGAGGCAGAGACAGAGACAGAGACAGAGACAGAGACAGAGACAGAGACAGAGACAGAGACAGAGACAGAGACAGAGACAGAGACAGAGACAGAGACAGAGACAGAGACAGAGACAGAGACAGAGACAGAGACAGAGACAGAGACAGAGACATAGACAGAGACAGAGACAGAGACAGAGACAGAGACAGAGACAGAGACAGAGACAGAGACAGAGACAGAGACAGAGACAGAGACAGAGACAGAGACAGAGACAGAGACACAGGCAGAGACAGAGACAGAGACAGAGACAGAGACAGAGACAGAGACAGAGGCAGAGACAGAGACATAGGCAGAGACAAGGATAGCGACAGATATAGGGGCACTTTCAGAGTCAGAGACAGAGACACAGGCAGAGACAAGGATAGCGACAGATATAGGGGCACTTTCAGAGTCAGAGAAAGAGACAGAGACTGAGACACAGGCAGAGACAAGGATAGCGACAGATATAGGGGCACTTTCAGAGACAGAGACAGAGACAGAGACAGAGACACAGGCAGAGACAAGGATAGCGACAGATATAGGGGCACATTCAGAGACAGAGACAGAGACAGAGACAGAGACAGAGACAGAGACACAGGCAGAGACAAGGATAGCGACAGATATAGGGGCACATTCAGTGTCAGAGATGGAGACATTGGTAGGGATGGCGACAGATGTAGGGGCACCTTCGGAGGCAGAGACAGAGACAGAGACAGAGACAGAGACAGAGACAGAGACAGAGACAGAGACAGAGACAGAGACAGAGACAGAGACAGAGACAGAGACAGAGACAGAGACAGAGACAGAGACAGAGACAGAGACATTGACAAGGATGGCGACAGATATAGGGGCACATGCGGAGGGAGAGACAAAGACATTGACAAGGATGGCGACAGATATAGGGGCACTTTCGGAGGCAGAGACAGAGACAGAGACAGAGACACAGGCAGAGACAAGGATGGCGACAGATATAGGGGCACTTTCGGAGGCAGAGACAGAGACAGAGACAGAGACACAGGCAGAGACAAGGATAGCGACAGATATAGGGGCACTTTCAGAGTCAGAGTCAGAGACAGTGACAGAGACAGAGACAGAGACACAGGCAGAGACAAGGATAGCGACAGATATAGGTGCACTTTCAGAGACAGAGACAGAGACAGAGACAGAGACAGAGACACAGGCAGAGACAAGGATAGCGACAGATATAGGGGCACATTCAGAGACAGAGACAGAGACAGAGACAGAGACAGAGACAGAGACAGAGACAGAGACAGAGACAGAGACAGAGACAGAGACAGAGACAGAGACAGAGACAGAGACAGAGACAGAGACAGAGACAGAGACAGAGACAGAGACAGAGACAGAGACAGAGACAGAGACAGAGACAGAGACAGAGACAGAGACAGAGACAGAGACAGAGACAGAGACAGAGACAGAGACAGAGACAGAGACAGAGACAGAGACAGAGACAGAGACAGAGACAGAGACAGAGACAGAGACAGAGACAGAGACAGAGACAGAGACAGAGACAGAGACAGAGACAGAGACAGAGACAGAGACAGAGACAGAGACAGAGACAGAGACAGAGACGGAGACGGAGACGGAGACGGAGACGGAGACGGAGACGGAGACGGAGACAGAGACAGAGACAGAGACAGAGACAGAGACAGAGACAGAGACAGAGACAGAGACAGAGACAGAGACAGAGACAGAGACAGAGACAGAGACAGAGACAGAGACAGAGACAGAGACAGAGACAGAGACAGAGACAGAGACAGAGACAGAGACAGAGACAGAGACAGAGACAGAGACAGAGACAGAGACAGAGACAGAGACAGAGACAGAGACAGAGACAGAGACAGAGACAGAGACAGAGACAGAGACAGAGACAGAGACAGAGACAGAGACAGAGACAGAGACAGAGACAGAGACAGAGACAGAGACAGAGACAGAGACAGAGACAGAGACAGAGACAGAGACAGAGACAGAGACAGAGACAGAGACAGAGACAGAGACAGAGACAGAGACAGAGACAGAGACAGAGACAGAGACAGAGACAGAGACAGAGACAGAGACAGAGACAGAGACAGAGACAGAGACAGAGACAGAGACAGAGACAGAGACAGAGACAGAGACAGAGACAGAGACAGAGACAGAGACAGAGACAGAGACAGAGACAGAGACAGAGACAGAGACAGAGACAGAGACAGAGACAGAGACAGAGACAGAGACAGAGACAGAGACAGAGACAGAGACAGAGACAGAGACAGAGACAGAGACAGATACAGAGACAGAGACACAGGCAGAGACAGAGACAGAGACAAAGACGGAGACAGAGACAGAGACAGAGACAGAGACAGAGGCAGAGACAGAGACATAGGCAGAGACAAGGATAGCGACAGATATAGGGGCACTTTCAGAGTCAGAGACAGAGACACAGGCAGAGACAAGGATAGCGACAGATATAGGGGCACTTTCAGAGTCAGAGAAAGAGACAGAGACAGAGACAGAGACAGAGACAGAGACAGAGACAGAGACAGAGGCAGAGACAGAGACAGAGACAGAGACAGAGACAGAGACAGAGACAGAGACAGAGACAGAGACAGAGACAGAGACAGAGACAGAGACAGAGACAGAGACAGAGACAGAGACAGAGACAGAGACAGAGACAGAGACAGAGACAGAGACAGAGACAGAGACAGAGACAGAGACAGAGACAGAGACAGAGACAGAGACAGAGACAGAGACAGAGACAGAGACAGAGACAGAGACAGAGACAGAGACAGAGACAGAGACAGAGACAGAGACAGAGACAGAGACAGAGACAGAGACAGAGACAGAGACAGAGACAGAGACAGAGACAGAGACAGAGACAGAGACAGAGACAGATACAGAGACAGAGACACAGGCAGAGACAGAGACAGAGACAAAGACGGAGACAGAGACAGAGACAGAGACAGAGACAGAGACAGAGGCAGAGACAGAGACATAGGCAGAGTCAAGGATAGCGACAGATATAGGGGCACTTTCAGAGTCAGAGACAGAGACAGTGACAGAGACAGAGACAGAGACACAGGCAGAGACAAGGATAGCGACAGATATAGGGGCACTTTCAGAGACAGAGACAGAGACAGAGACAGAGACACAGGCAGAGACAAGGATAGCGACAGATATAGGGGCACATTCAGAGACAGAGACAGAGACAGATACAGAGACAGAGACACAGGCAGAGACAGAGACAGAGACAAAGACGGAGACAGAGACAGAGACAGAGACAGAGACAGAGACAGAGACAGATACAGAGACAGAGACACAGGCAGAGACAGAGACAGAGACAAAGACGGAGACAGAGACAGAGACAGAGACAGAGACAGAGGCAGAGACAGAGACATAGGCAGAGTCAAGGATAGCGACAGATATAGGGGCACTTTCAAGGTCAGAGACAGAGACACAGGCAGAGACAAGGATAGCGACAGATATAGGGGCACTTTCAGAGTCAGAGACAGAGGCAGAGACACAGGCAGAGACAAGGATAGCGACAGATATAGGGGCACATTCAGTGTCAGAGACAGAGACATTGATAAGGATGGCGACAGATGTAGGGGCACTTTCAGAGACAGAGACAGAGACACAGGCAGAGACAGAGACAGAGACAGAGACAGAGACAGAGACAGAGACAGAGACAGAGACAGAGACAGAGGCAGAGACAGAGACATAGGCAGAGTCAAGGATAGCGACAGATATAGGGGCACTTTCAGAGTCAGAGACAGAGACACAGGCAGAGACAAGGATAGCGACAGATATAGGGGCACTTTCAGAGTCAGAGACAGAGACAGTGACAGAGACAGAGACAGAGACACAGGCAGAGACAAGGATAGCGACAGATATAGGGGCACTTTCAGAGACAGAGACACAGACAGAGACAGAGACACAGGCAGAGACAAGGATAGCGACAGATATAGGGGCACTTTCAGAGTCAGAGACAGAGACAGAGACAGAGACACAGGCAGAGACAAGGATAGCGACAGATATAGGGGCACTTTCAGAGTCAGAGACAGAGACAGAGACAGAGACACAGGCAGAGACAAGGATAGCGACAGATATAGGGGCACATTCAGTGTCAGAGACAGAGACATTGATAAGGATGGCGACAGATGTAGGGGCACTTTCAGAGACAGAGACAGAGACAGAGACAGAGACAGAGACAGAGACAGAGACAGAGACAGAGACAGAGACAGAGACAGAGACAGAGACAGAGACAGAGACAGAGACAGAGACAGAGGCAGAGACAGAGACATAGGCAGAGTCAAGGATAGCGACAGATATAGGGGCACTTTCAGAGTCAGAGACAGAGACACAGGCAGAGACAAGGATAGCGACAGATATAGGGGCACTTTCAGAGTCAGAGACAGAGACAGTGACAGAGACAGAGACAGAGACACAGGCAGAGACAAGGATAGCGACAGATATAGGGGCACTTTCAGAGACAGAGACAGAGACAGAGACAGAGACACAGGCAGAGACAAGGATAGCGACAGATATAGGGGCACATTCAGAGACAGAGACAGAGACAGATACAGAGACAGAGACACAGGCAGAGACAGAGACAGAGACAAAGACGGAGACAGAGACAGAGACAGAGACAGAGACAGAGACAGATACAGAGACAGAGACACAGGCAGAGACAGAGACAGAGACAAAGACGGAGACAGAGACAGAGACAGAGACAGAGACAGAGGCAGAGACAGAGACATAGGCAGAGTCAAGGATAGCGACAGATATAGGGGCACTTTCAGAGTCAGAGACAGAGACACAGGCAGAGACAAGGATAGCGACAGATATAGGGGCACTTTCAGAGTCAGAGACAGAGACAGTGACAGAGACAGAGGCAGAGACACAGGCAGAGACAAGGATAGCGACAGATATAGGGGCACTTTCAGAGACAGAGACAGAGACAGAGACAGAGACACAGGCAGAGACAAGGATAGCGGCAGATATAGGGGCACTTTCAGAGTCAGAGACAGAGACAGAGACAGAGACACAGGCAGAGACAAGGATAGCGACAGATATAGGGGCACATTCAGTGTCAGAGACAGAGACATTGATAAGGATGGCGACAGATGTAGGGGCACTTTCAGAGACAGAGACAGAGACAGAGACAGAGACAGAGACAGAGACAGAGACAGAGACAGAGACAGAGACAGAGACAGAGACAGAGACAGAGACAGAGACAGAGACAGAGACAGAGACAGAGACAGAGACATAGGCAGAGACAAGGATAGCGACAGATATAGGGGCACTTTCAGAGTCAGAGACAGAGACACAGGCAGAGACAAGGATAGCGACAGATATAGGGGCACTTTCAGAGTCAGAGACAGAGACAGAGACAGAGACACAGGCAGAGACAAGGATAGCGACAGATATAGGGGCACTTTCAGAGTCAGAGACAGAGACAGAGACAGAGACACAGGCAGAGACAAGGATAGCGACAGATATAGGGGCACATTCAGTGTCAGAGACAGAGACATTGATAAGGATGGCGACAGATGTAGGGGCACTTTCAGAGACAGAGACAGAGACAGAGACAGAGACAGAGACAGAGACAGAGACAGAGACAGAGACAGAGACAGAGACAGAGACAGAGACAGAGACAGAGACAGAGACAGACACAGAGACAGAGACAGAGACAGAGACAGAGACAGAGACAGAGACAGAGACAGAGACAGAGACAGAGACAGAGACAGAGACAGAGACAGAGACAGAGACAGAGACAGAGACAGAGACAGAGACAGAGACAGAGGCAGAGACAGAGACAGAGACAGAGACAGAGACAGAGACAGAGACAGAGACAGAGACAGAGACACAGGCAGAGACAAGGATAGCGACAGATATAGGGGCACCTTCGGAGGCAGAGACAGAGACAGAGACAGAGACAGAGACAGAGACAGAGACATTGAGAAGGATGGCGACAGATATAGGGGCACATTCGGAGGCAGAGACAAAGACATTGACAAGAATGGCGACAGATATAGGGGCACTTTCGAAGGCAGAGACAGAGACAGTGACAGAGACAGAGGCAGAGACACAGGCAGAGACAAGGATAGCGACAGATATAGGGGCACTTTCAGAGACAGAGACAGAGACAGAGACACAGGCAGAGACAAGGATAGCGACAGATATAGGGGCACATTCAGAGTCAGAGACAGAGACACAGGCAGAGACAAGGATAGCGGCAGATATAGGGGCACTTTCAGAGTCAGAGACAGAGACAGAGACAGAGACACAGGCAGAGACAAGGATAGCGACAGATATAGGGGCACATTCAGTGTCAGAGACAGAGACATTGATAAGGATGGCGACAGATGTAGGGGCACTTTCAGAGACAGAGACAGAGACAGAGACAGAGACAGAGACAGAGACAGAGACAGAGACAGAGACAGAGACAGAGACAGAGACAGAGACAGAGACAGAGACAGAGGCAGAGACAGAGACAAAGGCAGAGTCAAGGATAGCGACAGATATAGGGGCACTTTCAGAGTCAGAGACAGAGACACAGGCAGAGACAAGGATAGCGACAGATATAGGGGCACTTTCAGAGTCAGAGACAGAGACAGTGACAGAGACAGAGACAGAGACACAGGCAGAGACAAGGATAGCGACAGATATAGGGGCACTTTCAGAGACAGAGACAGAGACAGAGACAGAGACACAGGCAGAGACAAGGATAGCGACAGATATAGGGGCACATTCAGAGACAGAGACAGAGACAGATACAGAGACAGAGACACAGGCAGAGACAGAGACAGAGACAGAGACAGAGACAAAGACGGAGACAGAGACAGAGACAGAGACAGAGACAGAGACAGATACAGAGACAGAGACACAGGCAGAGACAGAGACAGAGACAAAGACGGAGACAGAGACAGAGACAGAGACAGAGACAGAGACAGAGGCAGAGACAGAGACATAGGCAGAGTCAAGGATAGCGACAGATATAGGGGCACTTTCAGAGTCAGAGACAGAGACACAGGCAGAGACAAGGATAGCGACAGATATAGGGGCACTTTCAGAGTCAGAGACAGAGACAGTGACAGAGACAGAGGCAGAGACACAGGCAGAGACAAGGATAGCGACAGATATAGGGGCACTTTCAGAGACAGAGACAGAGACAGAGACAGAGACACAGGCAGAGACAAGGATAGCGGCAGATATAGGGGCACTTTCAGAGTCAGAGACAGAGACAGAGACAGAGACACAGGCAGAGACAAGGATAGCGACAGATATAGGGGCACATTCAGTGTCAGAGACAGAGACATTGATAAGGATGGCGACAGATGTAGGGGCACTTTCAGAGACAGAGACAGAGACAGAGACAGAGACAGAGACAGAGACAGAGACAGAGACAGAGACAGAGACAGAGACAGAGACAGAGACAGAGACAGAGACAGAGACAGAGACATAGGCAGAGACAAGGATAGCGACAGATATAGGGGCACTTTCAGAGTCAGAGACAGAGACACAGGCAGAGACAAGGATAGCGACAGATATAGGGGCACTTTCAGAGTCAGAGACAGAGACAGAGACAGAGACACAGGCAGAGACAAGGATAGCGACAGATATAGGGGCACTTTCAGAGTCAGAGACAGAGACAGAGACAGAGACACAGGCAGAGACAAGGATAGCGACAGATATAGGGGCACTTTCAGAGACAGAGACAGAGACAGAGACAGAGACAGAGACAGAGACATTGAGAAGGATGGCGACAGATATAGGGGCACATTCGGAGGCAGAGACAAAGACATTGACAAGAATGGCGACAGATATAGGGGCACTTTCGAAGGCAGAGACAGAGACAGTGACAGAGACAGAGGCAGAGACACAGGCAGAGACAAGGATAGCGACAGATATAGGGGCACTTTCAGAGACAGAGACAGAGACAGAGACAGAGACACAGGCAGAGACAAGGATAGCGACAGATATAGGGGCACATTCAGAGTCAAAGACAGAGACACAGGCAGAGACAAGGATAGCGGCAGATATAGGGGCACTTTCAGAGTCAGAGACAGAGACAGAGACAGAGACACAGGCAGAGACAAGGATAGCGACAGATATAGGGGCACATTCAGTGTCAGAGACAGAGACATTGATAAGGATGGCGACAGATGTAGGGGCACTTTCAGAGACAGAGACAGAGACAGAGACAGAGACAGAGACAGAGACAGAGACAGAGACAGAGACAGAGACAGAGACAGAGACAGAGACAGAGACAGAGACAGAGACAGAGACAGACACAGAGACAGAGACAGAGACAGAGACAGAGACAGAGACAGAGACAGAGACAGAGACAGAGACAGAGACAGAGACAGAGACAGAGACAGAGACAGAGACAGAGACAGAGACAGAGACAGAGACACAGGCAGAGACAAGGATAGCGACAGATATAGGGGCACCTTCGGAGGCAGAGACAGAGACAGAGACAGAGACAGAGACAGAGACAGAGACAGAGACAGAGACAGAGACAGAGACAGAGACATTGAGAAGGATGGCGACAGATATAGGGGCACATTCGGAGGCAGAGACAAAGACATTGACAAGAATGGCGACAGATATAGGGGCACTTTCGAAGGCAGAGACAGAGACAGTGACAGAGACAGAGGCAGAGACACAGGCAGAGACAAGGATAGCGACAGATATAGGGGCACTTTCAGAGACAGAGACAGAGACAGAGACAGAGACACAGGCAGAGACAAGGATAGCGACAGATATAGGGGCACATTCAGTGTCAGAGACAGAGACATTGATAAGGATGGCGACAGATGTAGGGGCACTTTCAGAGACAGAGACAGAGACAGAGACAGAGACAGAGACAGAGACAGAGACAGAGACAGAGACAGAGACAGAGACAGAGACAGAGACAGAGACAGAGACAGAGACAGAGACAGAGACAGAGACAGAGACAGAGACAGAGACAGAGACAGAGACAGAGACAGAGACAGAGACAGAGACAGAGACAGAGACAGAGACAGAGACAGAGACAGAGACAGAGACAGAGACAGAGACAGAGACAGAGACAGAGACAGAGACAGAGACAGAGACAGAGACAGAGACAGAGACAGAGACAGAGACAGAGACAGAGACAGAGACAGAGACAGAGACAGAGACAGAGACAGAGACAGAGACAGAGACAGAGACAGAGACAGAGACAGAGACAGAGACAGAGACAGAGACAGAGACAGAGACAGAGACAGAGACAGAGACAGAGGCAGAGACAGAGACAAAGGCAGAGTCAAGGATAGCGACAGATATAGGGGCACTTTCAGAGTCAGAGACAGAGACACAGGCAGAGACAAGGATAGCGACAGATATAGGGGCACTTTCAGAGTCAGAGAGAGAGACAGTGACAGAGACAGAGACAGAGACACAGGCAGAGACAAGGATAGCGACAGATATAGGGGCACTTTCAGAGTCAGAGACAGAGACAGAGACAGAGACACAGGCAGAGACAAGGATAGCGACAGATATAGGGGCACTTTCAGAGACAGAGACAGAGACAGAGACAGAGACAGAGACAGAGACATTGAGAAGGATGGCGACAGATATAGGGGCACATTCGGAGGCAGAGACAAAGACATTGACAAGAATGGCGACAGATATAGGGGCACTTTCGAAGGCAGAGACAGAGACAGTGACAGAGACAGAGGCAGAGACACAGGCAGAGACAAGGATAGCGACAGATATAGGGGCACTTTCAGAGACAGAGACAGAGACAGAGACAGAGACACAGGCAGAGACAAGGATAGCGACAGATATAGGGGCACATTCAGAGTCAGAGACAGAGACACAGGCAGAGACAAGGATAGCGGCAGATATAGGGGCACTTTCAGAGTCAGAGACAGAGACAGAGACAGAGACACAGGCAGAGACAAGGATAGCGACAGATATAGGGGCACATTCAGTGTCAGAGACAGAGACATTGATAAGGATGGCGACAGATGTAGGGGCACTTTCAGAGACAGAGACAGAGACAGAGACAGAGACAGAGACAGAGACAGAGACAGAGACAGAGACAGAGACAGAGACAGAGACAGAGACAGAGACAGAGACAGAGACAGAGACAGACACAGAGACAGAGACAGAGACAGAGACAGAGACAGAGACAGAGACAGAGACAGAGACAGAGACAGAGACAGAGACAGAGACAGAGACAGAGACAGAGACAGAGACAGAGACACAGGCAGAGACAAGGATAGCGACAGATATAGGGGCACCTTCGGAGGCAGAGACAGAGACAGAGACAGAGACAGAGACAGAGACAGAGACAGAGACAGAGACAGAGACAGAGACATTGAGAAGGATGGCGACAGATATAGGGGCACATTCGGAGGCAGAGACAAAGACATTGACAAGAATGGCGACAGATATAGGGGCACTTTCGAAGGCAGAGACAGAGACAGTGACAGAGACAGAGGCAGAGACACAGGCAGAGACAAGGATAGCGACAGATATAGGGGCACTTTCAGAGACAGAGACAGAGACAGAGACAGAGACACAGGCAGAGACAAGGATAGCGACAGATATAGGGGCACATTCAGTGTCAGAGACAGAGACATTGATAAGGATGGCGACAGATGTAGGGGCACTTTCAGAGACAGAGACAGAGACAGAGACAGAGACAGAGACAGAGACAGAGACAGAGACAGAGACAGAGACAGAGACAGAGACAGAGACAGAGACAGAGACAGAGACAGAGACAGAGACAGAGACAGAGACAGAGACAGAGACAGAGACAGAGACAGAGACAGAGACAGAGACAGAGACAGAGACAGAGACAGAGACAGAGACAGAGACAGAGACAGAGACAGAGACAGAGACAGAGACAGAGACAGAGACAGAGACAGAGACAGAGACAGAGACAGAGACAGAGACAGAGACAGAGACAGAGACAGAGACAGAGACAGAGGCAGAGACAGAGACAAAGGCAGAGTCAAGGATAGCGACAGATATAGGGGCACTTTCAGAGTCAGAGACAGAGACACAGGCAGAGACAAGGATAGCGACAGATATAGGGGCACTTTCAGAGTCAGAGAGAGAGACAGTGACAGAGACAGAGACAGAGACACAGGCAGAGACAAGGATAGCGACAGATATAGGGGCACTTTCAGAGACAGAGACAGAGACAGAGACAGAGACACAGGCAGAGACAAGGATAGCGACAGATATAGGGGCACTTTCAGAGTCAGAGACAGAGACAGAGACAGAGACACAGGCAGAGACAAGGATAGCGACAGATATAGGGGCACTTTCAGAGTCAGAGACAGAGACAGAGACAGAGACACAGGCAGAGACAAGGATAGCGACAGATATAGGGGCACATTCAGTGTCAGAGACAGAGACATTGATAAGGATGGCGACAGATGTAGGGGCACTTTCAGAGACAGAGACAGAGACAGAGACAGAGACAGAGACAGAGACAGAGACAGAGACAGAGACAGAGACAGAGACAGAGACAGAGACAGAGACAGAGACAGAGACAGAGGCAGAGACAGAGACATAGGCAGAGTCAAGGATAGCGACAGATATAGGGGCACTTTCAGAGTCAGAGACAGAGACACAGGCAGAGACAAGGATAGCGACAGATATAGGGGCACTTTCAGAGTCAGAGACAGAGACAGTGACAGAGACAGAGACAGAGACACAGGCAGAGACAAGGATAGCGACAGATATAGGGGCACTTTCAGAGACAGAGACAGAGACAGAGACAGAGACACAGGCAGAGACAAGGATAGCGACAGATATAGGGGCACATTCAGAGACAGAGACAGAGACAGATACAGAGACAGAGACACAGGCAGAGACAGAGACAGAGACAAAGACGGAGACAGAGACAGAGACAGAGACAGAGACAGAGACAGATACAGAGACAGAGACACAGGCAGAGACAGAGACAGAGACAAAGACGGAGACAGAGACAGAGACAGAGACAGAGACAGAGGCAGAGACAGAGACATAGGCAGAGTCAAGGATAGCGACAGATATAGGGGCACTTTCAGAGTCAGAGACAGAGACACAGGCAGAGACAAGGATAGCGACAGATATAGGGGCACTTTCAGAGTCAGAGACAGAGACAGTGACAGAGACAGAGGCAGAGACACAGGCAGAGACAAGGATAGCGACAGATATAGGGGCACTTTCAGAGACAGAGACAGAGACAGAGACAGAGACACAGGCAGAGACAAGGATAGCGGCAGATATAGGGGCACTTTCAGAGTCAGAGACAGAGACAGAGACAGAGACACAGGCAGAGACAAGGATAGCGACAGATATAGGGGCACATTCAGTGTCAGAGACAGAGACATTGATAAGGATGGCGACAGATGTAGGGGCACTTTCAGAGACAGAGACAGAGACAGAGACAGAGACAGAGACAGAGACAGAGACAGAGACAGAGACAGAGACAGAGACAGAGACAGAGACAGAGACAGAGACAGAGACAGAGACAGAGACAGAGACAGAGACAGAGACAGAGACAGAGACATAGGCAGAGACAAGGATAGCGACAGATATAGGGGCACTTTCAGAGTCAGAGACAGAGACACAGGCAGAGACAAGGATAGCGACAGATATAGGGGCACTTTCAGAGTCAGAGACAGAGACAGAGACAGAGACACAGGCAGAGACAAGGATAGCGACAGATATAGGGGCACTTTCAGAGTCAGAGACAGAGACAGAGACAGAGACACAGGCAGAGACAAGGATAGCGACAGATATAGGGGCACATTCAGTGTCAGAGACAGAGACATTGATAAGGATGGCGACAGATGTAGGGGCACTTTCAGAGACAGAGACAGAGACAGAGACAGAGACAGAGACAGAGACAGAGACAGAGACAGAGACAGAGACAGAGACAGAGACAGAGACAGAGACAGAGACAGAGACAGAGACAGACACAGAGACAGAGACAGAGACAGAGACAGAGACAGAGACAGAGACAGAGACAGAGACAGAGACAGAGACAGAGACAGAGACAGAGACAGAGACAGAGACAGAGACAGAGACAGAGGCAGAGACAGAGACAGAGACAGAGACAGAGACAGAGACAGAGACAGAGACAGAGACACAGGCAGAGACAAGGATAGCGACAGATATAGGGGCACCTTCGGAGGCAGAGACAGAGACAGAGACAGAGACAGAGACAGAGACAGAGACATTGAGAAGGATGGCGACAGATATAGGGGCACATTCGGAGGCAGAGACAAAGACATTGACAAGAATGGCGACAGATATAGGGGCACTTTCGAAGGCAGAGACAGAGACAGTGACAGAGACAGAGGCAGAGACACAGGCAGAGACAAGGATAGCGACAGATATAGGGGCACTTTCAGAGACAGAGACAGAGACAGAGACACAGGCAGAGACAAGGATAGCGACAGATATAGGGGCACATTCAGAGTCAGAGACAGAGACACAGGCAGAGACAAGGATAGCGGCAGATATAGGGGCACTTTCAGAGTCAGAGACAGAGACAGAGACAGAGACACAGGCAGAGACAAGGATAGCGACAGATATAGGGGCACATTCAGTGTCAGAGACAGAGACATTGATAAGGATGGCGACAGATGTAGGGGCACTTTCAGAGACAGAGACAGAGACAGAGACAGAGACAGAGACAGAGACAGAGACAGAGACAGAGACAGAGACAGAGACAGAGACAGAGACAGAGACAGAGACAGAGACAGAGACAGAGACAGAGACAGAGACAGAGACAGAGACAGAGACAGAGACAGAGACAGAGACAGAGACAGAGACAGAGACAGAGACAGAGACAGAGACAGAGACAGAGACAGAGACAGAGACAGAGACAGAGACAGAGACAGAGACAGAGACAGAGACAGAGACAGAGACAGAGACAGAGACAGAGACAGAGACAAAGACGGAGACAGAGACAGAGACAGAGACAGAGACAGAGGCAGAGACAGAGACAAAGGCAGAGTCAAGGATAGCGACAGATATAGGGGCACTTTCAGAGTCAGAGACAGAGACACAGGCAGAGACAAGGATAGCGACAGATATAGGGGCACTTTCAGAGTCAGAGACAGAGACAGTGACAGAGACAGAGACAGAGACACAGGCAGAGACAAGGATAGCGACAGATATAGGGGCACTTTCAGAGACAGAGACAGAGACAGAGACAGAGACACAGGCAGAGACAAGGATAGCGACAGATATAGGGGCACATTCAGAGACAGAGACAGAGACAGATACAGAGACGGAGACACAGGCAGAGACAGAGACAGAGACAGATACAGATACAGAGACAGAGACACAGGCAGAGACAGAGACAGAGACAAAGACGGAGACAGAGACAGAGACAGAGACAGAGACAGAGACAGAGACAGAGGCAGAGACAGAGACATAGGCAGAGTCAAGGATAGCGACAGATATAGGGGCACTTTCAGAGTCAGAGACAGAGACACAGGCAGAGACAAGGATAGCGACAGATATAGGGGCACTTTCAGAGTCAGAGACAGAGACAGTGACAGAGACAGAGGCAGAGACACAGGCAGAGACAAGGATAGCGACAGATATAGGGGCACTTTCAGAGACAGAGACAGAGACAGAGACAGAGACACAGGCAGAGACAAGGATAGCGGCAGATATAGGGGCACTTTCAGAGTCAGAGACAGAGACAGAGACAGAGACACAGGCAGAGACAAGGATAGCGACAGATATAGGGGCACATTCAGTGTCAGAGACAGAGACATTGATAAGGATGGCGACAGATGTAGGGGCACTTTCAGAGACAGAGACAGAGACAGAGACAGAGACAGAGACAGAGACAGAGACAGAGACAGAGACAGAGACAGAGACAGAGACAGAGACAGAGACAGAGACAGAGACATAGGCAGAGACAAGGATAGCGACAGATATAGGGGCACTTTCAGAGTCAGAGACAGAGACACAGGCAGAGACAAGGATAGCGACAGATATAGGGGCACTTTCAGAGTCAGAGACAGAGACAGAGACAGAGACACAGGCAGAGACAAGGATAGCGACAGATATAGGGGCACTTTCAGAGTCAGAGACAGAGACAGAGACAGAGACACAGGCAGAGACAAGGATAGCGACAGATATAGGGGCACTTTCAGAGACAGAGACAGAGACAGAGACAGAGACAGAGACAGAGACATTGAGAAGGATGGCGACAGATATAGGGGCACATTCGGAGGCAGAGACAAAGACATTGACAAGAATGGCGACAGATATAGGGGCACTTTCGAAGGCAGAGACAGAGACAGTGACAGAGACAGAGGCAGAGACACAGGCAGAGACAAGGATAGCGACAGATATAGGGGCACTTTCAGAGACAGAGACAGAGACAGAGACAGAGACACAGGCAGAGACAAGGATAGCGACAGATATAGGGGCACATTCAGAGTCAGAGACAGAGACACAGGCAGAGACAAGGATAGCGGCAGATATAGGGGCACTTTCAGAGTCAGAGACAGAGACAGAGACAGAGACACAGGCAGAGACAAGGATAGCGACAGATATAGGGGCACATTCAGTGTCAGAGACAGAGACATTGATAAGGATGGCGACAGATGTAGGGGCACTTTCAGAGACAGAGACAGAGACAGAGACAGAGACAGAGACAGAGACAGAGACAGAGACAGAGACAGAGACAGAGACAGAGACAGAGACAGAGACAGAGACAGAGACAGAGACAGACACAGAGACAGAGACAGAGACAGAGACAGAGACAGAGACAGAGACAGAGACAGAGACAGAGACAGAGACAGAGACAGAGACAGAGACAGAGACAGAGACAGAGACAGAGACAGAGACACAGGCAGAGACAAGGATAGCGACAGATATAGGGGCACCTTCGGAGGCAGAGACAGAGACAGAGACAGAGACAGAGACAGAGACAGAGACAGAGACAGAGACAGAGACAGAGACAGAGACATTGAGAAGGATGGCGACAGATATAGGGGCACATTCGGAGGCAGAGACAAAGACATTGACAAGAATGGCGACAGATATAGGGGCACTTTCGAAGGCAGAGACAGAGACAGTGACAGAGACAGAGGCAGAGACACAGGCAGAGACAAGGATAGCGACAGATATAGGGGCACTTTCAGAGACAGAGACAGAGACAGAGACAGAGACACAGGCAGAGACAAGGATAGCGACAGATATAGGGGCACATTCAGTGTCAGAGACAGAGACATTGATAAGGATGGCGACAGATGTAGGGGCACTTTCAGAGACAGAGACAGAGACAGAGACAGAGACAGAGACAGAGACAGAGACAGATGTAGGGGCACTTTCAGAGACAGAGACAGAGACAGAGACAGAGACAGAGACAGAGACAGAGACAGAGACAGAGACAGAGACAGAGACAGAGACAGAGACAGAGACAGAGACAGAGACAGAGACAGAGACAGAGACAGAGACAGAGACAGAGACAGAGACAGAGACAGAGACAGAGACAGAGACAGAGACAGAGACAGAGACAGAGACAGAGACAGAGACAGAGACAGAGACAGAGACAGAGGCAGAGACAGAGACAAAGGCAGAGTCAAGGATAGCGACAGATATAGGGGCACTTTCAGAGTCAGAGACAGAGACACAGGCAGAGACAAGGATAGCGACAGATATAGGGGCACTTTCAGAGTCAGAGAGAGAGACAGTGACAGAGACAGAGACAGAGACACAGGCAGAGACAAGGATAGCGACAGATATAGGGGCACTTTCAGAGACAGAGACAGAGACAGAGACAGAGACAGAGACACAGGCAGAGACAAGGATAGCGACAGATATAGGGGCACATTCAGTGTCAGAGACAGAGACATTGATAAGGATGGCGACAGATGTAGGGGCACTTTCAGAGACAGAGACAGAGACAGAGACAGAGACAGAGACAGAGACAGAGACAGAGACAGAGACAGAGACAGAGACAGAGACAGAGACAGAGACAGAGACAGAGACAGAGACAGAGACAGAGACAGAGACAGAGACAGAGACAGAGACAGAGACAGAGACAGAGACAGAGACAGAGACAGAGACAGAGACAGAGACAGAGACAGAGACAGAGACACAGGCAGAGCCAAGGATAGCGACAGATATAGGGGCACTTTCAGAGACAGAGACAGAGACATAGACATTGACAAGGATGGCGACAGATATAGGGGCACATTCGAAGGCAGAGACAGAGACAGAGACAGTGACAGAGACAGAGACAGAGACAGAGACAGAGACAGAGACAGAGACAGAGACAGAGACAGAGACAGAGACAGAGACAGAGACAGAGACAGAGACAGAGACAGAGACAGAGACAGAGACAGAGACAGAGACAGAGACAGAGACAGAGACAGAGACAGGGACAGGGACAGGGACAGGGACAGAGACAGAGACAGAGACAGAGACAGAGACAGAGACAGAGACAGAGACAGAGACAGAGACAGAGACAGAGACAGAGACAGAGACAGAGACAGAGACAGAGACAGAGACAGAGACAGAGACAGAGACAGAGACAGAGACAGAGACAGAGACAGAGACAGAGACAGAGACAGAGACAGAGACAGAGACAGAGACAGAGACAGAGACAGAGACAGAGACAGAGACAGAGACAGAGACAGAGACAGAGACAGAGACAGAGACAGAGACAGAGACAGAGACAGAGACAGAGACAGAGACAGAGACAGAGACAGAGACAGAGACAGAGACAGAGACAGAGACAGAGACAGAGACAGAGACAGAGACAGAGACAGAGACAGAGACAGAGACAGAGACAGAGACAGAGACAGAGACAGAGACAGAGACAGAGACAGAGACAGAGACAGAGACAGAGACAGAGACAGAGACAGAGACAGAGACAGAGACAGAGACAGAGACAGAGACAGAGACAGAGACAGAGACAGAGACAGAGACAGAGACAGAGACAGAGACAGAGACAGAGACAGAGACAGATACAGAGACAGAGACACAGGCAGAGACAGAGACAGAGACAAAGACGGAGACAGAGACAGAGACAGAGACAGAGACAGAGGCAGAGACAGAGACATAGGCAGAGACAAGGATAGCGACAGATATAGGGGCACTTTCAGAGTCAGAGACAGAGACACAGGCAGAGACAAGGATAGCGACAGATATAGGGGCACTTTCAGAGTCAGAGACAGAGACAGTGACAGAGACAGAGGCAGAGACACAGGCAGAGACAAGGATAGCGACAGATATAGGGGCACATTCAGTGTCAGAGACAGAGACATTGATAAGGATGGCGACAGATGTAGGGGCACTTTCAGAGACAGAGACAGAGACACAGGCAGAGACAGAGACAGAGACAGAGACAGAGACAGAGACAGAGACAGAGACAGAGACAGAGACAGAGACAGAGACAGAGGCAGAGACAGAGACATAGGCAGAGTCAAGGATAGCGACAGATATAGGGGCACTTTCAGAGTCAGAGACAGAGACACAGGCAGAGACAAGGATAGCGACAGATATAGGGGCACTTTCAGAGTCAGAGACAGAGACAGTGACAGAGACAGAGACAGAGACACAGGCAGAGACAAGGATAGCGACAGATATAGGGGCACTTTCAGAGACAGAGACAGAGACAGAGACACAGGCAGAGACAAGGATAGCGACAGATATAGGGGCACTTTCAGAGTCAGAGACAGAGACAGAGACAGAGACACAGGCAGAGACAAGGATAGCGACAGATATAGGGGCACTTTCAGAGTCAGAGACAGAGACAGAGACAGAGACACAGGCAGAGACAAGGATAGCGACAGATATAGGGGCACATTCAGTGTCAGAGACAGAGACATTGATAAGGATGGCGACAGATGTAGGGGCACTTTCAGAGACAGAGACAGAGACAGAGACAGAGACAGAGACAGAGACAGAGACAGAGACAGAGACAGAGACAGAGACAGAGACAGAGACAGAGACAGAGACAGAGGCAGAGACAGAGACATAGGCAGAGTCAAGGATAGCGACAGATATAGGGGCACTTTCAGAGTCAGAGACAGAGACACAGGCAGAGACAAGGATAGCGACAGATATAGGGGCACTTTCAGAGTCAGAGACAGAGACAGTGACAGAGACAGAGACAGAGACACAGGCAGAGACAAGGATAGCGACAGATATAGGGGCACTTTCAGAGACAGAGACAGAGACAGAGACAGAGACACAGGCAGAGACAAGGATAGCGACAGATATAGGGGCACATTCAGAGACAGAGACAGAGACAGATACAGAGACAGAGACACAGGCAGAGACAGAGACAGAGACAAAGACGGAGACAGAGACAGAGACAGAGACAGAGACAGAGACAGATACAGAGACAGAGACACAGGCAGAGACAGAGACAGAGACAAAGACGGAGACAGAGACAGAGACAGAGACAGAGACAGAGGCAGAGACAGAGACATAGGCAGAGTCAAGGATAGCGACAGATATAGGGGCACTTTCAGAGTCAGAGACAGAGACACAGGCAGAGACAAGGATAGCGACAGATATAGGGGCACTTTCAGAGTCAGAGACAGAGACAGTGACAGAGACAGAGGCAGAGACACAGGCAGAGACAAGGATAGCGACAGATATAGGGGCACTTTCAGAGACAGAGACAGAGACAGAGACAGAGACACAGGCAGAGACAAGGATAGCGGCAGATATAGGGGCACTTTCAGAGTCAGAGACAGAGACAGAGACAGAGACACAGGCAGAGACAAGGATAGCGACAGATATAGGGGCACATTCAGTGTCAGAGACAGAGACATTGATAAGGATGGCGACAGATGTAGGGGCACTTTCAGAGACAGAGACAGAGACAGAGACAGAGACAGAGACAGAGACAGAGACAGAGACAGAGACAGAGACAGAGACAGAGACAGAGACAGAGACAGAGACAGAGACAGAGACAGAGACATAGGCAGAGACAAGGATAGCGACAGATATAGGGGCACTTTCAGAGTCAGAGACAGAGACACAGGCAGAGACAAGGATAGCGACAGATATAGGGGCACTTTCAGAGTCAGAGACAGAGACAGTGACAGAGACAGAGGCAGAGACACAGGCAGAGACAAGGATAGCGACAGATATAGGGGCACTTTCAGAGTCAGAGACAGAGACAGAGACAGAGACACAGGCAGAGACAAGGATAGCGACAGATATAGGGGCACATTCAGTGTCAGAGACAGAGACATTGATAAGGATGGCGACAGATGTAGGGGCACTTTCAGAGACAGAGACAGAGACAGAGACAGAGACAGAGACAGAGACAGAGACAGAGACAGAGACAGAGACAGAGACAGAGACAGAGACAGAGACAGAGACAGAGACAGACACAGAGACAGAGACAGAGACAGAGACAGAGACAGAGACAGAGACAGAGACAGAGACAGAGACAGAGACAGAGACAGAGACAGAGACAGAGACAGAGACAGAGACAGAGACAGAGGCAGAGACAGAGACAGAGACAGAGACAGAGACAGAGACAGAGACAGAGACAGAGACAGAGACAGAGACACAGGCAGAGACAAGGATAGCGACAGATATAGGGGCACCTTCGGAGGCAGAGACAGAGACAGAGACAGAGACAGAGACAGAGACAGAGACATTGAGAAGGATGGCGACAGATATAGGGGCACATTCGGAGGCAGAGACAAAGACATTGACAAGAATGGCGACAGATATAGGGGCACTTTCGAAGGCAGAGACAGAGACAGTGACAGAGACAGAGGCAGAGACACAGGCAGAGACAAGGATAGCGACAGATATAGGGGCACTTTCAGAGACAGAGACAGAGACAGAGACACAGGCAGAGACAAGGATAGCGACAGATATAGGGGCACATTCAGAGTCAGAGACAGAGACACAGGCAGAGACAAGGATAGCGGCAGATATAGGGGCACTTTCAGAGTCAGAGACAGAGACAGAGACAGAGACACAGGCAGAGACAAGGATAGCGACAGATATAGGGGCACATTCAGTGTCAGAGACAGAGACATTGATAAGGATGGCGACAGATGTAGGGGCACTTTCAGAGACAGAGACAGAGACAGAGACAGAGACAGAGACAGAGACAGAGACAGAGACAGAGACAGAGACAGAGACAGAGACAGAGACAGAGACAGAGACAGAGACAGAGACAGAGACAGAGACAGAGACAGAGACAGAGACAGAGACAGAGACAGAGACAGAGACAGAGACAGAGACAGAGACAGAGACAGAGACAGAGACAGAGACAGAGACAGAGACAGAGACAGAGACAGAGACAGAGACAGAGACAGAGACAGATACAGAGACAGAGACACAGGCAGAGACAGAGACAGAGACAAAGACGGAGACAGAGACAGAGACAGAGACAGAGACAGAGGCAGAGACAGAGACAAAGGCAGAGTCAAGGATAGCGACAGATATAGGGGCACTTTCAGAGTCAGAGACAGAGACACAGGCAGAGACAAGGATAGCGACAGATATAGGGGCACTTTCAGAGTCAGAGAGAGAGACAGTGACAGAGACAGAGACAGAGACACAGGCAGAGACAAGGATAGCGACAGATATAGGGGCACTTTCAGAGACAGAGACAGAGACAGAGACAGAGACACAGGAAGAGACAAGGATAGCGACAGATATAGGGGCACATTCAGAGACAGAGACAGAGACAGAGACAGAGACAGAGACAGAGACACAGGCAGAGACAAGGATAGCGACAGATATAGGGGCACATTCAGTGTCAGAGATGGAGACATTGATAAGGATGGCGACAGATGTAGGGGCACCTTCGGAGGCAGAGACAGAGACAGAGACAGAGACAGAGACAGAGACAGAGACAGAGACAGAGACATTGACAAGGATGGCGACAGATATAGGGGCACATTCGGAGGCAGAGACAAAGACATTGACAAGAATGGCGACAGATATAGGGGCACTTTCGAAGGCAGAGACAGAGACAGTGACAGAGACAGAGGCAGAGACACAGGCAGAGACAAGGATAGCGACAGATATAGGGGCACTTTCAGAGACAGAGACAGAGACACAGGCAGAGACAAGGATAGCGACAGATATAGGGGCACATTCAGAGTCAGAGACAGAGACACAGGCAGAGACAAGGATAGCGACAGATATAGGGGCACATTCAGAGTCAGAGACAGAGACACAGGCAGAGACAAGGATAGCGGCAGATATAGGGGCACTTTCAGAGTCAGAGACAGAGACAGAGACAGAGACAGAGACACAGGCAGAGACAAGGAAAGCGAAAGATATAGGGGCACATTCAGTGTCAGAGACAGAGACATTGATAAGGATGGCGACAGATGTAGGGGCACTTTCAGAGACAGAGACAGAGAAAGAGACAGAGACAGAGACAGAGACAGAGACAGAGACAGAGACAGAGACAGAGACAGAGACAGAGACAGAGACAGAGACAGAGACAGAGACAGAGACAGAGACAGAGACAGAGACAGAGACAGATACAGAGACAGAGACACAGGCAGAGACAGAGACAGAGACAAAGACGGAGAAAGAGACAGAGACAGAGACAGAGACACAGGCAGAGACAAGGATAGCGACAGATATAGGGGCACTTTCAGAGTCAGAGACAGAGACAGTGACAGAGACAGAGACAGAGACACAGGCAGAGACAAGGATAGCGACAGATATAGGGGCACTTTCAGAGACAGAGACAGAGACAGAGACACAGGCAGAGACAAGGATAGCGACAGATATAGGGGCACATTCAGAGACAGAGACAGAGACAGAGACAGAGACAGAGACAGAGACAGAGACAGAGACAGAGACAGAGACAGAGACACAGGCAGAGACAAGGATAGCGACAGATATAGGGGCACTTTCAGAGACAGAGACAGAGACAGAGACAGAGACACAGGCAGAGACAAGGATAGCGACAGATATAGGGGCACATTCAGAGTCAGAGACAGAGACACAGGCAGAGACAAGGATAGCGACAGATATAGGGGCACATTCAGTGTCAGAGATGGAGACATTGATAAGGATGGCGACAGATATAGGGGCACTTTCGAAGGCAGAGACAGAGGCAGTGACAGAGACAGAGACAGAGACAGAGACACAGGCAGAGACAAGGATAGCGACAGATATAGGGGCACATTCAGTGTCAGAGATGGAGACATTGATAAGGATGGCGACAGATGTAGGGGCACCTTCGGAGGCAGAGACAGAGACAGAGACAGAGACAGAGACAGAGACATTGACAAGGATGGCGACAGATATAGGGGCACATTCGGAGGCAGAGACAAAGACATTGACAAGAATGGCGACAGATATAGGGGCACTTTCGAAGGCAGAGACAGAGACAGTGACAGAGACAGAGACAGAGACACAGGCAGAGACAAGGATAGCGACAGATATAGGGGCACTTTCAGAGACAGAGACAGAGACAGAGACAGAGACACAGGCAGAGACAAGGATAGCGACAGATATAGGGGCACATTCAGAGTCAGAGACAGAGACACAGGCAGAGACAAGGATAGCGACAGATATAGGGGCACATTCAGAGTCAGAGACAGAGACACAGGCAGAGACAAGGATAGCGGCAGATATAGGGGCACTTTCAGAGTCAGAGACAGAGACAGAGACAGAGACAGAGACAGAGACAGAGACAGAGACAGAGACAGAGACAGAGACAGAGACAGAGACAGAGACAGAGACAGAGACAGAGACAGAGACAGAGACAGAGACAGAGACAGAGACAGAGACAGAGACAGAGACAGAGACAGAGACAGAGACAGAGACAGAGACAGAGACAGAGACAGAGACAGAGACAGAGACAGAGACAGAGACAGAGACAGAGACAGAGACAGAGACAGAGACAGAGACAGAGACAGAGACAGAGACAGAGACAGAGACAGAGACAGAGACAGAGACAGAGACAGAGACAGAGACAGAGACAGAGACAGAGACAGAGACAGAGACAGAGACAGAGACAGAGACAGAGACAGAGACAGAGACAGAGACAGAGACAGAGACAGAGACAGAGACAGAGACAGAGACAGAGACAGAGACAGAGACAGAGACAGAGACAGAGACAGAGACAGAGACAGAGACAGAGACAGAGACAGAGACAGAGACAGAGACAGAGACAGAGACAGAGACGGAGACAGAGACAGAGACAGAGACAGAGACAGAGACAGAGACAGAGACAGAGACAGAGACAGAGACAGAGACAGAGACAGAGACAGAGACAGAGACAGAGACAGAGACAGAGACAGAGACATTGACAAGGATGGCGACAGATATAGGGGCACATGCGGAGGGAGAGACAAAGACATTGACAAGGATGGCGACAGATATAGGGGCACTTTC
>CAMAOC010000054.1:0-227501 GCA_945859555.1 Megachile ligniseca
TACTAGTATTATTATCTCTATAACTATTATTGTTATCCTCATTACTATTTTTATTATCGCTATGACTGTTATTATTATCCTTATTCTATTATTACTATTCCTATTACTCTTGTCTTTATCCTTATAACTATTATTATTTCCCGGATTACTATTATTATTATCGCTATAACTGTTATTATTATCCTTATTACTAGTATTATTAGCACTATAACTATTATGTTTATCCTTATTACTATTATTATTATCGCTATAACTATTATTATTATCGCTGATGACTGTTATTATTATCCTTATTCTATTATTATTTCCCCTATTACTATTATTATTATCGCTATAAACTATTATTCTTATCCTTATTACTATTATTATCGCTATGACTGTTATTATTATCCTTATTCTACTATTACTATCCCTATTACTCTTGTCTCTATCCTTATAACTATTATTATTATGCTTATTACTATTATTATTATCGCTATAACTATTATTATTATCCTTACTACTATTATTATTATCGCTATGACTGCTATTATTATCCTTATTGTGTTATTAATATCCCTATTACTCTTGTCTTTATCCTTATAAACTATTATTATTATCCTTATTACTATTATTATTATCGCTATAACTATTATTATTATCCTTATTACTATTATTATCGCTATTACTGTAATTATTATCCTTATTCTACTATTACTATCCCTATTACTCTTGTCTCTATCCTTACAACTATTAGTATTATGCTTATTACTATTATTATTATCGCTATAACTACTATTATTATCCTTACTACTATTATTATTATCGCTATGACTGTTATTATTATCCTTATTCTATAATTACTATCCCTATTACTCTTCTTTTTATCCTTACAACTATTAGTATTATCGTTATTACTATTATTATTATCGCTATAACTATTATTATTAACCTTATTACTATTATTACTAGCACTGTAACTATTATTATTATCCTTATTACTATTATTATTATCGCTATGACTGTTATTATTATACTTATTCTATTATTACTATCCCTATTACTCTTGTCTTTATCCTTATAACTATTATTATTATCCTTACTACTATTATTATTATCGCTATGACTGTTATTATTATCCTTATTGTATTATTACTATCCCTATTATTCTTGTCTTTATCCTTATAACTATTATTATTATCCTTATTACTATTATTATTATCGCTATAACTATTATTATTATCGTTATGACTATTATTATTATCCTTATTACTATTTTTATTATCGCTATGACTGTTATTATTATCCTTATTCTATTATGACTATCCCTATTATTCCTGTCTCTATCCTTATAACTATTATTATTATGCTTATTACTATTATTATTAGCACTATAACTATTATTATTATCGCTATGACTGTTATTATTATACTTATTCTATTATTACTATCCCTAATACACTTGTCTTTATCCTTATAGCTATTATTATTATCCTTATTACTATTATTATTATCGCTATAACTATTATTATTATCGCTATGACTGTTATTATTATCCTTATTACTATTATTATCGCTATGACTGTTATTATTATCCTTATTCTACTATTACTATCATTATTACTCTTGTCTCTATCCTTATAACTATTATTATTTCGCTTATTGCTATTATTATTATCGCTATAACTATTATTATTATCCTTATTACTATTATTACTAGCACTATAACTATTATTATTATCCTTATTACTGTTATTATTACCGGTATGACTGTTATTATTATACTTATTCTATTATTACTATCCCTATTACTCTTGTCTTTATCCTGATAAGTATTATTATTTCCCTTATTACAATTATTATTATCATTATAACTGTTATTATTATCCTTGTTACTAGTATTATTATCTCTATAACTATTATTGTTATCCTCATTACTATTATTATTATCGCTATGACTGTTATTATTATCGCTATGACTGTTATAATTATCCTTATTCTATTATTACTATCCCTATTACTCTTCTCTTTATCCTTATAACTATTATTATTATCCTTATAACTATTATTATTATCCTTATTACTTTTATTACTATCCCTATTACTCTTGTCTCCATCCTTATAACTATTATTATTATCCTTATTACTATTATTATTATCGCTATAACTATTATTATTATCCTTATTACTATTATTATTATCGCAATGACTGTTATTATTATCCTTATTCTATTATTACTATCCCTATTACTCTTCTCTTTATCCTTATAACTATTATTATTATCCTTATAACTATTATTATTATCCTTATTACTATTATTATTATCGCTATGACTGTTATTATTATACTTATTCTATTATTACTATCCCTATTACTCTTGTCTCTATCCTTATAACTATTATTATTATGCTTATTACTATTATTATTAGCACTATAACTATTATTATTATCCTTATTACTATTATTATTATCGCTATGACTGTTGCTATTATCCTTATTCTATTATTACTATATCTATTGCTCTTGTCTTTATCCTTATAACTATTATTATTATCCTTGTCAGTATTATTATTATCGCTGTAACTATTACTATTATCTTCATTACTATTATTATTATCGATATGACTGTTATTATTATCCTTATTCTATTATTACTATCCCTATTACTCTTGTCCTTATCCTTATAACTATTATTATTATCCTTATTACTATTATTATTATCGCTATAACTATTATTATTATCGCTATGACTGTTATTATTATGCTTATTGTATTATTACTATCCCTATTACTTTTGGCTTTATCCTTATAACTATTATTACTTCCCTTATTACTATTATTATTATCGCTATAACTATTATTATTATCCTTATTACTAGTATTATTAGCACTATAACTATTATGTTTATCCTTATTACTATTATTATTCGCACTATAACTATTATTATTATCCTTATTACTATTATTATTATGGCTATGACTGTTATTATTATGCTTATTCTACTATTACTATCCCTATTACTCTTGTCTCTATTCTTATAACTATTATTATTATGCTTATTACTATTATTATTATCGCTATAACTATTATTATTATCCTTACTACTATTATTATTATCGCTATGACTGTTATTAATATCCTTATTCTATTATTACTATCCCTATTACTCTTGTCTTTATCCTTATAACTATTATTATTTCCCTTATTACTATTATTATTATCCTTATTCTAATATTATTTCCCTTATTATTATTATTATTATCGCTATAACTATTATTATTATCCTTATTACTATTAATATCGCTATGACTGTTATTATTATCCTTATTCTACTATCACTATCCCTATTACTCTTGTCTCTATCCTTATAGCTATTATTATTATCCTTATTACTATTATTATTATCGCTATAACTATTATTATTATCCTTATCACTATTATTACTAGCACTATAACTATTATGTTTATCCTTATTACTATTATTATTATCGCTATAAATATTATTATTATCGCTATGACTGTTATTATTATCTTTATTCTATTATTATTTCCCTTATTACTATTATTATTATCCCGATAACTATTATTATTATCCTTACTACTATTATTATTATCGCTATAACTATTATTATTATCGCTATGACTGTTATTATTATCCTTATTCTATTATTACTATCCCTATTACTCTTCTCTTTATCCTTATTACTATTATTATTATCGCTATGACTGTTATAATTATCCTTATTCTATTATTACTATCCCTATTACTCTTGTCTTTATCCTTATAACTATTATTATTTCCCTAAATTACTATTATTAGTATCATTATAACTGTTATTATTATCCTTATTACTAGTATTATTATCTCTATAACTATTATTGTTATCCTCATTACTATTATTATTATCGCTATGGCTGTTATTATTATCCTTATTCTATTATTACTATCTCTATTGCTCTTGTCTTTATCCTTATAACTATTATTATTATCCTTGTCAGTATTATTATTATCGCTGTAACTATTACTATTATCTTCATTACTATTATTATTATCGCTATGACTGTTATTATTATCCTTATTCTATTATTACTATCCCTATTACTCTTGTCCTTATCCTTATAACTATTATTATTATCCTTATTACTATTATTATTATCGCTATAACTATTATTATTATCCTTATTACTATTATTATTATCGCAATGAATGTTATTATTATCCTTATTCTATTATTACTATCCCTATTACTCTTGTCTTTATCCTTATAACTATTATTATTTCCCTTATTACTATTATTATTATCCTTATTACTATTATTATTATCGCTATGACTGTTACTATTATCCTTATTCTATTATTACTATATCTATTGCTCTTGTCTTTATCCTTATAACTATTATTATTATCCTTGTCAGTATTATTATTATCGCTGTAACTATTACTATTATCTTCATTACTATTATTATTATCGCTATGACTGTTATTATTATCCTTATTCTATTATTACTATCCCTATTACTCTTGTCATTATCCTTATAACTATTATTATTATCCTTATTACTATTATTATTATCGCTATAACTATTATTATTATCGCTATGACTGTTATTATTATGCTTATTGTATTATTACTATCCCTATTACTTTTGGCTTTATCCTTATAACTATTATTACTTCCCTTATTACTATTATTATTATCGCTATAACTATTATTATTATCCTTATTACTAGTATTATTAGCACTATAACTATTATGTTTATCCGTATTACTATTATTATTCGCACTATAACTATTATTATTATCCTTATTACTATTATTATTATGGCTATGACTGTTATTATTATGCTTATTCTACTATTACTATCCCTATTACTCTTGTCTCTATTCTTATAACTATTATTATTATGCTTATTACTATTATTATTATCGCTATAACTATTATTATTATCCTTACTACTATTATTATTATCGCTATGACTGTTATTAATATCCTTATTCTATTATTACGATCCCTATTACTCTTGTCTTTATCCTTATAACTATTATTATTTCCCTTATTACTATTATTATTATCCTTATTCTATTATTATTTCCCTTATTATTATTATTATTATCGCTATAACTATTATTATTATCCTTATTACTATTAATATCGCTATGACTGTTATTATTATCCTTATTCTACTATCACTATCCCTATTACTCTTGTCTCTATCCTTATAGCTATTATTATTATCCTTATTACTATTATTATTATCGCTATAACTATTATTATTATCCTTATCACTATTATTACTAGCACTATAACTATTATGTTTATCCTTATTACTATTATTATTATCGCTATAAATATTATTATTATCGCTATGACTGTTATTATTATCTTTATTCTATTATTATTTCCCTTATTACTATTATTATTATCGCGATAACTATTATTATTATCCTTATTACTATTATTATCGCTATGACTGTTATTATTATCCTTATTCTACTATTACTATCCCTATTACTCTTGTCTCTATCCTTATAACTATTATTATTATCCTTACTACTATTATTATTATCGCTATAACTATTATTATTATCGCTATGACTGTTATTATTATCCTTATTCTATTATTACTATCCCTATTACTCTTCTCTTTATCCTTATTACTATTATTATTATCGCTATGACTGTTATTATTATCCTTATTCTATTATTACTATCTCTATTGCTCTTGTCTTTATCCTTATAACTATTATTATTATCCTTGTCAGTATTATTATTATCGCTATAACTATTATTATTATCCTCATTACTATTATTATTATCGCTATGACTGTTATTATTATCCTTATTCTATTATTACTATCCCTATTACTCTTCTCTTTATCCTTATTACTATTATTATTATCGCTATGACTGTTATTATTATGCTTATTCTACTATTACTATCCCTATTACTCTTGTCTCTATTCTTATAACTATTATTATTATGCTTATTACTATTATTATTATCGCTATAACTATTATTATTATCCTTACTACTATTATTATTATCGCTATGACTGTTATTATTATCCTTATTCTATTATTACTATCCCTATTACTCTTGTCTTTATCCTTATAACTATTATTATTTCCCTTATTACTATTATTATTATCATTATAACTGTTATTATTATCCTTATTACTAGTATTATTATCTCTATAACTATTATTGTTATCCTCATTACTATTATTATTATCGCTATGACTGTTATTATTATCCTTATTCTATTATTACTATCCCTATTACTCTTGTTTCTATCCTTATAACTATTATTATTATGCTTATTACTATTATTATTAGCACTATAACTATTATTATTATCCTTAATACTATTATTATTATCGCTATGACTGTTATTATTATCATTATTTTATTATTAATATCCCTATTACTCTTGTCTTTATCCTTATAACTATTATTATTATCCTTATTACTAATATTATTATCGCTATAACTATTATTATTATCGCTATGACTGTTATTATTATCCTTATTCTATTATTATTTCCCTTATTATTATTATTATTATCGCTATAACTATTATTATTATCCTTATTACTATTAATATTTCTATGACTGTTATTATTATCCTTATTCTACTATCACTATCCCTATTACTCTTGTCTCTATCCTTATAACTATTATTATTATGCTTATTACTATTATTATTATCGCTATAACTATTATTATTATCCATACTACTATTATTATTATCGCTATGACTGTTATTATTATCCTTATCACTATTATTACTAGCACTATAACTATTATGTTTATCCTTATTACTATTATTATTATTGCTATAACTGTTATTATTATCCTTATAACTATTATTATTTCCCTAAATTACTATTATTATTATCATTATAACTGTTATTATTATCCTTATTACTAGTATTATTATCTCTATAACTATTATTGTTATCCTCATTACTATTATTATTATCGCTATGACTGTTATTATTATCCTTATTCTATTATTACTATTCCTATTACTCTTGTCTTTATCCTTATAACTATTATTATTTCCCGGATTACTATTATTATTATCGCTATAACTGTTATTATTATCCTTATTACTAGTATTATTAGCACTATAACTATTATGTTTATCCTTATTACTATTATTATTATCGCTATAACTATTATTATTATCGCTATGACTGTTATTATTATCCTTATTCTATTATTATTTCCCCTATTACTATTATTATTATCGCTATAACTATTATTCTTATCCTTATTACTATTATTATCGCTATGACTGTTATTATTATCCTTATTCTACTATTACTATCCCTATTACTCTTGTCTCTATCCTTATAACTATTATTATTATGCTTATTACTATTATTATTATCGCTATAACTATTATTATTATCCTTACTACTATTATTATTATCGCTATGACTGCTATTATTATCCTTATTGTGTTATTAATATCCCTATTACTCTTGTCTTTATCCTTATAACTATTATTATTATCCTTATTACTATTATTATTATCGCTATAACTATTATTATTATCCTTATTACTATTATTATCGCTATTACTGTAATTATTATCCTTATTCTACTATTACTATCCCTATTACTCTTGTCTCTATCCTTACAACTATTAGTATTATGCTTATTACTATTATTATTATCGCTATAACTACTATTATTATCCTTACTACTATTATTATTATCGCTATGACTGTTATTATTATCCTTATTCTATAATTACTATCCCTATTACTCTTCTTTTTATCCTTACAACTATTAGTATTATCGTTATTACTATTATTATTATCGCTATAACTATTATTATTAACCTTATTACTATTATTACTAGCACTGTAACTATTATTATTATCCTTATTACTATTATTATTATCGCTATGACTGTTATTATTATACTTATTCTATTATTACTATCCCTATTACTCTTGTCTTTATCCTTATAACTATTATTATTATCCTTACTACTATTATTATTATCGCTATGACTGTTATTATTATCCTTATTGTATTATTACTATCCCTATTATTCTTGTCTTTATCCTTATAACTATTATTATTATCCTTATTACTATTATTATTATCGCTATAACTATTATTATTATCGTTATGACTATTATTATTATCGTTATGACTATTATTATTATCCTTATTACTATTTTTATTATCGCTATGACTGTTATTATTATCCTTATTCTATTATGACTATCCCTATTATTCCTGTCTCTTTCCTTATAACTATTATTATTATGCTTATTACTATTATTATTAGCACTATAACTATTATTATTATCGCTATGACTGTTATTATTATACTTATTCTATTATTACTATCCCTAATACACTTGTCTTTATCCTTATAGCTATTATTATTATCCTTATTACTATTATTATTATCGCTATAACTATTATTATTATCGCTATGACTGTTATTATTATCCTTATTACTATTATTATCGCTATGACTGTTATTATTATCCTTATTCTACTATTACTATCATTATTACTCTTGTCTCTATCCTTATAACTATTATTATTTCGCTTATTGCTATTATTATTATCGCTATAACTATTATTATTATCCTTATTACTATTATTACTAGCACTATAACTATTATTATTATCCTTATTACTGTTATTATTACCGGTATGACTGTTATTATTATACTTATTCTATTATTACTATCCCTATTACTCTTGTCTTTATCCTGATAAGTATTATTATTTCCCTTATTACAATTATTATTATCATTATAACTGTTATTATTATCCTTGTTACTAGTATTATTATCTCTATAACTATTATTGTTATCCTCATTACTATTATTATTATCGCTATGACTGTTATTATTATCGCTATGACTGTTATAATTATCCTTATTCTATTATTACTATCCCTATTACTCTTCTCTTTATCCTTATAACTATTATTATTATCCTTATAACTATTATTATTATCCTTATTACTTTTATTACTATCCCTATTACTCTTGTCTCCATCCTTATAACTATTATTATTATCCTTATTACTATTATTATTATCGCTATAACTATTATTATTATCCTTATTACTATTATTATTATCGCAATGACTGTTATTATTATCCTTATTCTATTATTACTATCCCTATTACTCTTCTCTTTATCCTTATAACTATTATTATTATCCTTATTACTATTATTATTATCGCTATGACTGTTATTATTATACTTATTCTATTATTACTATCCCTATTACTCTTGTCTCTATCCTTATAACTATTATTATTATGCTTATTACTATTATTATTAGCACTATAACTATTATTATTATCCTTATTACTATTATTATTATCGCTATGACTGTTGCTATTATCCTTATTCTATTATTACTATATCTATTGCTCTTGTCTTTATCCTTATAACTATTATTATTATCCTTGTCAGTATTATTATTATCGCTGTAACTATTACTATTATCTTCATTACTATTATTATTATCGATATGACTGTTATTATTATCCTTATTCTATTATTACTATCCCTATTACTCTTGTCCTTATCCTTATAACTATTATTATTATCCTTATTACTATTATTATTATCGCTATAACTATTATTATTATCGCTATGACTGTTATTATTATGCTTATTGTATTATTACTATCCCTATTACTTTTGGCTTTATCCTTATAACTATTATTACTTCCCTTATTACTATTATTATTATCGCTATAACTATTATTATTATCCTTATTACTAGTATTATTAGCACTATAACTATTATGTTTATCCTTATTACTATTATTATTCGCACTATAACTATTATTATTATCCTTATTACTATTATTATTATGGCTATGACTGTTATTATTATGCTTATTCTACTATTACTATCCCTATTACTCTTGTCTCTATTCTTATAACTATTATTATTATGCTTATTACTATTATTATTATCGCTATAACTATTATTATTATCCTTACTACTATTATTATTATCGCTATGACTGTTATTAATATCCTTATTCTATTATTACTATCCCTATTACTCTTGTCTTTATCCTTATAACTATTATTATTTCCCTTATTACTATTATTATTATCCTTATTCTATTATTATTTCCCTTATTATTATTATTATTATCGCTATAACTATTATTATTATCCTTATTACTATTAATATCGCTATGACTGTTATTATTATCCTTATTCTACTATCACTATCCCTATTACTCTTGTCTCTATCCTTATAGCTATTATTATTATCCTTATTACTATTATTATTATCGCTATAACTATTATTATTATCCTTATCACTATTATTACTAGCACTATAACTATTATGTTTATCCTTATTACTATTATTATTATCGCTATAAATATTATTATTATCGCTATGACTGTTATTATTATCTTTATTCTATTATTATTTCCCTTATTACTATTATTATTATCCCGATAACTATTATTATTATCCTTACTACTATTATTATTATCGCTATAACTATTATTATTATCGCTATGACTGTTATTATTATCCTTATTCTATTATTACTATCCCTATTACTCTTCTCTTTATCCTTATTACTATTATTATTATCGCTATGACTGTTATAATTATCCTTATTCTATTATTACTATCCCTATTACTCTTGTCTTTATCCTTATAACTATTATTATTTCCCTAAATTACTATTATTAGTATCATTATAACTGTTATTATTATCCTTATTACTAGTATTATTATCTCTATAACTATTATTGTTATCCTCATTACTATTATTATTATCGCTATGACTGTTATTATTATCCTTATTCTATTATTACTATCTCTATTGCTCTTGTCTTTATCCTTATAACTATTATTATTATCCTTGTCAGTATTATTATTATCGCTGTAACTATTACTATTATCTTCATTACTATTATTATTATCGCTATGACTGTTATTATTATCCTTATTCTATTATTACTATCCCTATTACTCTTGTCCTTATCCTTATAACTATTATTATTATCCTTATTACTATTATTATTATCGCTATAACTATTATTATTATCGCTATGACTGTTATTATTATGCTTATTGTATTATTACTATCCCTATTACTTTTGGCTTTATCCTTATAACTATTATTACTTCCCTTATTACTATTATTATTATCGCTATAACTATTATTATTATCCTTATTACTAGTATTATTAGCACTATAACTATTATGTTTATCCTTATTACTATTATTATTCGCACTATAACTATTATTATTATCCTTATTGCTATTATTATTATGGCTATGACTGTTATTATTATGCTTATTCTACTATTACTATCCCTATTACTCTTGTCTCTATTCTTATAACTATTATTATTATGCTTATTACTATTATTATTATCGCTATAACTATTATTATTATCCTTACTACTATTATTATTATCGCTATGACTGTTATTAATATCCTTATTCTATTATTACTATCTCTATTGCTCTTGTCTTTATCCTTATAACTATTATTATTATCCTTGTCAGTATTATTATTATCGCTATAACTATTATTATTATCCTCATTACTATTATTATTATCGCTATGACTGTTATTACTATGCTTATTGTATTATTACTATCAGTATTACTTTTGTCTTTATCCTTATAACTATTATTATTTCCCTTATTACTATTATTATTATCGCTATAACTATTATTATTATCCTTATTACTAGTATTATTAGCACTATAACTATTATGTTTATCCTTATTACTATTATTATTCGCACTATAACTATTATTATTATCCTTATTACTATTATTATTATCGCTATAACTATTATTATTGTCCTTATTACTATTATTACTAGCACTATAACTATTATTATTATCCTTATTACTATTATTATTATCGCTATGACTGTTATTCTTATGCTTATTCTACAATTACTATCCCTATTACTCTTGTCTCTATTCTTATAACTATTATTATTATGCTTATTACTATTATTATTATCGCTATAACTATTATTATTATCCTTACTACTATTATTATTATCGCTATGACTGTTATTATTATCCTTATTCTATTATTACTATCCCTATTACTCTTGTCTTTATCCTTATAACTATTATTATTTCCCTTATTACTATTATTATTATCATTATAACTGTTATTATTATCCTTATTACTAGTATTATTATCTCTATAACTATTATTGTTATCCTCATTACTATTATTATTATCGCTATGACTGTTATTATTATCCTTATTCTATTATTACTATCCCTATTACTCTTGTTTCTATCCTTATAACTATTATTATTATGCTTATTACTATTATTATTAGCACTATAACTATTATTATTATCCTTAATACTATTATTATTATCGCTATGACTGTTATTATTATCATTATTTTATTATTAATATCCCTATTACTCTTGTCTTTATCCTTATAACTATTATTATTATCCTTATTACTAATATTATTATCGCTATAACTATTATTATTATCGCTATGACTGTTATTATTATCCTTATTCTATTATTATTTCCCTTATTATTATTATTATTATCGCTATAACTATTATTATTATCCTTATTACTATTAATATTTCTATGACTGTTATTATTATCCTTATTCTACTATCACTATCCCTATTACTCTTGTCTTTATCCTTATAACTATTATTATTTCCCTTATTACTATTATTATTATCGCTATAACTATTATTATTATCCTTATTACTAGTATTATTAGCACTATAACTATTATGTTTATCCTTATTACTATTATTATTCGCACTATAACTATTATTATTATCCTTATTACTATTATTATTATCGCTATAACTATTATTATTGTCCTTATTACTATTATTACTAGCACTATAACTATTATTATTATCCTTATTACTATTATTATTATCGCTATGACTGTTATTCTTATGCTTATTCTACTATTACTATCCCTATTACTCTTGTCTCTATTCTTATAACTATTATTATTATGCTTATTACTATTATTATTATCGCTATAACTATTATTATTATCCTTACTACTATTATTATTATCGCTATGACTGTTATAATTATCCTTATTCTATTATTACTATCCCTATTACTCTTGTCTTTATCCTTATAACTATTATTATTTCCCTAAATTACTATTATTAGTATCATTATAACTGTTATTATTATCCTTATTACTAGTATTATTATCTCTATAACTATTATTGTTATCCTCATTACTATTATTATTATCGCTATGACTGTTATTATTATCCTTATTCTATTATTACTATCTCTATTGCTCTTGTCTTTATCCTTATAACTATTATTATTATCCTTGTCAGTATTATTATTATCGCTGTAACTATTACTATTATCTTCATTACTATTATTATTATCGCTATGACTGTTATTATTATCCTTATTCTATTATTACTATCCCTATTACTCTTGTCCTTATCCTTATAACTATTATTATTATCCTTATTACTATTATTATTATCGCTATAACTATTATTATTATCGCTATGACTGTTATTATTATGCTTATTGTATTATTACTATCCCTATTACTTTTGGCTTTATCCTTATAACTATTATTACTTCCCTTATTACTATTATTATTATCGCTATAACTATTATTATTATCCTTATTACTAGTATTATTAGCACTATAACTATTATGTTTATCCTTATTACTATTATTATTCGCACTATAACTATTATTATTATCCTTATTGCTATTATTATTATGGCTATGACTGTTATTATTATGCTTATTCTACTATTACTATCCCTATTACTCTTGTCTCTATTCTTATAACTATTATTATTATGCTTATTACTATTATTATTATCGCTATAACTATTATTATTATCCTTACTACTATTATTATTATCGCTATGACTGTTATTAATATCCTTATTCTATTATTACTATCTCTATTGCTCTTGTCTTTATCCTTATAACTATTATTATTATCCTTGTCAGTATTATTATTATCGCTATAACTATTATTATTATCCTCATTACTATTATTATTATCGCTATGACTGTTATTACTATGCTTATTGTATTATTACTATCAGTATTACTTTTGTCTTTATCCTTATAACTATTATTATTTCCCTTATTACTATTATTATTATCGCTATAACTATTATTATTATCCTTATTACTAGTATTATTAGCACTATAACTATTATGTTTATCCTTATTACTATTATTATTCGCACTATAACTATTATTATTATCCTTATTACTATTATTATTATCGCTATAACTATTATTATTGTCCTTATTACTATTATTACTAGCACTATAACTATTATTATTATCCTTATTACTATTATTATTATCGCTATGACTGTTATTCTTATGCTTATTCTACAATTACTATCCCTATTACTCTTGTCTCTATTCTTATAACTATTATTATTATGCTTATTACTATTATTATTATCGCTATAACTATTATTATTATCCTTACTACTATTATTATTATCGCTATGACTGTTATTATTATCCTTATTCTATTATTACTATCCCTATTACTCTTGTCTTTATCCTTATAACTATTATTATTTCCCTTATTACTATTATTATTATCATTATAACTGTTATTATTATCCTTATTACTAGTATTATTATCTCTATAACTATTATTGTTATCCTCATTACTATTATTATTATCGCTATGACTGTTATTATTATCCTTATTCTATTATTACTATCCCTATTACTCTTGTTTCTATCCTTATAACTATTATTATTATGCTTATTACTATTATTATTAGCACTATAACTATTATTATTATCCTTAATACTATTATTATTATCGCTATGACTGTTATTATTATCATTATTTTATTATTAATATCCCTATTACTCTTGTCTTTATCCTTATAACTATTATTATTATCCTTATTACTAATATTATTATCGCTATAACTATTATTATTATCGCTATGACTGTTATTATTATCCTTATTCTATTATTATTTCCCTTATTATTATTATTATTATCGCTATAACTATTATTATTATCCTTATTACTATTAATATTTCTATGACTGTTATTATTATCCTTATTCTACTATCACTATCCCTATTACTCTTGTCTTTATCCTTATAACTATTATTATTTCCCTTATTACTATTATTATTATCGCTATAACTATTATTATTATCCTTATTACTAGTATTATTAGCACTATAACTATTATGTTTATCCTTATTACTATTATTATTCGCACTATAACTATTATTATTATCCTTATTACTATTATTATTATCGCTATAACTATTATTATTGTCCTTATTACTATTATTACTAGCACTATAACTATTATTATTATCCTTATTACTATTATTATTATCGCTATGACTGTTATTCTTATGCTTATTCTACTATTACTATCCCTATTACTCTTGTCTCTATTCTTATAACTATTATTATTATGCTTATTACTATTATTATTATCGCTATAACTATTATTATTATCCTTACTACTATTATTATTATCGCTATGACTGTTATTATTAACCTTATTCTATTATTACTATCCCTATTACTCTTGTCTTTATCCTTATAACTATTATTATTTCCCTTATTACTATTATTATTATCATTATAACTGTTATTATTATCCTTATTACTAGTATTATTATCTCTATAACTATTATTGTTATCCTCATTACTATTATTATTATCGCTATGACTGTTATTATTATCCTTATTCTATTATTACTATCCCTATTACTCTTGTTTCTATCCTTATAACTATTATTATTATGCTTATTACTATTATTATTAGCACTATAACTATTATTATTATCCTTAATACTATTATTATTATCGCTATGACTGTTATTATTATCATTATTTTATTATTAATATCCCTATTACTCTTGTCTTTATCCTTATAACTATTATTATTATCCTTATTACTAATATTATTATCGCTATAACTATTATTATTATCGCTATGACTGTTATTATTATCCTTATTCTATTATTATTTCCCTTATTATTATTATTATTATCGCTATAACTATTATTATTATCCTTATTACTATTAATATTTCTATGACTGTTATTATTATCCTTATTCTACTATCACTATCCCTATTACTCTTGTCTCTATCCTTATAACTATTATTATTATGCTTATTACTATTATTATTATCGCTATAACTATTATTATTATCCATACTACTATTATTATTATCGCTATGACTGTTATTATTATCCTTATCACTATTATTACTAGCACTATAACTATTATGTTTATCCTTATTACTATTATTATTATTGCTATAACTGTTATTATTATCCTTATTACTATTATTATTAGCACTATAGCTATTATTATTATCCTTATTACTATTATTATTATCGCTATAACTATTATTATTATCCTTATCACTATTATTACTAGCACTATAACTATTATGTTTATCCTTATTACTATTATTATTATCGCTATAAATATTATTATTATCGCTATGACTGTTATTATTATCCTTATTCTACTATTACTATCCCTATTACTCTTGTCTCTATCCTTATAACTATTATTATTATGCTTATTACTATTATTATTATCGCTATAACTATTATTATTATCCTTATTACTATTATTATCGCTATTACTGTAATTATTATCCTTATTCTACTATTACTATCCCTATTACTCTTGTCTCTATCCTTACAACTATTAGTATTATGCTTATTACTATTATTATTATCGCTATAACTACTATTATTATCCTTACTACTATTATTATTATCGCTATGACTGTTATTATTATCCTTATTCTATAATTACTATCCCTATTACTCTTCTTTTTATCCTTACAACTATTAGTATTATCGTTATTACTATTATTATTATCGCTATAACTATTATTATTAACCTTATTACTATTATTACTAGCACTGTAACTATTATTATTATCCTTATTACTATTATTATTATCGCTATGACTGTTATTATTATACTTATTCTATTACTACTATCCCTATTACTCTTGTCTTTATCCTTATAACTATTATTATTATCCTTACTACTATTATTATTATCGCTATGACTGTTATTATTATCCTTATTGTATTATTACTATCCCTATTACTCTTGTCTTTATCCTTATAACTATTATTATTATCCTTATTACTATTATTATTATCGCTATAACTATTATTATTATCGTTGTGACTATTATTATTATCCTTATTACTATTTTTATTATCGCTATGACTGTTATTATTATCCTTATTCTATTATGACTATCCCTATTATTCCTGTCTCTATCCTTATAACTATTATTATTATGCTTACTACTATTATTATTAGCACTATAACTATTATTATTATCGCTATGACTGTTATTATTATACTTATTCTATTATTACTATCCCTAATACACTTGTCTTTATCCTTATAGCTATTATTATTATCCTTATTACTATTATTATTATCGCTATAACTATTATTATTATCCTTACTACTATTATTATTATCGCTATGACTGTTATTATTATCCTTATTCTATTATTACTATCCCTATTACTCTTGTCTTTATCCTTATAACTATTATTATTTCCCTTATTACTATTATTATTATCATTATAACTGTTATTATTATCCTTATTACTAGTATTATTATCTCTATAACTATTATTGTTATCCTCATTACTATTATTATTATCGCTATGACTGTTATTATTATCCTTATTCTATTATTACTATCCCTATTACTCTTGTTTCTATCCTTATAACTATTATTATTATGCTTATTACTATTATTATTAGCACTATAACTATTATTATTATCCTTAATACTATTATTATTATCGCTATGACTGTTATTATTATCATTATTTTATTATTAATATCCCTATTACTCTTGTCTTTATCCTTATAACTATTATTATTATCCTTATTACTAATATTATTATCGCTATAACTATTATTATTATCGCTATGACTGTTATTATTATCCTTATTCTATTATTATTTCCCTTATTATTATTATTATTATCGCTATAACTATTATTATTATCCTTATTACTATTAATATTTCTATGACTGTTATTATTATCCTTATTCTACTATCACTATCCCTATTACTCTTGTCTCTATCCTTATAACTATTATTATTATGCTTATTACTATTATTATTATCGCTATAACTATTATTATTATCCATACTACTATTATTATTATCGCTATGACTGTTATTATTATCCTTATCACTATTATTACTAGCACTATAACTATTATGTTTATCCTTATTACTATTATTATTATTGCTATAACTGTTATTATTATCCTTATTACTATTATTATTAGCACTATAGCTATTATTATTATCCTTATTACTATTATTATTATCGCTATAACTATTATTATTATCCTTATCACTATTATTACTAGCACTATAACTATTATGTTTATCCTTATTACTATTATTATTATCGCTATAAATATTATTATTATCGCTATGACTGTTATTATTATCCTTATTCTATTATTATTTCAATTATTACTATTATTATTATCGCTATAACTATTATTATTATCCTTATTACTTTTATTATCGCTATGACTGTTATTATTATCCTTATTCTACTATTACTATCCCTATTACTCTTGTCTCTATCCTTATAACTATTATTATTATCCTTATTACTATTATTATTATCGCTATGACTATTATTATTATCGCTATGACTGTTATAATTATCCTTATTCTATTATTACTATCCCTATTACTCTTGTCTTTATCCTTATAACTATTATTATTTCCCTAAATTACTATTATTATTATCATTATAACTGTTATTATTATCCTTATTACTAGTATTATTATCTCTATAACTATTATTGTTATCCTCATTACTATTATTATTATCGCTATGACTGTTATTATTATCCTTATTCTATTATTACTATTCCTATTACTCTTGTCTTTATCCTTATAACTATTATTATTTCCCTGATTACTATTATTATTATCGCTATAACTGTTATTATTATCCTTATTACTAGTATTATTAGCACTATAACTATTATGTTTATCCTTATTACTATTATTATTATCGCTATAACTATTATTATTATCGCTATGACTGTTATTATTATCCTTATTCTATTATTATTTCCCCTATTACTATTATTATTATCGCTATAACTATTATTCTTATCCTTATTACTATTATTATCGCTATGACTGTTATTATTATCCTTATTCTACTATTACTATCCCTATTACTCTTGTCTCTATCCTTATAACTATTATTATTATGCTTATTACTATTATTATTATCGCTATAACTATTATTATTATCCTTACTACTATTATTATTATCGCTATGACTGCTATTATTATCCTTATTGTGTTATTAATATCCCTATTACTCTTGTCTTTATCCTTATAACTATTATTATTATCCTTATTACTATTATTATTATCGCTATAACTATTATTATTATCCTTATTACTATTATTATCGCTATTACTGTAATTATTATCCTTATTCTACTATTACTATCCCTATTACTCTTGTCTCTATCCTTACAACTATTAGTATTATGCTTATTACTATTATTATTATCGCTATAACTACTATTATTATCCTTACTACTATTATTATTATCGCTATGACTGTTATTATTATCCTTATTCTATAATTACTATCCCTATTACTCTTCTTTTTATCCTTACAACTATTAGTATTATCGTTATTACTATTATTATTATCGCTATAACTATTATTATTAACCTTATTACTATTATTACTAGCACTGTAACTATTATTATTATCCTTATTACTATTATTATTATCGCTATGACTGTTATTATTATACTTATTCTATTATTACTATCCCTATTACTCTTGTCTTTATCCTTATAACTATTATTATTATCCTTACTACTATTATTATTATCGCTATGACTGTTATTATTATCCTTATTGTATTATTACTATCCCTATTACTCTTGTCTTTATCCTTATAACTATTATTATTATCCTTATTACTATTATTATTATCGCTATAACTATTATTATTATCGTTATGACTATTATTATTATCCTTATTACTATTTTTATTATCGCTATGACTGTTATTATTATCCTTATTCTATTATGACTATCCCTATTATTCCGGTCTCTATCCTTATAACTATTATTATTATGCTTATTACTATTATTATTAGCACTATAACTATTATTATTATCGCTATGACTGTTATTATTATACTTATTCTATTATTACTATCCCTAATACACTTGTCTTTATCCTTATAGCTATTATTATTATCCTTATTACTATTATTATTATTGCTATAACTATTATTATTATCGCTATGACTGTTATTATTATCCTTATTACTATTATTATCGCTATGACTGTTATTATTATCCTTATTCTACTATTACTATCATTATTACTCTTGTCTCTATCCTTATAGCTATTATTATTTCGCTTATTGCTATTATTATTATCGCTATAACTATTATTATTATCCTTATTACTATTATTACTAGCACTATAACTATTATTATTATCCTTATTACTGTTATTATTACCGGTATGACTGTTATTATTATACTTATTCTATTATTACTATCCCTATTACTCTTGTCTTTATCCTGATAAGTATTATTATTTCCCTTATTACAATTATTATTATCATTATAACTGTTATTATTATCCTTGTTACTAGTATTATTATCTCTATAACTATTATTGTTATCCTCATTACTATTATTATTATCGCTATAACTATTATTATTATCCTTATCACTATTATTACTAGCACTATAACTATTATGTTTATCCTTATTACTATTATTATTATTGCTATAACTGTTATTATTATCCTTATTACTATTATTATTAGCACTATAGCTATTATTATTATCCTTATTACTATTATTATTATCGCTATAACTATTATTATTATCCTTATCACTATTATTACTAGCACTATAACTATTATGTTTATCCTTATTACTATTATTATTATCGCTATAAATATTATTATTATCGCTATGACTGTTATTATTATCCTTATTCTATTATTATTTCAATTATTACTAGTATTATTATCTCTATAACTATTATTGTTATCCTCATTACTATTATTATTATCGCTATGACTGTTATTATTATTCTTATTCTATTATTACTATTCCTATTACTCTTGTCTTTATCCTTATAACTATTATTATTATGCTTATTACTATTATTATTAGCACTATAACTATTATTATTATCCTTATTACTATTATTATTATCGCTATAACTATTATTATTATCCTTACTACTATTATTATTATCCTTATTCTATTATTACTATCCCTATTACTCTTGTCTTTATCGTTATAACTATTATTATTATCGCTATGACTGTTATTATTATCCTTATCACTATTATTACTAGCACTATAACTATTATGTTTATCCTTATTACTATTATTATTATTGCTATAACTGTTATTATTATCCTTATTACTATTATTATTAGCACTATAGCTATTATTATTATCCTTATTACTATTATTATTATCGCTATAACTATTATTATTATCCTTATCACTATTATTACTAGCACTATAACTATTATGTTTATCCTTATTACTATTATTATTATCGCTATAAATATTATTATTATCGCTATGACTGTTATTATTATCCTTATTCTATTATTATTTCAATTATTACTATTATTATTATCGCTATAACTATTATTATTATCCTTATTACTTTTATTATCGCTATGACTGTTATTATTATCCTTATTCTACTATTACTATCCCTATTACTCTTGTCTCTATCCTTATAACTATTATTATTATCCTTATTACTATTATTATTATCGCTATGACTATTATTATTATCGCTATGACTGTTATAATTATCCTTATTCTATTATTACTATCCCTATTACTCTTGTCTTTATCCTTAGAACTATTATTATTTCCCTAAATTACTATTATTATTATCATTATAACTGTTATTATTATCCTTATTACTAGTATTATTATCTCTATAACTATTATTGTTATCCTCATTACTATTATTATTATCGCTATGACTGTTATTATTATCCTTATTCTATTATTACTATTCCTATTACTCTTGTCTTTATCCTTATAACTATTATTATTTCCCTGATTACTATTATTATTATCGCTATAACTGTTATTATTATCCTTATTACTAGTATTATTAGCACTATTACTATTATGTTTATCCTTATTACTATTATTATTATCGCTATAACTATTATTATTATCGCTATGACTGTTATTATTATCCTTATTCTATTATTATTTCCCCTATTACTATTATTATTATCGCTATAACTATTATTCTTATCCTTATTACTATTATTATCGCTATGACTGTTATTATTATCCTTATTCTACTATTACTATCCCTATTACTCTTGTCTCTATCCTTATAACTATTATTATTATGCTTATTACTATTATTATTATCGCTATAACTATTATTATTATCCTTACTACTATTATTATTATCGCTATGACTGCTATTATTATCCTTATTGTGTTATTAATATCCCTATTACTCTTGTCTTTATCCTTATAACTATTATTATTATCCTTATTACTATTATTATTATCGCTATAACTATTATTATTATCCTTATTACTATTATTATCGCTATTACTGTAATTATTATCCTTATTCTACTATTACTATCCCTATTACTCTTGTCTCTATCCTTACAACTATTAGTATTATGCTTATTACTATTATTATTATCGCTATAACTACTATTATTATCCTTACTACTATTATTATTATCGCTATGACTGTTATTATTATCCTTATTCTATAATTACTATCCCTATTACTCTTCTTTTTATCCTTACAACTATTAGTATTATCGTTATTACTATTATTATTATCGCTATAACTATTATTATTAACCTTATTACTATTATTACTAGCACTGTAACTATTATTATTATCCTTATTACTATTATTATTATCGCTATGACTGTTATTATTATACTTATTCTATTATTACTATCCCTATTACTCTTGTCTTTATCCTTATAACTATTATTATTATCCTTACTACTATTATTATTATCGCTATGACTGTTATTATTATCCTTATTGTATTATTACTATCCCTTTTACTCTTGTCTTTATCCTTATAACTATTATTATTATCCTTATTACTATTATTATTATCGCTATAACTATTATTATTATCGTTATGACTATTATTATTATCCTTATTACTATTTTTATTATCGCTATGACTGTTATTATTATCCTTATTCTATTATGACTATCCCTATTATTCCTGTCTCTATCCTTATAACTATTATTATTATGCTTATTACTATTATTATTAGCACTATAACTATTATTATTATCGCTATGACTGTTATTATTATACTTATTCTATTATTACTATCCCTAATACACTTGTCTTTATCCTTATAGCTATTATTATTATCCTTATTACTATTATTATTATTGCTATAACTATTATTATTATCGCTATGACTGTTATTATTATCCTTATTACTATTATTATCGCTATGACTGTTATTATTATCCTTATTCTACTATTACTATCATTATTACTCTTGTCTCTATCCTTATAGCTATTATTATTTCGCTTATTGCTATTATTATTATCGCTATAACTATTATTATTATCCTTATTACTATTATTACTAGCACTATAACTATTATTATTATCCTTATTACTGTTATTATTACCGGTATGACTGTTATTATTATACTTATTCTATTATTACTATCCCTATTACTCTTGTCTTTATCCTGATAAGTATTATTATTTCCCTTATTACAATTATTATTATCATTATAACTGTTATTATTATCCTTGTTACTAGTATTATTATCTCTATAACTATTATTGTTATCCTCATTACTATTATTATTATCGCTATAACTATTATTATTATCCTTATCACTATTATTACTAGCACTATAACTATTATGTTTATCCTTATTACTATTATTATTATTGCTATAACTGTTATTATTATCCTTATTACTATTATTATTAGCACTATAGCTATTATTATTATCCTTATTACTATTATTATTATCGCTATAACTATTATTATTATCCTTATCACTATTATTACTAGCACTATAACTATTATGTTTATCCTTATTACTATTATTATTATCGCTATAAATATTATTATTATCGCTATGACTGTTATTATTATCCTTATTCTATTATTATTTCAATTATTACTATTATTATTATCGCTATAACTATTATTATTATCCTTATTACTTTTATTATCGCTATGACTGTTATTATTATCCTTATTCTACTATTACTATCCCTATTACTCTTGTCTCTATCCTTATAACTATTATTATTATCCTTATTACTATTATTATTATCGCTATGACTATTATTATTATCGCTATGACTGTTATAATTGTCCTTATTCTATTATTACTATCCCTATTACTCTTGTCTTTATCCTTATAACTATTATTATTTCCCTAAATTACTATTATTATTATCATTATAACTGTTATTATTATCCTTATTACTAGTATTATTATCTCTATAACTATTATTGTTATCCTCATTACTATTATTATTATCGCTATGACTGTTATTATTATTCTTATTCTATTATTACTATTCCTATTACTCTTGTCTTTATCCTTATAACTATTATTATTATGCTTATTACTATTATTATTAGCACTATAACTATTATTATTATCCTTATTACTATTATTATTATCGCTATAACTATTATTATTATCCTTACTACTATTATTATTATCCTTATTCTATTATTACTATCCCTATTACTCTTGTCTTTATCCTTATAACTATTATTATTATCGCTATGACTGTTATTATTATCCTTATTGTATTATTACTATACCTATTACTCTTGTCTTTATCCTTATAACTATTATTATTTCCCTTATTGCTATTATTATTATCGCTATGACTGTTATTATTATCCTTATTCTATTATTATTTCCCTTATTACTAGTATTATTATCTCTATAACTATTATTGTTATCCTCATTACTATTATTATTATCGCTATGACTGTTATTATTATCCTTATTCTATTATTACTATCCCTATTACTCTTGTCTTTATCCTTATTACTATTATTATTATGCTTATTACTATTATTATTAGCACTATAACTATTATTATTATCCTTATTACTATTATTACTAGCACTATAACTATTATTATTATCCTTATTACTATTATTATTATCGCTATGACTGTTATTATTATCCTTATTCTATTATTACTATCCCTATTACTCCTGTCTCTATCCTTATAACTATTATTATTATGCTTATTACTATTATTATTAGCACTATAACTATTATTATTATCCTTATTGCTATTATTATTATCGCTATAACTATTATTATTATCCTTATTACTATTATCATTATCGCTATGACTATTATTATTATCGCTATGACTGTTATAATTATCCTTATTGTATTATTACTATCCCTATTACTCTTGTCTTTATCCTTATAACTATTATTATTTCCCTGATTACTATTATTATTATCGCTATAACTGTTATTATTATCCTTATTACTAGTATTATTAGAACTATAACTATTATGTTTATCCTTATTACTATTATTATTATCGCTATAACTATTATTATTATCGCTATGACTGTTATTATTATCCTTATTCTATTATTATTTCCCCTATTACTATTATTATTATCTCTATAACTATTATTCTTATCCTTATTACTATTATTATCGCTATGACTGTTATTATTATCCTTATTCTACTATTACTATCCCTATTACTCTTGTCTCTATCCTTATAACTATTATTATTATGCTTATTACTATTATTATTATCGCTATAACTATTATTATTATCCTTACTACTATTATTATTATCGCTATGACTGCTATTATTATCCTTATTGTGTTATTAATATCCCTATTACTCTTGTCTTTATCCTTATAACTATTATTATTATCCTTATTACTATTATTATTATCGCTATAACTATTATTATTATCCTTATTACTATTATTATCGCTATTACTGTAATTATTATCCTTATTCTACTATTACTATCCCTATTACTCTTGTCTCTATCCTTACAACTATTAGTATTATGCTTATTACTATTATTATTATCGCTATAACTACTATTATTATCCTTACTACTATTATTATTATCGCTATGACTGTTATTATTATCCTTATTCTATAATTACTATCCCTATTACTCTTCTTTTTATCCTTATAACTATTAGTATTATCGTTATTACTATTATTATTATCGCTATAACTATTATTATTAACCTTATTACTATTATTACTAGCACTGTAACTATTATTATTATCCTTATTACTATTATTATTATCGCTATGACTGTTATTATTATACTTATTCTATTATTACTATCCCTATTACTCTTGTCTTTATCCTTATAACTATTATTATTATCCTTACTACTATTATTATTATCGCTATGACTGTTATTATTATCCTTATTGTATTATTACTATCCCTATTACTCTTGTCTTTATCCTTATAACTATTATTATTATCCTTATTACTATTATTATTATCGCTATAACTATTATTATTATCGTTATGACTATTATTATTATCCTTTTTACTATTTTTATTATCGCTATGACTGTTATTATTATCCTTATTCTATTATGACTATCCCTATTATTCCTGTCTCTATCCTTATAACTATTATTATTATGCTTATTACTATTATTCTTAGCACTATAACTATTATTATTATCACTATGACTGTTATTATTATACTTATTCTATTATTACTATCCCTATTACTCTTGTCTTTATCCTTATAACTATTATTATTATCCTTACTACTATTATTATTATCGCTATGACTGTTATTATTATCCTTATTGTATTATTACTATCCCTATTACTCTTGTCTTTATCCTTATAACTATTATTATTATCGCTATAACTATTATTATTATCGTTATGACTATTATTATTATCCTTTTTACTATTTTTATTATCGCTATGACTGTTATTATTATCCTTATTCTATTATGACTATCCCTATTATTCCTGTCTCTATCCTTATAACTATTATTATTATGCTTATTACTATTATTCTTAGCACTATAACTATTATTATTATCACTATGACTGTTATTATTATACTTATTCTATTATTACTATCCCTAATACACTTGTCTTTATCCTTATAGCTATTATTATTATCCTTATTACTATTATTATTATCGCTATAACTATTATTATTATCGCTATGACTGTTATTATTATCCTTATTACTATTATTATCGCTATGACTGTTATTATTATCCTTATTCTACTATTACTATCATTATTACTCTTGTCTCTATCCTTATAACTATTATTTTTTCGCTTATTGCTATTATTATTATCGCTATAACTATTATTATTATCCTTATTACTATTATTACTAGCACTATAACTATTATTATTATCCTTATTACTGTTATTATTACCGGTATGACTGTTATTATTATACTTATTCTATTATTACTATCCCTATTACTCTTGTCTTTATCCTGATAAGTATTATTATTTCCCTTATTACAATTATTATTATCATTATAACTGTTATTATTATCCTTGTTACTAGTATAATTATCTCTATAACTATTATTGTTATCCTCATTACTATTATTATTATCGCTATAACTATTATTATTATCCTTATCACTATTATTACTAGCACTATAACTATTATGTTTATCCTTATTACTATTATTATTATTGCTATAACTGTTATTATTATCCTTATTACTATTATTATTAGCACTATAGCTATTATTATTATCCTTATTACTATTATTATTATCGCTATAACTATTATTATTATCCTTATCACTATTATTACTAGCACTATAACTATTATGTTTATCCTTATTACTATTATTATTATCGCTATAAATATTATTATTATCGCTATGACTGTTATTATTATCCTTATTCTATTATTATTTCAATTATTACTATTATTATTATCGCTATAACTATTATTATTATCCTTATTACTTTTATTATCGCTATGACTGTTATTATTATCCTTATTCTACTATTACTATCCCTATTACTCTTGTCTCTATCCTTATAACTATTATTATTATCCTTATTACTATTATTATTATCGCTATGACTATTATTATTATCGCTATGACTGTTATAATTGTCCTTATTCTATTATTACTATCCCTATTACTCTTGTCTTTATCCTTATAACTATTATTATTTCCCTAAATTACTATTATTATTATCATTATAACTGTTATTATTATCCTTATTACTAGTATTATTATCTCTATAACTATTATTGTTATCCTCATTACTATTATTATTATCGCTATGACTGTTATTATTATTCTTATTCTATTATTACTATTCCTATTACTCTTGTCTTTATCCTTATAACTATTATTATTATGCTTATTACTATTATTATTAGCACTATAACTATTATTATTATCCTTATTACTATTATTATTATCGCTATAACTATTATTATTATCCTTACTACTATTATTATTATCCTTATTCTATTATTACTATCCCTATTACTCTTGTCTTTATCCTTATAACTATTATTATTATCGCTATGACTGTTATTATTATCCTTATTGTATTATTACTATACCTATTACTCTTGTCTTTATCCTTATAACTATTATTATTTCCCTTATTGCTATTATTATTATCGCTATGACTGTTATTATTATCCTTATTCTATTATTATTTCCCTTATTACTAGTATTATTATCTCTATAACTATTATTGTTATCCTCATTACTATTATTATTATCGCTATGACTGTTATTATTATCCTTATTCTATTATTACTATCCCTATTACTCTTGTCTTTATCCTTATTACTATTATTATTATGCTTATTACTATTATTATTAGCACTATAACTATTATTATTATCCTTATTACTATTATTACTAGCACTATAACTATTATTATTATCCTTATTACTATTATTATTATCGCTATGACTGTTATTATTATCCTTATTCTATTATTACTATCCCTATTACTCCTGTCTCTATCCTTATAACTATTATTATTATGCTTATTACTATTATTATTAGCACTATAACTATTATTATTATCCTTATTGCTATTATTATTATCGCTATAACTATTATTATTATCCTTATTACTATTATCATTATCGCTATGACTATTATTATTATCGCTATGACTGTTATAATTATCCTTATTGTATTATTACTATCCCTATTACTCTTGTCTTTATCCTTATAACTATTATTATTTCCCTGATTACTATTATTATTATCGCTATAACTGTTATTATTATCCTTATTACTAGTATTATTAGAACTATAACTATTATGTTTATCCTTATTACTATTATTATTATCGCTATAACTATTATTATTATCGCTATGACTGTTATTATTATCCTTATTCTATTATTATTTCCCCTATTACTATTATTATTATCTCTATAACTATTATTCTTATCCTTATTACTATTATTATCGCTATGACTGTTATTATTATCCTTATTCTACTATTACTATCCCTATTACTCTTGTCTCTATCCTTATAACTATTATTATTATGCTTATTACTATTATTATTATCGCTATAACTATTATTATTATCCTTACTACTATTATTATTATCGCTATGACTGCTATTATTATCCTTATTGTGTTATTAATATCCCTATTACTCTTGTCTTTATCCTTATAACTATTATTATTATCCTTATTACTATTATTATTATCGCTATAACTATTATTATTATCCTTATTACTATTATTATCGCTATTACTGTAATTATTATCCTTATTCTACTATTACTATCCCTATTACTCTTGTCTCTATCCTTACAACTATTAGTATTATGCTTATTACTATTATTATTATCGCTATAACTACTATTATTATCCTTACTACTATTATTATTATCGCTATGACTGTTATTATTATCCTTATTCTATAATTACTATCCCTATTACTCTTCTTTTTATCCTTATAACTATTAGTATTATCGTTATTACTATTATTATTATCGCTATAACTATTATTATTAACCTTATTACTATTATTACTAGCACTGTAACTATTATTATTATCCTTATTACTATTATTATTATCGCTATGACTGTTATTATTATACTTATTCTATTATTACTATCCCTATTACTCTTGTCTTTATCCTTATAACTATTATTATTATCCTTACTACTATTATTATTATCGCTATGACTGTTATTATTATCCTTATTGTATTATTACTATCCCTATTACTCTTGTCTTTATCCTTATAACTATTATTATTATCCTTATTACTATTATTATTATCGCTATAACTATTATTATTATCGTTATGACTATTATTATTATCCTTTTTACTATTTTTATTATCGCTATGACTGTTATTATTATCCTTATTCTATTATGACTATCCCTATTATTCCTGTCTCTATCCTTATAACTATTATTATTATGCTTATTACTATTATTCTTAGCACTATAACTATTATTATTATCACTATGACTGTTATTATTATACTTATTCTATTATTACTATCCCTATTACTCTTGTCTTTATCCTTATAACTATTATTATTATCCTTACTACTATTATTATTATCGCTATGACTGTTATTATTATCCTTATTGTATTATTACTATCCCTATTACTCTTGTCTTTATCCTTATAACTATTATTATTATCGCTATAACTATTATTATTATCGTTATGACTATTATTATTATCCTTTTTACTATTTTTATTATCGCTATGACTGTTATTATTATCCTTATTCTATTATGACTATCCCTATTATTCCTGTCTCTATCCTTATAACTATTATTATTATGCTTATTACTATTATTCTTAGCACTATAACTATTATTATTATCACTATGACTGTTATTATTATACTTATTCTATTATTACTATCCCTAATACACTTGTCTTTATCCTTATAGCTATTATTATTATCCTTATTACTATTATTATTATCGCTATAACTATTATTATTATCGCTATGACTGTTATTATTATCCTTATTACTATTATTATCGCTATGACTGTTATTATTATCCTTATTCTACTATTACTATCATTATTACTCTTGTCTCTATCCTTATAACTATTATTTTTTCGCTTATTGCTATTATTATTATCGCTATAACTATTATTATTATCCTTATTACTATTATTACTAGCACTATAACTATTATTATTATCCTTATTACTGTTATTATTACCGGTATGACTGTTATTATTATACTTATTCTATTATTACTATCCCTATTACTCTTGTCTTTATCCTGATAAGTATTATTATTTCCCTTATTACAATTATTATTATCATTATAACTGTTATTATTATCCTTGTTACTAGTATAATTATCTCTATAACTATTATTGTTATCCTCATTACTATTATTATTATCGCTATAACTATTATTATTATCCTTATCACTATTATTACTAGCACTATAACTATTATGTTTATCCTTATTACTATTATTATTATTGCTATAACTGTTATTATTATCCTTATTACTATTATTATTAGCACTATAGCTATTATTATTATCCTTATTACTATTATTATCGCTATGACTGTTATTATTATCCTTATTCTACTATTACTATCCCTATTACTCCTGTCTCTATCCCTATAACTATTATTATTATGCTTATTACTATTATTATTAGCACTTTAACTATTATTATTATCCTTATTGCTATTATTATTATCGCTATAACTATTATTATTATCCTTACTACTATTATTATTATCGCTATGACTGTTATTATTATCCTTATTCTATTATTACTATCCCTATTACTCCTGTCTCTATCCTTATAACTATTATTATTATGCTTATTACTATTATTATTAGCACTATAACTATTATTATTATCCTTATTGCTATTATTATTATCGCTATGACTGTTATTATTATACTTATTCTATTATTACTATCCCTATTACTCTTGTCTTTATCCTTATAACTATTATTATTATCCTTACTACGATTATTATTATCGCTATGAATGTTATTATTATCGTTATTCTATTATTACTATCCCTATTACTCTTGTCTTTATCCTTATAACTATTATTACTATCCTTATAACTATTATTATTATCCTTATTACTATTATTATTATCGCTATGACTGTTATTATTATACTTATTCTATTATTACTATCCCTATTACTCTTGTCTTTATCCTTATAACTATTATTATTATCCTTATTACTATTATTATTATCGCTATAACTATTATTATTATCCTTATTACTATTATTATCGCTATTACTGTAATTATTATCCTTATTCTACTATTACTATCCCTATTACTCTTGTCTCTATCTATACAACTATTAGTATTATGCTTATTACTATTATTATTATCGCTATAACTACTATTATTATCCTTACTACTATTATTATTATCGCTATGACTGCTATTATTATCCTTATTGTGTTATTAATATCCCTATTACTCTTGTCTTTATCCTTATAACTATTATTATTATCCTTATTACTATTATTATTATCGCTATAACTATTATTATTATCCTTATTACTATTATTATCGCTATTACTGTAATTATTATCCTTATTCTACTATTACTATCCCTATTACTCTTGTCTCTATCCTTACAACTATTAGTATTATGCTTATTACTATTATTATTATCGCTATAACTACTATTATTATCCTTACTACTATTATTATTATCGCTATGACTGTTATTATTATCCTTATTCTATAATTACTATCCCTATTACTCTTCTTTTTATCCTTATAACTATTAGTATTATCGTTATTACTATTATTATTATCGCTATAACTATTATTATTAACCTTATTACTATTATTACTAGCACTGTAACTATTATTATTATCCTTATTACTATTATTATTATCGCTATGACTGTTATTATTATACTTATTCTATTATTACTATCCCTATTACTCTTGTCTTTATCCTTATAACTATTATTATTATCCTTACTACTATTATTATTATCGCTATGACTGTTATTATTATCCTTATTGTATTATTACTATCCCTATTACTCTTGTCTTTATCCTTATAACTATTATTATTATCCTTATTACTATTATTATTATCGCTATAACTATTATTATTATCGTTATGACTATTATTATTATCCTTTTTACTATTTTTATTATCGCTATGACTGTTATTATTATCCTTATTCTATTATGACTATCCCTATTATTCCTGTCTCTATCCTTATAACTATTATTATTATGCTTATTACTATTATTCTTAGCACTATAACTATTATTATTATCACTATGACTGTTATTATTATACTTATTCTATTATTACTATCCCTAATACACTTGTCTTTATCCTTATAGCTATTATTATTATCCTTATTACTATTATTATTATCGCTATAACTATTATTATTATCGCTATGACTGTTATTATTATCCTTATTCTACTATTACTATCATTATTACTCTTGTCTCTATCCTTATAACTATTATTTTTTCGCTTATTGCTATTATTATTATCGCTATAACTATTATTATTATCCTTATTACTATTGTTACTAGCACTATAACTATTATTATTATCCTTATTACTGTTATTATTACCGGTATGACTGTTATTATTATACTTATTCTATTATTACTATCCCTATTACTCTTGTCTTTATCCTGATAAGTATTATTATTTCCCTTATTACAATTATTATTATCATTATAACTGTTATTATTATCCTTGTTACTAGTATTATTATCTCTATAACTATTATTGTTATCCTCATTACTATTATTATTATCGCTATAACTATTATTATTATCCTTATTACTATTATTATCGCTATTACTGTAATTATTATCCTTATTCTACTATTACTATCCCTATTACTCTTGTCTCTATCCTTACAACTATTAGTATTATGCTAATGCTATTATTATTATCGCTATAACTACTATTATTATCCTTACTACTATTATTATTATCGCTATGACTGTTATTATTATACTTATTCTATTATTACTATCCCTATTACTCTTGTCTTTATCCTTATAACTATTATTATTATCCTTACTACTATTATTATTATCGCTATGACTGTTATTATTATCCTTATTGTATTATTACTATCCCTATTACTCTTGTCTTTATCCTTATAACTATTATTATTATCCTTATTACTATTATTATTATCGCTATAACTATTATTATTATCGTTATGACTATTATTATTATCCTTTTTACTATTTTTATTATCGCTATGACTGTTATTATTATCCTTATTCTATTATGACTATCCCTATTATTCCTGTCTCTATCCTTATAACTATTATTATTATGCTTATTACTATTATTCTTAGCACTATAACTATTATTATTATCACTATGACTGTTATTATTATACTTATTCTATTATTACTATCCCTAATACACTTGTCTTTATCCTTATAGCTATTATTATTATCCTTATTACTATTATTATTATCGCTATAACTATTATTATTATCGCTATGACTGTTATTATTATCCTTATTCTACTATTACTATCATTATTACTCTTGTCTCTATCCTTATAACTATTATTTTTTCGCTTATTGCTATTATTATTATCGCTATAACTATTATTATTATCCTTATTACTATTGTTACTAGCACTATAACTATTATTATTATCCTTATTACTGTTATTATTACCGGTATGACTGTTATTATTATACTTATTCTATTATTACTATCCCTATTACTCTTGTCTTTATCCTGATAAGTATTATTATTTCCCTTATTACAATTATTATTATCATTATAACTGTTATTATTATCCTTGTTACTAGTATTATTATCTCTATAACTATTATTGTTATCCTCATTACTATTATTATTATCGCTATAACTATTATTATTATCCTTATCACTATTATTACTAGCACTATAACTATTATGTTTATCCTTATTACTATTATTATTATTGCTATAACTGTTATTATTATCCTTATTACTATTATTATTAGCACTATAGCTATTATTATTATCCTTATTACTATTATTATCGCTATGACTGTTATTATTATCCTTATTCTACTATTACTATCCCTATTACTCCTGTCTCTATCCCTATAACTATTATTATTATGCTTATTACTATTATTATTAGCACTTTAACTATTATTATTATCCTTATTGCTATTATTATTATCGCTATATCTATTATTATTATCCTTACTACTATTATTATTATCGCTATGACTGTTATTATTATCCTTATTCTATTATTACTATCCCTAATACACTTGTCTTTATCCTTATAGCTATTATTATTATCCTTATTACTATTATTATTATCGCTATAACTATTATTATTATCCTTATTACTATTATTATTATCGCTATGACTGTTATTATTATACGTATTCTATTATTACTATCCCTATTACTCTTGTCTCTATCCTTATAACTGTTATTATTATCCTTATTACTAGTATTATTATCTCTATAACTATTATTGTTATCCTCATTACTATTATTATTATCGCTATGACTGTTATTATTATCCTTATTCTATTATTACTATTCCTATTACTCTTGTCTTTATCCTTATAACTATTATTATTATGCTTATTACTATTATTATTAGCACTATAACTATTATTATTATCTTTATTACTATTATTATTATCGCTATAACTATTATTATTATCCTTACTACTATTATTATTATCCTTATTCTATTATTACTATCCCTATTACTCTTGTCTTTATCCTTATAACTATTATTATTATCGCTATGACTGTTGTTATTATCCTTATTGTATTATTACTATACCTATTACTCTTGTCTTTATCCTTATAACTATTATTATTATCGCTATGACTGTTATTATTATCCTTATTCTATTATTATTTCCCTTATTACTAGTATTATTATCTCTATAACTATTATTGTTATCCTCATTACTATTATTATTATCGCTATGACTGTTATTATTATCCTTATTCTATTATTACTATCCCTATTACTCTTGTCTTTATCCTTATTACTATTATTATTATGCTTATTACTATTATTATTAGCACTATAACTATTATTATTATCCTTATTACTATTATTTCTAGCACTATAACTATTATTATTATCCTTATTACTATTATTATTATCGCTATGACTGTTATTATTATCCTTATTCTATTATTACTATCCCTATTACTCCTGTCTCTATCCTTATAACTATTATTATTATGCTTATTACTATTATTATTAGCACTATAACTATTATTATTATCCTTATTGCTATTATTATTATCGCTATAACTATTATTATTATCCTTATTACTATTATTATTATCGCTATGACTATTATTATTATCGCTATGACTGTAATAATTATCCTTATTGTATTATTACTATCCCTATTTCTCTTGTCTTTATCCTTATAACTATTATTATTTCCCTGATTACTATTATTATTATCGCTATAACTGTTATTATTATCCTTATTACTAGTATTATTAGCACTATAACTATTATGTTTATCCTTATTACTATTATTATTATCGCTATAACTATTATTATTATCGCTATGACTGTTATTATTATCCTTATTCTATTATTATTTCCCCTATTACTATTATTATTATCGCTATAACTATTATTCTTATCCTTATTACTATTATTATCGCTATGACTGTTATTATTATCCTTATTCTACTATTACTATCCCTATTACTCTTGTCTCTATCCTTATAACTATTATTATTATGCTTATTACTATTATTATTATCGCTATAACTATTATTATTATCCTTACTACTATTATTATTATCGCTATGACTGCTATTATTATCCTTATTGTGTTATTAATATCCCTATTACTCTTGTCTCTATCCTTACAACTATTAGTATTATGCTTATTACTATTATTATTATCGCTATAACTACTATTATTATCCTTACTACTATTATTATTATCGCTATGACTGTTATTATTATCCTTATTCTATAATTACTATCCCTATTACTCTTCTTTTTATCCTTATAACTATTAGTATTATCGTTATTACTATTATTATTATCGCTATAACTATTATTATTAACCTTATTACTATTATTACTAGCACCGTAACTATTATTATTATCCTTATTACTATTATTATATCGCTATGACTGTTATTATTATACTTATTCTATTATTACTATCCCTATTACTCTTGTCTTTATCCTTATAACTATTATTATTATCCTTACTACTATTATTATTATCGCTATGACTGTTATTATTATCCTTATTGTATTATTACTATCCCTATTACTCTTGTCTTTATCCTTATAACTATTATTATTATCCTTATTACTATTATTATTATCGCTATAACTATTATTATTATCGTTATGACTATTATTATTATCCTTTTTACTATTTTTATTATCGCTATGACTGTTATTATTATCCTTATTCTATTATGACTATCCCTATTATTCCTGTCTCTATCCTTATAACTATTATTATTATGCTTATTACTATTATTCTTAGCACTATAACTATTATTATTATCACTATGACTGTTATTATTATACTTATTCTATTATTACTATCCCTAATACACTTGTCTTTATCCTTATAGCTATTATTATTATCCTTATTACTATTATTATTATCGCTATAACTATTATTATTATCGCTATGACTGTTATTATTATCCTTATTACTATTATTATCGCTATGACTGTTATTATTATCCTTATTCTTCTATTACTATCATTATTACTCTTGTCTCTATCCTTATAACTATTATTTTTTCGCTTATTGCTATTATTATTATCGCTATAACTATTATTATTATCCTTATTACTATTATTACTAGCACTATAACTATTATTATTACCGGTATGACTGTTATTATTATACTTATTCTATTATTACTATCCCTATTACTCTTGTCTTTATCCTGATAAGTATTATTATTTCCCTTATTACAATTATTATTATCATTATAACTGTTATTATTATCCTTGTTACTAGTATAATTATCTCTATAACTATTATTGTTATCCTCATTACTATTATTATTATCGCTATAACTATTATTATTATCCTTATCACTATTATTACTAGCACTATAACTATTATGTTTATCCTTATTACTATTATTATTATTGCTATAACTGTTATTATTATCCTTATTACTATTATTATTAGCACTATAGCTATTATTATTATCCTTATTACTATTATTATCGCTATGACTGTTATTATTATCCTTATTCTACTATTACTATCCCTATTACTCCTGTCTCTATCCCTATAACTATTATTATTATGCTTATTACTATTATTATTAGCACTTTAACTATTATTATTATCCTTATTGCTATTATTATTATCGCTATAACTATTATTATTATCCTTACTACTATTATTATTATCGCTATGACTGTTATTATTATCCTTATTCTATTATTACTATCCCTATTACTCCTGTCTCTATCCTTATAACTATTATTATTATGCTTATTACTATTATTATTAGCACTATAACTATTATTATTATCCTTATTGCTATTATTATTATCGCTATGACTGTTATTATTATACTTATTCTATTATTACTATCCCTATTACTCTTGTCTTTATCCTTATAACTATTATTATTATCCTTACTACGATTATTATTATCGCTATGAATGTTATTATTATCGTTATTCTATTATTACTATCCCTATTACTCTTGTCTTTATCCTTATAACTATTATTACTATCCTTATAACTATTATTATTATCCTTATTACTATTATTATTATCGCTATGACTGTTATTATTATACTTATTCTATTATTACTATCCCTATTACTCTTGTCTTTATCCTTATAACTATTATTATTATCCTTATTACTATTATTATTATCGCTATAACTATTATTATTATCCTTATTACTATTATTATCGCTATTACTGTAATTATTATCCTTATTCTACTATTACTATCCCTATTACTCTTGTCTCTATCTATACAACTATTAGTATTATGCTTATTACTATTATTATTATCGCTATAACTACTATTATTATCCTTACTACTATTATTATTATCGCTATGACTGCTATTATTATCCTTATTGTGTTATTAATATCCCTATTACTCTTGTCTTTATCCTTATAACTATTATTATTATCCTTATTACTATTATTATTATCGCTATAACTATTATTATTATCCTTATTACTATTATTATCGCTATTACTGTAATTATTATCCTTATTCTACTATTACTATCCCTATTACTCTTGTCTCTATCCTTACAACTATTAGTATTATGCTTATTACTATTATTATTATCGCTATAACTACTATTATTATCCTTACTACTATTATTATTATCGCTATGACTGTTATTATTATCCTTATTCTATAATTACTATCCCTATTACTCTTCTTTTTATCCTTATAACTATTAGTATTATCGTTATTACTATTATTATTATCGCTATAACTATTATTATTAACCTTATTACTATTATTACTAGCACTGTAACTATTATTATTATCCTTATTACTATTATTATTATCGCTATGACTGTTATTATTATACTTATTCTATTATTACTATCCCTATTACTCTTGTCTTTATCCTTATAACTATTATTATTATCCTTACTACTATTATTATTATCGCTATGACTGTTATTATTATCCTTATTGTATTATTACTATCCCTATTACTCTTGTCTTTATCCTTATAACTATTATTATTATCCTTATTACTATTATTATTATCGCTATAACTATTATTATTATCGTTATGACTATTATTATTATCCTTTTTACTATTTTTATTATCGCTATGACTGTTATTATTATCCTTATTCTATTATGACTATCCCTATTATTCCTGTCTCTATCCTTATAACTATTATTATTATGCTTATTACTATTATTCTTAGCACTATAACTATTATTATTATCACTATGACTGTTATTATTATACTTATTCTATTATTACTATCCCTAATACACTTGTCTTTATCCTTATAGCTATTATTATTATCCTTATTACTATTATTATTATCGCTATAACTATTATTATTATCGCTATGACTGTTATTATTATCCTTATTCTACTATTACTATCATTATTACTCTTGTCTCTATCCTTATAACTATTATTTTTTCGCTTATTGCTATTATTATTATCGCTATAACTATTATTATTATCCTTATTACTATTGTTACTAGCACTATAACTATTATTATTATCCTTATTACTGTTATTATTACCGGTATGACTGTTATTATTATACTTATTCTATTATTACTATCCCTATTACTCTTGTCTTTATCCTGATAAGTATTATTATTTCCCTTATTACAATTATTATTATCATTATAACTGTTATTATTATCCTTGTTACTAGTATTATTATCTCTATAACTATTATTGTTATCCTCATTACTATTATTATTATCGCTATAACTATTATTATTATCCTTATTACTATTATTATCGCTATTACTGTAATTATTATCCTTATTCTACTATTACTATCCCTATTACTCTTGTCTCTATCCTTACAACTATTAGTATTATGCTTATTACTATTATTATTATCGCTATAACTACTATTATTATCCTTACTACTATTATTATTATCGCTATGACTGTTATTATTATCCTTATTCTATAATTACTATCCCTATTACTCTTCTTTTTATCCTTATAACTATTAGTATTATCGTTATTACTATTATTATTATCGCTATAACTATTATTATTAACCTTATTACTATTATTACTAGCACTGTAACTATTATTATTATCCTTATTACTATTATTATTATCGCTATGACTGTTATTATTATACTTATTCTATTATTACTATCCCTATTACTCTTGTCTTTATCCTTATAACTATTATTATTATCCTTACTACTATTATTATTATCGCTATGACTGTTATTATTATCCTTATTGTATTATTACTATCCCTATTACTCTTGTCTTTATCCTTATAACTATTATTATTATCCTTATTACTATTATTATTATCGCTATAACTATTATTATTATCGTTATGACTATTATTATTATCCTTTTTACTATTTTTATTATCGCTATGACTGTTATTATTATCCTTATTCTATTATGACTATCCCTATTATTCCTGTCTCTATCCTTATAACTATTATTATTATGCTTATTACTATTATTCTTAGCACTATAACTATTATTATTATCACTATGACTGTTATTATTATACTTATTCTATTATTACTATCCCTAATACACTTGTCTTTATCCTTATAGCTATTATTATTATCCTTATTACTATTATTATTATCGCTATAACTATTATTATTATCGCTATGACTGTTATTATTATCCTTATTCTACTATTACTATCATTATTACTCTTGTCTCTATCCTTATAACTATTATTTTTTCGCTTATTGCTATTATTATTATCGCTATAACTATTATTATTATCCTTATTACTATTGTTACTAGCACTATAACTATTATTATTATCCTTATTACTGTTATTATTACCGGTATGACTGTTATTATTATACTTATTCTATTATTACTATCCCTATTACTCTTGTCTTTATCCTGATAAGTATTATTATTTCCCTTATTACAATTATTATTATCATTATAACTGTTATTATTATCCTTGTTACTAGTATTATTATCTCTATAACTATTATTGTTATCCTCATTACTATTATTATTATCGCTATAACTATTATTATTATCCTTATCACTATTATTACTAGCACTATAACTATTATGTTTATCCTTATTACTATTATTATTATTGCTATAACTGTTATTATTATCCTTATTACTATTATTATTAGCACTATAGCTATTATTATTATCCTTATTACTATTATTATCGCTATGACTGTTATTATTATCCTTATTCTACTATTACTATCCCTATTACTCCTGTCTCTATCCCTATAACTATTATTATTATGCTTATTACTATTATTATTAGCACTTTAACTATTATTATTATCCTTATTGCTATTATTATTATCGCTATATCTATTATTATTATCCTTACTACTATTATTATTATCGCTATGACTGTTATTATTATCCTTATTCTATTATTACTATCCCTAATACACTTGTCTTTATCCTTATAGCTATTATTATTATCCTTATTACTATTATTATTATCGCTATAACTATTATTATTATCCTTATTACTATTATTATTATCGCTATGACTGTTATTATTATACGTATTCTATTATTACTATCCCTATTACTCTTGTCTCTATCCTTATAACTGTTATTATTATCCTTATTACTAGTATTATTATCTCTATAACTATTATTGTTATCCTCATTACTATTATTATTATCGCTATGACTGTTATTATTATCCTTATTCTATTATTACTATTCCTATTACTCTTGTCTTTATCCTTATAACTATTATTATTATGCTTATTACTATTATTATTAGCACTATAACTATTATTATTATCCTTATTACTATTATTATTATCGCTATAACTATTATTATTATCCTTACTACTATTATTATTATCCTTATTCTATTATTACTATCCCTATTACTCTTGTCTTTATCCTTATAACTATTATTATTATCGCTATGACTGTTGTTATTATCCTTATTGTATTATTACTATACCTATTACTCTTGTCTTTATCCTTATAACTATTATTATTATCGCTATGACTGTTATTATTATCCTTATTCTATTATTATTTCCCTTATTACTAGTATTATTATCTCTATAACTATTATTGTTATCCTCATTACTATTATTATTATCGCTATGACTGTTATTATTATCCTTATTCTATTATTACTATCCCTATTACTCTTGTCTTTATCCTTATTACTATTATTATTATGCTTATTACTATTATTATTAGCACTATAACTATTATTATTATCCTTATTACTATTATTACTAGCACTATAACTATTATTATTATCCTTATTACTATTATTATTATCGCTATGACTGTTATTATTATCCTTATTCTATTATTACTATCCCTATTACTCCTGTCTCTATCCTTATAACTATTATTATTATGCTTATTACTATTATTATTAGCACTATAACTATTATTATTATCCTTATTGCTATTATTATTATCGCTATAACTATTATTATTATCCTTATTACTATTATTATTATCGCTATGACTATTATTATTATCGCTATGACTGTAATAATTATCCTTATTGTATTATTACTATCCCTATTACTCTTGTCTTTATCCTTATAACTATTATTATTTCCCTGATTACTATTATTATTATCGCTATAACTGTTATTATTATCCTTATTACTAGTATTATTAGCACTATAACTATTATGTTTATCCTTATTACTATTATTATTATCGCTATAACTATTATTATTATCGCTATGACTGTTATTATTATCCTTATTCTATTATTATTTCCCCTATTACTATTATTATTATCGCTATAACTATTATTCTTATCCTTATTACTATTATTATCGCTATGACTGTTATTATTATCCTTATTCTACTATTACTATCCCTATTACTCTTGTCTCTATCCTTATAACTATTATTATTATGCTTATTACTATTATTATTATCGCTATAACTATTATTATTATCCTTACTACTATTATTATTATCGCTATGACTGCTATTATTATCCTTATTGTGTTATTAATATCCCTATTACTCTTGTCTTTATCCTTATAACTATTATTATTATCCTTATTACTATTATTATTATCGCTATAACTATTATTATTATCCTTACTACTATTATTATTATCGCTATGACTGTTATTATTATCCTTATTCTATAATTACTATCCCTATTACTCTTCTTTTTATCCTTATAACTATTAGTATTATCGTTATTACTATTATTATTATCGCTATAACTATTATTATTAACCTTATTACTATTATTACTAGCACCGTAACTATTATTATTATCCTTATTACTATTATTATTATCGCTATGACTGTTATTATTATACTTATTCTATTATTACTATCCCTATTACTCCTGTCTCTATCCTTATAACTATTATTATTATCCTTACTACTATTATTATTATCGCTATGACTGTTATTATTATCCTTATTGTATTATTACTATCCCTATTACTCTTGTCTTTATCCTTATAACTATTATTATTATCCTTATTACTATTATTATTATCGCTATAACTATTATTATTATCGTTATGACTATTATTATTATCCTTTTTACTATTTTTATTATCGCTATGACTGTTATTATTATCCTTATTCTATTATGACTATCCCTATTATTCCTGTCTCTATCCTTATAACTATTATTATTATGCTTATTACTATTATTCTTAGCACTATAACTATTATTATTATCACTATGACTGTTATTATTATACTTATTCTATTATTACTATCCCTAATACACTTGTCTTTATCCTTATAGCTATTATTATTATCCTTATTACTATTATTATTATCGCTATAACTATTATTATTATCGCTATGACTGTTATTATTATCCTTATTACTATTATTATCGCTATGACTGTTATTATTATCCTTATTCTACTATTACTATCATTATTACTCTTGTCTCTATCCTTATAACTATTATTTTTTCGCTTATTGCTATTATTATTATCGCTATAACTATTATTATTATCCTTATTACTATTATTACTAGCACTATAACTATTATTATTATCCTTATTACTGTTATTATTACCGGTATGACTGTTATTATTATACTTATTCTATTATTACTATCCCTATTACTCTTGTCTTTATCCTGATAAGTATTATTATTTCCCTTATTACAATTATTATTATCATTATAACTGTTATTATTATCCTTGTTACTAGTATTATTATCTCTATAACTATTATTGTTATCCTCATTACTATTATTATTATCGCTATAACTATTATTATTATCCTTATCACTATTATTACTAGCACTATAACTATTATGTTTATCCTTATTACTATTATTATTATTGCTATAACTGTTATTATTATCCTTATTACTATTATTATTAGCACTATAGCTATTATTATTATCCTTATTACTATTATTATCGCTATGACTGTTATTATTATCCTTATTCTACTATTACTATCCCTATTACTCCTGTCTCTATCCCTATAACTATTATTATTATGCTTATTACTATTATTATTAGCACTTTAACTATTATTATTATCCTTATTGCTATTATTATTATCGCTATAACTATTATTATTATCCTTACTACTATTATTATTATCGCTATGACTGTTATTATTATCCTTATTCTATTATTACTATCCCTATTACTCCTGTCTCTATCCTTATAACTATTATTATTATGCTTATTACTATTATTATTAGCACTATAACTATTATTATTATCCTTATTGCTATTATTATTATCGCTATGACTGTTATTATTATACTTATTCTATTATTACTATCCCTATTACTCTTGTCTTTATCCTTATAACTATTATTATTATCCTTACTACGATTATTATTATCGCTATGAATGTTATTATTATCGTTATTCTATTATTACTATCCCTATTACTCTTGTCTTTATCCTTATAACTATTATTACTATCCTTATAACTATTATTATTATCCTTATTACTATTATTATTATCGCTATGACTGTTATTATTATACTTATTCTATTATTACTATCCCTATTACTCTTGTCTTTATCCTTATAACTATTATTATTATCCTTATTACTATTATTATTATCGCTATAACTATTATTATTATCCTTATTACTATTATTATCGCTATTACTGTAATTATTATCCTTATTCTACTATTACTATCCCTATTACTCTTGTCTCTATCCTTACAACTATTAGTATTATGCTTATTACTATTATTATTATCGCTATAACTACTATTATTATCCTTACTACTATTATTATTATCGCTATGACTGTTATTATTATCCTTATTCTATTATTACTATCCCTATTACTCTTCCTTTTATCCTTATAACTATTAGTATTATCGTTATTACTATTATTATTATCGCTATAACTATTATTATTAACCTTATTACTAATATTACTAGCACTGTAACTATTATTATTATCCTTATTACTATTATTATTATCGCTATGACTGTTATTATTATACTTATTCTATTATTACTATCCCTATTACTCTTGTCTTTATCCTTATAACTATTATTATTATCCTTACTACTATTATTATTATCGCTATGACTGTTATTATCATCCTTATTGTATTATTACTATCCCTATTACTCTTGTCTTTATCCTTATAACTATTATTATTATCCTTATTACTATTATTATTATCGCTATAACTATTATTATTATCGTTATGACTATTATTATTATCCTTATTACTATTATTATTATCGCTATAACTATTATTATTATCCTTATTACTATTATTATCGCTATTACTGTAATTATTATCCTTATTCTACTATTACTATCCCTATTACTCTTGTCTCTATCCTTACAACTATTAGTATTATGCTTATTACTATTATTATTATCGCTATAACTACTATTATTATCCTTACTACTATTATTATTATCGCTATGACTGTTATTATTATCCTTATTCTATTATTACTATCCCTATTACTCTTCTTTTTATCCTTACAACTATTAGTATTATCGTTATTACTATTATTATTATCGCTATAACTATTATTATTAACCTTATTACTATTATTACTAGCACTGTAACTATTATTATTATCCTTATTACTATTATTATTATCGCTATGACTGTTATTATTATACTTATTCTATTATTACTATCCCTATTACTCTTGTCTTTATCCTTATAACTATTATTACTATCCTTATAACTATTATTATTATCCTTATTACTATTATTATTATCGCTATGACTGTTATTATTATACTTATTCTATTATTACTATCCCTATTACTCTTGTCTTTATCCTGATAATTATTATTATTTCCCTTATTACAATTATTATTATCGCTATAACTATTATTATTATCCTTATTACTATTATTATTATCGCTATGACTGTTATTATTATACGTATTCTATTATTACTATCCCTATTACTCTTGTCTCTATCCTTATAACTATTATTATTATGCTTATTACTATTATTATTAGCACTATAACTATTATTATTATGCTTATTACTATTATTATTATCGCTACGACAGTTATTATTATACTTATTCTATTATTACTATCCCTATTAGTCTTGTCTTTATCCTTATAACTATGATTATCACTATAACTATTATTATTATCGCTATGACTGTTATTATTATCCTTATTGTATTATTAATATCCCTATTACTCTTGTCTTTATTCTTACAACTATTATTATTATGCTTATTACTATTATTATTATCGCTATAACTGTTATTATTATCCTTACTACTATTATTATTATCGCTATGACTGTTATTATTATCCTTATTGTATTATTAATATCCCTATTACTCTTGTCTTTATCCTTATAACTATTATTATTATCCTTATTACTATTATTATTATCGCTATAACTATTATTATTATCCTTATTACTATTATTAACGCTATTACTGTAATTATTATCCTTATTCTACTATTACTATCCCTATTACTCTTGTCTCTATCCTTACAACTATTAGTATTATGCTTATTACTATTATTATTATCGCTATAACTACTATTATTATCCTTACTACTATTATTATTATCGCTATGACTGTTATTATTATACTTATTCTATTATTACTATCCCTATTACTCTTGTCTCTATCCTTATAACTATTATTATTATGCTTATTACTATTATTATTAGCACTATAACTATTATTATTATCGCTATGACTGTTATTATTATACTTATTCTATTATTACTATCCCTATTACTCTTGTCTTTATCCTTATAACTATTATTATTATCCTTACTACGATTATTATTATCGCTATGACTGTTATTATTATCGTTATTCTATTATTAATATCCCTATTACTCTTGTCTTTATCCTTATAACTATTATTACTATCCTTATAACTATTATTATTATCCTTATTACTATTATTATTATCGCTATGACTGTTATTATTATACTTATTCTATTATTACTATCCCTATTACTCTTGTCTTTATCCTGATAATTATTATTATTTCCCTTATTACAATTATTATTATCGCTATAACTATTATTATTATCCTTACTACTATTATTATTATCGCTATGACTGTTATTATTATACTTATTCTATTATTACTATCCCTATTACTCTTCTTTTTATCCTTATAACTATTAGTATTATCGTTATTACTATTATTATTATCGCTATAACTATTATTATTAACCTTATTACTATTATTACTAGCACTGTAACTATTATTATTATCCTTATTACTATTATTATTATCGCTATGACTGTTATTATTATACTTATTCTATTATTACTATCCCTATTACTCTTGTCTTTATCCTTATAACTATTATTATTTCCCATATTACAATTATTATTATCGCTATAACTGTTATTATTATCCTTATTACAAGTATTATTAGCACTATAACTATTATGTTTATCCTTATTACTATTATTATTAGCGCTATAACTATTATTATTATCCTTATTACTATTATTATCGCTATGACTGTTATTATTATCCTTATTCTATTATTACTATCCCTATTACTCTTCTTTTTATCCTTACAACTATTAGTATTATCGTTATTACTATTATTATTATCGCTATAACTATTATTATTAACCTTATTACTATTATTACTAGCACTGTAACTATTATTATTATCCTTATTACTATTATTATTATCGCTATGACTGTTATTATTATACTTATTCTATTATTACTATCCCTATTACTCTTGTCTTTATCCTTATAACTATTATTACTATCCTTATAACTATTATTATTATCCTTATTACTATTATTATTATCGCTATGACTGTTATTATTATACTTATTCTATTATTACTATCCCTATTACTCTTGTCTTTATCCTGATAATTATTATTATTTCCCTTATTACAATTATTATTATCGCTATAACTATTATTATTATCCTTATTACTATTATTATTATCGCTATGACTGTTATTATTATACGTATTCTATTATTACTATCCCTATTACTCTTGTCTCTATCCTTATAACTATTATTATTATGCTTATTACTATTATTATTAGCACTATAACTATTATTATTATGCTTATTACTATTATTATTATCGCTACGACAGTTATTATTATACTTATTCTATTATTACTATCCCTATTAGTCTTGTCTTTATCCTTATAACTATGATTATCACTATAACTATTATTATTATCGCTATGACTGTTATTATTATCCTTATTGTATTATTAATATCCCTATTACTCTTGTCTTTATTCTTACAACTATTATTATTATGCTTATTACTATTATTATTATCGCTATAACTGTTATTATTATCCTTACTACTATTATTATTATCGCTATGACTGTTATTATTATCCTTATTGTATTATTAATATCCCTATTACTCTTGTCTTTATCCTTATAACTATTATTATTATCCTTATTACTATTATTATTATCGCTATAACTATTATTATTATCCTTATTACTATTATTATCGCTATTACTGTAATTATTATCCTTATTCTACTATTACTATCCCTATTACTCTTGTCTCTATCCTTACAACTATTAGTATTATGCTTATTACTATTATTATTATCGCTATAACTACTATTATTATCCTTACTACTATTATTATTATCGCTATGACTGTTATTATTATACTTATTCTATTATTACTATCCCTATTACTCTTGTCTCTATCCTTATAACTATTATTATTATGCTTATTACTATTATTATTAGCACTATAACTATTATTATTATCGCTATGACTGTTATTATTATACTTATTCTATTATTACTATCCCTATTACTCTTGTCTTTATCCTTATAACTATTATTACTATCCTTATAACTATTATTATTATCCTTATTACTATTATTATTATCGCTATGACTGTTATTATTATACTTATTCTATTATTACTATCCCTATTACTCTTGTCTTTATCCTGATAATTATTATTATTTCCCTTATTACAATTATTATTATCGCTATAACTATTATTATTATCCTTATTACTATTATTATTATCGCTATGACTGTTATTATTATACGTATTCTATTATTACTATCCCTATTACTCTTGTCTCTATCCTTATAACTATTATTATTATGCTTATTACTATTATTATTAGCACTATAACTATTATTATTATGCTTATTACTATTATTATTATCGCTACGACAGTTATTATTATACTTATTCTATTATTACTATCCCTATTAGTCTTGTCTTTATCCTTATAACTATGATTATCACTATAACTATTATTATTATCGCTATGACTGTTATTATTATCCTTATTGTATTATTAATATCCCTATTACTCTTGTCTTTATTCTTACAACTATTATTATTATGCTTATTACTATTATTATTATCGCTATAACTGTTATTATTATCCTTACTACTATTATTATTATCGCTATGACTGTTATTATTATCCTTATTGTATTATTAATATCCCTATTACTCTTGTCTTTATCCTTATAACTATTATTATTATCCTTATTACTATTATTATTATCGCTATAACTATTATTATTATCCTTATTACTATTATTATCGCTATTACTGTAATTATTATCCTTATTCTACTATTACTATCCCTATTACTCTTGTCTCTATCCTTACAACTATTAGTATTATGCTTATTACTATTATTATTATCGCTATAACTACTATTATTATCCTTACTACTATTATTATTATCGCTATGACTGTTATTATTATACTTATTCTATTATTACTATCCCTATTACTCTTGTCTCTATCCTTATAACTATTATTATTATGCTTATTACTATTATTATTAGCACTATAACTATTATTATTATCGCTATGACTGTTATTATTATACTTATTCTATTATTACTATCCCTATTACTCTTGTCTTTATCCTTATAACTATTATTATTATCCTTACTACGATTATTATTATCGCTATGACTGTTATTATTATCGTTATTCTATTATTAATATCCCTATTACTCTTGTCTTTATCCTTATAACTATTATTACTATCCTTATAACTATTATTATTATCCTTATTACTATTATTATTATCGCTATGACTGTTATTATTATACTTATTCTATTATTACTATCCCTATTACTCTTGTCTTTATCCTGATAATTATTATTATTTCCCTTATTACAATTATTATTATCGCTATAACTATTATTATTATCCTTACTACTATTATTATTATCGCTATGACTGTTATTATTATACTTATTCTATTATTACTATCCCTATTACTCTTCTTTTTATCCTTATAACTATTAGTATTATCGTTATTACTATTATTATTATCGCTATAACTATTATTATTAACCTTATTACTATTATTACTAGCACTGTAACTATTATTATTATCCTTATTACTATTATTATTATCGCTATGACTGTTATTATTATACTTATTCTATTATTACTATCCCTATTACTCTTGTCTTTATCCTTATAACTATTATTATTTCCCATATTACAATTATTATTATCGCTATAACTGTTATTATTATCCTTATTACAAGTATTATTAGCACTATAACTATTATGTTTATCCTTATTACTATTATTATTAGCGCTATAACTATTATTATTATCCTTATTACTATTATTATCGCTATGACTGTTATTATTATCCTTATTCTAATATTACTATCCCTATTACTCTTGTCTCTATCCTTATAACTATTATTAATATGCTTATTACTACTATTATTATCGCTATAACTATTATTATTATCCTTACTACTATTATTATTATCGCTATGACTGTTATTATTATCCTTATTCTATTATTACTAACCCTATTACTCCTGTCTCATTCCTTATAACTATTATTATTATGCTTATTACTATTATTATTAGCACTATAACTATTATTATTATCCTTATTGCTATTATTATTATCGCTATGACTGTTATTATTATACTTATTCTATTATTACTATCCCTATTACTCTTGTCTTTATCCTTATAACTATTATTATTATCCTTACTACGATTATTATTATCGCTATGACTGTTATTATTATCGTTATTCTATTATTACTATCCCTGTTACTCTTGTCTTTATCCTTATAACTATTATTACTATCCTTATAACTATTATTATTATCCTTATTACTATTATTATTATCGCTATGACTGTTATTATTATACTTATTCTATTATTACTATCCCTATTACTCTTGTCTTTATCCTGATAATTATTATTATTTCCCTTATTACAATTATTATTATCGCTATAACTATTATTATTATCCTTATTACTTTTATTATTATCGCTATGACTGTTATTATTATCCTTACTGTATTATTAATATCCCTATTACTCTTGTCTTTATTCTTACAACTATTATTATTATTCTTATTACTATTATTATTATCGCTATAACTGTTATTATTATCCTTACTACTATTATTATTATCGCTATGACTGTTATTATTATCCTTATTGTATTATTAATATCCCTATTACTCTTGTCTTTATCCTTACAACTATTAGTATTATCGTTATTACTATTATTATTATCGCTATAACTATTATTATTAACCTTATTACTATTATTACTAGCACTGTAACTATTATTATTATCCTTATTACTATTATTATTATCGCTATGACTGTTATTATTATACTTATTCTATTATTACTATCCCTATTACTCTTGTCTTTATCCTTATAACTATTATTACTATCCTTATAACTATTATTATTATCCTTATTACTATTATTATTATCGCTATGACTGTTATTATTATACTTATTCTATTATTACTATCCCTATTACTCTTGTCTTTATCCTGATAATTATTATTATTTCCCTTATTACAATTATTATTATCGCTATAACTATTATTATTATCCTTATTACTATTATTATTATCGCTATGACTGTTATTATTATACGTATTCTACTATTACTATCCCTATTACTCTTGTCTCTATCCTTATAACTATTATTATTATGCTTATTACTATTATTATTAGCACTATAACTATTATTATTATGCTTATTACTATTATTATTATCGCTACGACAGTTATTATTATACTTATTCTATTATTACTATCCCTATTAGTCTTGTCTTTATCCTTATAACTATGATTATCACTATAACTATTATTATTATCGCTATGACTGTTATTATTATCCTTATTGTATTATTAATATCCCTATTACTCTTGTCTTTATTCTTACAACTATTATTATTATGCTTATTACTATTATTATTATCGCTATAACTGTTATTATTATCCTTACTACTATTATTATTATCGCTATGACTGTTATTATTATCCTTATTGTATTATTAATATCCCTATTACTCTTGTCTTTATCCTTATAACTATTATTATTATCCTTATTACTATTATTATTATCGCTATAACTATTATTATTATCCTTATTACTATTATTATCGCTATTACTGTAATTATTATCCTTATTCTACTATTACTATCCCTATTACTCTTGTCTCTATCCTTACAACTATTAGTATTATGCTTATTACTATTATTATTATCGCTATAACTACTATTATTATCCTTACTACTATTATTATTATCGCTATGACTGTTATTATTATACTTATTCTATTATTACTATCCCTATTACTCTTGTCTCTATCCTTATAACTATTATTATTATGCTTATTACTATTATTATTAGCACTATAACTATTATTATTATCGCTATGACTGTTATTATTATACTTATTCTATTATTACTATCCCTATTACTCTTGTCTTTATCCTTATAACTATTATTATTATCCTTACTACGATTATTATTATCGCTATGACTGTTATTATTATCGTTATTCTATTATTAATATCCCTATTACTCTTGTCTTTATCCTTATAACTATTATTACTATCCTTATAACTATTATTATTATCCTTATTACAATTATTATTATCGCTATAACTGTTATTATTATCCTTATTACAAGTATTATTAGCACTATAACTATTATGTTTATCCTTATTACTATTATTATTAGCGCTATAACTATTATTATTATCCTTATTACTATTATTATCGCTATGACTGTTATTATTATCCTTATTCTAATATTACTATCCCTATTACTCTTGTCTCTATCCTTATAACTATTATTAATATGCTTATTACTACTATTATTATCGCTATAACTATTATTATTATCCTTACTACTATTATTATTATCGCTATGACTGTTATTATTATACTTATTCTATTATTACTATCCCTATTACTCTTCTTTTTATCCTTATAACTATTAGTATTATCGTTATTACTATTATTATTATCGCTATAACTATTATTATTAACCTTATTACTATTATTACTAGCACTGTAACTATTATTATTATCCTTATTACTATTATTATTATCGCTATGACTGTTATTATTATACTTATTCTATTATTACTATCCCTATTACTCTTGTCTTTATCCTTATAACTATTATTATTTCCCATATTACAATTATTATTATCGCTATAACTGTTATTATTATCCTTATTACAAGTATTATTAGCACTATAACTATTATGTTTATCCTTATTACTATTATTATTAGCGCTATAACTATTATTATTATCCTTATTACTATTATTATCGCTATGACTGTTATTATTATCCTTATTCTAATATTACTATCCCTATTACTCTTGTCTCTATCCTTATAACTATTATTAATATGCTTATTACTACTATTATTATCGCTATAACTATTATTATTATCCTTACTACTATTATTATTATCGCTATGACTGTTATTATTATCCTTATTCTATTATTACTAACCCTATTACTCCTGTCTCATTCCTTATAACTATTATTATTATGCTTATTACTATTATTATTAGCACTATAACTATTATTATTATCCTTATTGCTATTATTATTATCGCTATGACTGTTATTATTATACTTATTCTATTATTACTATCCCTATTACTCTTGTCTTTATCCTTATAACTATTATTATTATCCTTACTACGATTATTATTATCGCTATGACTGTTATTATTATCGTTATTCTATTATTACTATCCCTGTTACTCTTGTCTTTATCCTTATAACTATTATTACTATCCTTATAACTATTATTATTATCCTTATTACTATTATTATTATCGCTATGACTGTTATTATTATACTTATTCTATTATTACTATCCCTATTACTCTTGTCTTTATCCTGATAATTATTATTATTTCCCTTATTACAATTATTATTATCGCTATAACTATTATTATTATCCTTATTACTTTTATTATTATCGCTATGACTGTTATTATTATCCTTACTGTATTATTAATATCCCTATTACTCTTGTCTTTATTCTTACAACTATTATTATTATGCTTATTACTATTATTATTATCGCTATAACTGTTATTATTATCCTTACTACTATTATTATTATCGCTATGACTGTTATTATTATCCTTATTGTATTATTAATATCCCTATTACTCTTGTCTTTATTCTTACAACTATTATTATTATGCTTATTACTATTATTATTATCGCTATAACTGTTATTATTATCCTTACTACTATTATTATTATCGCTATGACTGTTATTATTATCCTTATTGTATTATTAATATCCCTATTACTCTTGTCTTTATCCTTATAACTATTATTATTGTCCTTATTACTATTATTATTATCGCTATAACTATTATTATTATCCTTATTACTATTATTATCGCTATTACTGTAATTATTATCCTTATTCTACTATTACTATCCCTATTACTCTTGTCTCTATCCTTACAACTATTAGTATTATGCTTATTACTATTATTATTATCGCTATAACTACTATTATTATCCTTACTACTATTATTATTATCGCTATGACTGTTATTATTATCCTTATTCTATTATTACTATCCCTATTACTCTTCTTTTTATCCTTACAACTATTAGTATTATCGTTATTACTATTATTATTATCGCTATAACTATTATTATTAACCTTATTACTATTATTACTAGCACTGTAACTATTATTATTATCCTTATTACTATTATTATTATCGCTATGACTGTTATTATTATACTTATTCTATTATTACTATCCCTATTACTCTTGTCTTTATCCTTATAACTATTATTACTATCCTTATAACTATTATTATTATCCTTATTACTATTATTATTATCGCTATGACTGTTATTATTATACTTATTCTATTATTACTATCCCTATTACTCTTGTCTTTATCCTGATAATTATTATTATTTCCCTTATTACAATTATTATTATCGCTATAACTATTATTATTATCCTTATTACTATTATTATTATCGCTATGACTGTTATTATTATACGTATTCTATTATTACTATCCCTATTACTCTTGTCTCTATCCTTATAACTATTATTATTATGCTTATTACTATTATTATTAGCACTATAACTATTATTATTATGCTTATTACTATTATTATTATCGCTACGACAGTTATTATTATACTTATTCTATTATTACTATCCCTATTAGTCTTGTCTTTATCCTTATAACTATGATTATCACTATAACTATTATTATTATCGCTATGACTGTTATTATTATCCTTATTGTATTATTAATATCCCTATTACTCTTGTCTTTATTCTTACAACTATTATTATTATGCTTATTACTATTATTATTATCGCTATAACTGTTATTATTATCCTTACTACTATTATTATTATCGCTATGACTGTTATTATTATCCTTATTGTATTATTAATATCCCTATTACTCTTGTCTTTATCCTTATAACTATTATTATTATCCTTATTACTATTATTATTATCGCTATAACTATTATTATTATCCTTATTACTATTATTATCGCTATTACTGTAATTATTATCCTTATTCTACTATTACTATCCCTATTACTCTTGTCTCTATCCTTACAACTATTAGTATTATGCTTATTACTATTATTATTATCGCTATAACTACTATTATTATCCTTACTACTATTATTATTATCGCTATGACTGTTATTATTATACTTATTCTATTATTACTATCCCTATTACTCTTGTCTCTATCCTTATAACTATTATTATTATGCTTATTACTATTATTATTAGCACTATAACTATTATTATTATCGCTATGACTGTTATTATTATACTTATTCTATTATTACTATCCCTATTACTCTTGTCTTTATCCTTATAACTATTATTATTATCCTTACTACGATTATTATTATCGCTATGACTGTTATTATTATCGTTATTCTATTATTAATATCCCTATTACTCTTGTCTTTATCCTTATAACTATTATTACTATCCTTATAACTATTATTATTATCCTTATTACTATTATTATTATCGCTATGACTGTTATTATTATACTTATTCTATTATTACTATCCCTATTACTCTTGTCTTTATCCTGATAATTATTATTATTTCCCTTATTACAATTATTATTATCGCTATAACTATTATTATTATCCTTACTACTATTATTATTATCGCTATGACTGTTATTATTATACTTATTCTATTATTACTATCCCTATTACTCTTCTTTTTATCCTTATAACTATTAGTATTATCGTTATTACTATTATTATTATCGCTATAACTATTATTATTAACCTTATTACTATTATTACTAGCACTGTAACTATTATTATTATCCTTATTACTATTATTATTATCGCTATGACTGTTATTATTATACTTATTCTATTATTACTATCCCTATTACTCTTGTCTTTATCCTTATAACTATTATTATTTCCCATATTACAATTATTATTATCGCTATAACTGTTATTATTATCCTTATTACAAGTATTATTAGCACTATAACTATTATGTTTATCCTTATTACTATTATTATTAGCGCTATAACTATTATTATTATCCTTATTACTATTATTATCGCTATGACTGTTATTATTATCCTTATTCTAATATTACTATCCCTATTACTCTTGTCTCTATCCTTATAACTATTATTAATATGCTTATTACTACTATTATTATCGCTATAACTATTATTATTATCCTTACTACTATTATTATTATCGCTATGACTGTTATTATTATCCTTATTCTATTATTACTAACCCTATTACTCCTGTCTCATTCCTTATAACTATTATTATTATGCTTATTACTATTATTATTAGCACTATAACTATTATTATTATCCTTATTGCTATTATTATTATCGCTATGACTGTTATTATTATACTTATTCTATTATTACTATCCCTATTACTCTTGTCTTTATCCTTATAACTATTATTATTTCCCATATTACAATTATTATTATCGCTATAACTGTTATTATTATCCTTATTACAAGTATTATTAGCACTATAACTATTATGTTTATCCTTATTACTATTATTATTAGCACTATAGCTATTATTATTATCCTTATTACTATTATTATTATCGCTATAACTATTATTATTATCCTTATCACTATTATTACTAGCACTATAACTATTATGTTTATCCTTATTACTATTATTATTATCGCTATAAATATTATTATTATCGCTATGACTGTTATTATTATCCTTATTCTATTATTATTTCAATTATTACTATTATTATTATCGCTATAACTATTATTATTATCCTTATTACTTTTATTATCGCTATGACTGTTATTATTATCCTTATTCTACTATTACTATCCCTATTACTCTTGTCTCTATCCTTATAACTATTATTATTATCCTTATTACTATTATTATTATCGCTATGACTATTATTATTATCGCTATGACTGTTATAATTATCCTTATTCTATTATTACTATCCCTATTACTCTTGTCTTTATCCTTATAACTATTATTATTTCCCTAAATTACTATTATTATTATCATTATAACTGTTATTATTATCCTTATTACTAGTATTATTATCTCTATAACTATTATTGTTATCCTCATTACTATTATTATTATCGCTATGACTGTTATTATTATCCTTATTCTATTATTACTATTCCTATTACTCTTGTCTTTATCCTTATAACTATTATTATTTCCCTGATTACTATTATTATTATCGCTATAACTGTTATTATTATCCTTATTACTAGTATTATTAGCACTATTACTATTATGTTTATCCTTATTACTATTATTATTATCGCTATAACTATTATTATTATCGCTATGACTGTTATTATTATCCTTATTCTATTATTATTTCCCCTATTACTATTATTATTATCGCTATAACTATTATTCTTATCCTTATTACTATTATTATCGCTATGACTGTTATTATTATCCTTATTCTACTATTACTATCCCTATTACTCTTGTCTCTATCCTTATAACTATTATTATTATGCTTATTACTATTATTATTATCGCTATAACTATTATTATTATCCTTACTACTATTATTATTATCGCTATGACTGCTATTATTATCCTTATTGTGTTATTAATATCCCTATTACTCTTGTCTTTATCCTTATAACTATTATTATTATCCTTATTACTATTATTATTATCGCTATAACTATTATTATTATCCTTATTACTATTATTATCGCTATTACTGTAATTATTATCCTTATTCTACTATTACTATCCCTATTACTCTTGTCTCTATCCTTACAACTATTAGTATTATGCTTATTACTATTATTATTATCGCTATAACTACTATTATTATCCTTACTACTATTATTATTATCGCTATGACTGTTATTATTATCCTTATTCTATAATTACTATCCCTATTACTCTTCTTTTTATCCTTACAACTATTAGTATTATCGTTATTACTATTATTATTATCGCTATAACTATTATTATTAACCTTATTACTATTATTACTAGCACTGTAACTATTATTATTATCCTTATTACTATTATTATTATCGCTATGACTGTTATTATTATACTTATTCTATTATTACTATCCCTATTACTCTTGTCTTTATCCTTATAACTATTATTATTATCCTTACTACTATTATTATTATCGCTATGACTGTTATTATTATCCTTATTGTATTATTACTATCCCTATTACTCTTGTCTTTATCCTTATAACTATTATTATTATCCTTATTACTATTATTATTATCGCTATAACTATTATTATTATCGTTATGACTATTATTATTATCCTTATTACTATTTTTATTATCGCTATGACTGTTATTATTATCCTTATTCTATTATGACTATCCCTATTATTCCTGTCTCTATCCTTATAACTATTATTATTATGCTTATTACTATTATTATTAGCACTATAACTATTATTATTATCGCTATGACTGTTATTATTATACTTATTCTATTATTACTATCCCTAATACACTTGTCTTTATCCTTATAGCTATTATTATTATCCTTATTACTATTATTATTATTGCTATAACTATTATTATTATCGCTATGACTGTTATTATTATCCTTATTACTATTATTATCGCTATGACTGTTATTATTATCCTTATTCTACTATTACTATCATTATTACTCTTGTCTCTATCCTTATAGCTATTATTATTTCGCTTATTGCTATTATTATTATCGCTATAACTATTATTATTATCCTTATTACTATTATTACTAGCACTATAACTATTATTATTATCCTTATTACTGTTATTATTACCGGTATGACTGTTATTATTATACTTATTCTATTATTACTATCCCTATTACTCTTGTCTTTATCCTGATAAGTATTATTATTTCCCTTATTACAATTATTATTATCATTATAACTGTTATTATTATCCTTGTTACTAGTATTATTATCTCTATAACTATTATTGTTATCCTCATTACTATTATTATTATCGCTATAACTATTATTATTATCCTTATCACTATTATTACTAGCACTATAACTATTATGTTTATCCTTATTACTATTATTATTATTGCTATAACTGTTATTATTATCCTTATTACTATTATTATTAGCACTATAGCTATTATTATTATCCTTATTACTATTATTATTATCGCTATAACTGTTATTATTATCCTTATCACTATTATTACTAGCACTATAACTATTATGTTTACCCTTATTACTATTATTATTATCGCTATAAATATTATTATTATCGCTATGACTGTTATTATTATCCTTATTCTATTATTATTTCAATTATTACTATTATTATTATCGCTATAACTATTATTATTATCCTTATTACTTTTATTATCGCTATGACTGTTATTATTATCCTTATTCTACTATTACTATCCCTATTACTCTTGTCTCTATCCTTATAACTATTATTATTATCGCTATGACTATTATTATTATCGCTATGACTGTTATAATTATCCTTATTCTATTATTACTATCCCTATTACTCTTGTCTTTATCCTTATAACTATTATTATTTCCCTAAATTACTATTATTATTATCATTATAACTGTTATTATTATCCTTATTACTAGTATTATTATCTCTATAACTATTATTGTTATCCTCATTACTATTATTATTATCGCTATGACTGTTATTATTATTCTTATTCTATTATTACTATTCCTATTACTCTTGTCTTTATCCTTATAACTATTATTATTATGCTTATTACTATTATTATTAGCACTATAACTATTATTATTATCCTTATTACTATTATTATTATCGCTATAACTATTATTATTATCCTTACTACTATTATTATTATCCTTATTCTATTATTACTATCCCTATTACTCTTGTCTTTATCCTCATTACTATTATTATTATCGCTATGACTGTTATTATTATCCTTATTCTATTATTACTATCCCTATTACTCCTGTCTCTATCCTTATAACTATTATTATTATGCTTATTACTATTATTATTAGCACTATAACTATTATTATTATCCTTATTGCTATTATTATTATCGCTATAACTATTATTATTATCCTTATTACTATTATTATTATCGCTATGACTATTATTATTATCGCTATGACTGTTATAATTATCCTTATTGTATTATTACTATCCCTATTACTCTTGTCTTTATCCTTATAACTATTATTATTTCCCTGATTACTATTATTATTATCGCTATAACTGTTATTATTATCCTTATTACTAGTATTATTAGCACTATAACTATTATGTTTATCCTTATTACTATTATTATTATCGCTATAACTATTATTATTATCGCTATGACTGTTATTATTATCCTTATTCTATTATTATTTCCCCTATTACTATTATTATTATCTCTATAACTATTATTCTTATCCTTATTACTATTATTATCGCTATGACTGTTATTATTATCCTTATTCTACTATTACTATCCCTATTACTCTTGTCTCTATCCTTATAACTATTATTATTATGCTTATTACTATTATTATTATCGCTATAACTATTATTATTATCCTTACTACTATTATTATTATCGCTATGACTGCTATTATTATCCTTATTGTGTTATTAATATCCCTATTACTCTTGTCTTTATCCTTATAACTATTATTATTATCCTTATTACTATTATTATTATCGCTATAACTATTATTATTATCCTTATTACTATTATTATCGCTATTACTGTAATTATTATCCTTATTCTACTATTACTATCCCTATTACTCTTGTCTCTATCCTTACAACTATTAGTATTATGCTTATTACTATTATTATTATCGCTATAACTACTATTATTATCCTTACTACTATTATTATTATCGCTATGACTGTTATTATTATCCTTATTCTATAATTACTATCCCTATTACTCTTCTTTTTATCCTTATAACTATTAGTATTATCGTTATTACTATTATTATTATCGCTATAACTATTATTATTAACCTTATTACTATTATTACTAGCACTGTAACTATTATTATTATCCTTATTACTATTATTATTATCGCTATGACTGTTATTATTATACTTATTCTATTATTACTATCCCTATTACTCTTGTCTTTATCCTTATAACTATTATTATTATCCTTACTACTATTATTATTATCGCTATGACTGTTATTATTATCCTTATTGTATTATTACTATCCCTATTACTCTTGTCTTTATCCTTATAACTATTATTATTATCCTTATTACTATTATTATTATCGCTATAACTATTATTATTATCGTTATGACTATTATTATTATCCTTTTTACTATTTTTATTATCGCTATGACTGTTATTATTATCCTTATTCTATTATGACTATCCCTATTATTCCTGTCTCTATCCTTATAACTATTATTATTATGCTTATTACTATTATTCTTAGCACTATAACTATTATTATTATCACTATGACTGTTATTATTATACTTATTCTATTATTACTATCCCTAATACACTTGTCTTTATCCTTATAGCTATTATTATTATCCTTATTACTATTATTATTATCGCTATAACTATTATTATTATCCTTATTACTATTATTATTATCGCTATGACTGTTATTATTATACGTATTCTATTATTACTATCCCTATTACTCTTGTCTCTATCCTTATAACTGTTATTATTATCCTTATTACTAGTATTATTATCTCTATAACTATTATTGTTATCCTCATTACTATTATTATTATCGCTATGACTGTTATTATTATCCTTATTCTATTATTACTATTCCTATTACTCTTGTCTTTATCCTTATAACTATTATTATTATGCTTATTACTATTATTATTAGCACTATAACTATTATTATTATCCTTATTACTATTATTATTATCGCTATAACTATTATTATTATCCTTACTACTATTATTATTATCCTTATTCTATTATTACTATCCCTATTACTCTTGTCTTTATCCTTATAACTATTATTATTATCGCTATGACTGTTGTTATTATCCTTATTGTATTATTACTATACCTATTACTCTTGTCTTTATCCTTATAGCTATTATTATTATCGCTATGACTGTTATTATTATCCTTATTCTATTATTATTTCCCTTATTACTAGTATTATTATCTCTATAACTATTATTGTTATCCTCATTACTATTATTATTATCGCTATGACTGTTATTATTATCCTTATTCTATTATTACTATCCCTATTACTCTTGTCTTTATCCTTATTACTATTATTATTATGCTTATTACTATTATTATTAGCACTATAACTATTATTATTATCCTTATTACTATTATTACTAGCACTATAACTATTATTATTATCCTTATTACTATTATTATTATCGCTATGACTGTTATTATTATCCTTATTCTATTATTACTATCCCTATTACTCCTGTCTCTATCCTTATAACTATTATTATTATGCTTATTACTATTATTATTAGCACTATAACTATTATTATTATCCTTATTGCTATTATTATTATCGCTATAACTATTATTATTATCCTTATTACTATTATTATTATCGCTATGACTATTATTATTATCGCTATGACTGTTATAATTATCCTTATTGTATTATTACTATCCCTATTACTCTTGTCTTTATCCTTATAACTATTATTATTTCCCTGATTACTATTATTATTATCGCTATAACTGTTATTATTATCCTTATTACTAGTATTATTAGCACTATAACTATTATGTTTATCCTTATTACTATTATTATTATCGCTATAACTATTATTATTATCGCTATGACTGTTATTATTATCCTTATTCTATTATTATTTCCCCTATTACTATTATTATTATCGCTATAACTATTATTCTTATCCTTATTACTATTATTATCGCTATGACTGTTATTATTATCCTTATTCTACTATTACTATCCCTATTACTCTTGTCTCTATCCTTATAACTATTATTATTATGCTTATTACTATTATTATTATCGCTATAACTATTATTATTATCCTTACTACTATTATTATTATCGCTATGACTGCTATTATTATCCTTATTGTGTTATTAATATCCCTATTACTCTTGTCTTTATCCTTATAACTATTATTATTATCCTTATTACTATTATTATTATCGCTATAACTATTATTATTATCCTTATTACTATTATTATCGCTATTACTGTAATTATTATCCTTATTCTACTATTACTATCCCTATTACTCTTGTCTCTATCCTTACAACTATTAGTATTATGCTTATTACTATTATTATTATCGCTATAACTACTATTATTATCCTTACTACTATTATTATTATCGCTATGACTGTTATTATTATCCTTATTCTATAATTACTATCCCTATTACTCTTCTTTTTATCCTTATAACTATTAGTATTATCGTTATTACTATTATTATTATCGCTATAACTATTATTATTAACCTTATTACTATTATTACTAGCACTGTAACTATTATTATTATCCTTATTACTATCATTATTATCGCTATGACTGTTATTATTATACTTATTCTATTATTACTATCCCTATTACTCTTGTCTTTATCCTTATAACTATTATTATTATCCTTACTACTATTATTATTATCGCTATGACTGTTATTATTATCCTTATTGTATTATTACTATCCCTATTACTCTTGTCTTTATCCTTATAACTATTATTATTATCCTTATTACTATTATTATTATCGCTATAACTATTATTATTATCGTTATGACTATTATTATTATCCTTTTTACTATTTTTATTATCGCTATGACTGTTATTATTATCCTTATTCTATTATGACTATCCCTATTATTCCTGTCTCTATCCTTATAACTATTATTATTATGCTTATTACTATTATTCTTAGCACTATAACTATTATTATTATCACTATGACTGTTATTATTATACTTATTCTATTATTACTATCCCTAATACACTTGTCTTTATCCTTATAGCTATTATTATTATCCTTATTACTATTATTATTATCGCTATAACTATTATTATTATCGCTATGACTGTTATTATTATCCTTATTCTACTATTACTATCATTATTACTCTTGTCTCTATCCTTATAACTATTATTTTTTCGCTTATTGCTATTATTATTATCGCTATAACTATTATTATTATCCTTATTACTATTGTTACTAGCACTATAGCTATTATTATTATCCTTATTACTATTATTATCGCTATGACTGTTATTATTATCCTTATTCTACTATTACTATCCCTATTACTCCTGTCTCTATCCCTATAACTATTATTATTATGCTTATTACTATTATTATTAGCACTTTAACTATTATTATTATCCTTATTGCTATTATTATTATCGCTATATCTATTATTATTATCCTTACTACTATTATTATTATCGCTATGACTGTTATTATTATCCTTATTCTATTATTACTATCCCTAATACACTTGTCTTTATCCTTATAGCTATTATTATTATCCTTATTACTATTATTATTATCGCTATAACTATTATTATTATCCTTATTACTATTATTATTATCGCTATGACTGTTATTATTATACGTATTCTATTATTACTATCCCTATTACTCTTGTCTCTATCCTTATAACTGTTATTATTATCCTTATTACTAGTATTATTATCTCTATAACTATTATTGTTATCCTCATTACTATTATTATTATCGCTATGACTGTTATTATCATCCTTATTCTATTATTACTATTCCTATTACTCTTGTCTTTATCCTTATAACTATTATTATTATGCTTATTACTATTATTATTAGCACTATAACTATTATTATTATCCTTATTACTATTATTATTATCGCTATAACTATTATTATTATCCTTACTACTATTATTATTATCCTTATTCTATTATTACTATCCCTATTACTCTTGTCTTTATCCTTATAACTATTATTATTATCGCTATGACTGTTGTTATTATCCTTATTGTATTATTACTATACCTATTACTCTTGTCTTTATCCTTATAACTATTATTATTATCGCTATGACTGTTATTATTATCCTTATTCTATTATTATTTCCCTTATTACTAGTATTATTATCTCTATAACTATTATTGTTATCCTCATTACTATTATTATTATCGCTATGACTGTTATTATTATCCTTATTCTATTATTACTATCCCTATTACTCTTGTCTTTATCCTTATTACTATTATTATTATGCTTATTACTATTATTATTAGCACTATAACTATTATTATTATCCTTATTACTATTATTACTAGCACTATAACTATTATTATTATCCTTATTACTATTATTATTATCGCTATGACTGTTATTATTATCCTTATTCTATTATTACTATCCCTATTACTCCTGTCTCTATCCTTATAACTATTATTATTATGCTTATTACTATTATTATTAGCACTATAACTATTATTATTATCCTTATTGCTATTATTATTATCGCTATAACTATTATTATTATCCTTATTACTATTATTATTATCGCTATGACTATTATTATTATCGCTATGACTGTTATAATTATCCTTATTGTATTATTACTATCCCTATTACTCTTGTCTTTATCCTTATAACTATTATTATTTCCCTGATTACTATTATTATTATCGCTATAACTGTTATTATTATCCTTATTACTAGTATTATTAGCACTATAACTATTATGTTTATCCTTATTACTATTATTATTATCGCTATAACTATTATTATTATCGCTATGACTGTTATTATTATCCTTATTCTATTATTATTTCCCCTATTACTATTATTATTATCGCTATAACTATTATTCTTATCCTTATTACTATTATTATCGCTATGACTGTTATTATTATCCTTATTCTACTATTACTATCCCTATTACTCTTGTCTCTATCCTTATAACTATTATTATTATGCTTATTACTATTATTATTATCGCTATAACTATTATTATTATCCTCACTACTATTATTATTATCGCTATGACTGCTATTATTATCCTTATTGTGTTATTAATATCCCTATTACTCTTGTCTTTATCCTTATAACTATTATTATTATCCTTACTACTATTATTATTATCGCTATAACTATTATTATTATCCTTATTACTATTATTATCGCTATTACTGTAATTATTATCCTTATTCTACTATTACTATCCCTATTACTCTTGTCTCTATCCTTACAACTATTAGTATTATGCTTATTACTATTATTATTATCGCTATAACTACTATTATTATCCTTACTACTATTATTATTATCGCTATGACTGTTATTATTATCCTTATTCTATAATTACTATCCCTATTACTCTTCTTTTTATCCTTATAACTATTAGTATTATCGTTATTACTATTATTATTATCGCTATAACTATTATTATTAACCTTATTACTATTATTACTAGCACCGTAACTATTATTATTATCCTTATTACTATTATTATTATCGCTATGACTGTTATTATTATACTTATTCTATTATTACTATCCCTATTACTCTTGTCTTTATCCTTATAACTATTATTATTATCCTTACTACTATTATTATTATCGCTATGACTGTTATTATTATCCTTATTGTATTATTACTATCCCTATTACTCTTGTCTTTATCCTTATAACTATTATTATTATCCTTATTACTATTATTATTATCGCTATAACTATTATTATTATCGTTATGACTATTATTATTATCCTTTTTACTATTTTTATTATCGCTATGACTGTTATTATTATCCTTATTCTATTATGACTATCCCTATTATTCCTGTCTCTATCCTTATAACTATTATTATTATGCTTATTACTATTATTCTTAGCACTATAACTATTATTATTATCACTATGACTGTTATTATTATACTTATTCTATTATTACTATCCCTAATACACTTGTCTTTATCCTTATAGCTATTATTATTATCCTTATTACTATTATTATTATCGCTATAACTATTATTATTATCGCTATGACTGTTATTATTATCCTTATTACTATTATTATCGCTATGACTGTTATTATTATCCTTATTCTACTATTACTATCATTATTACTCTTGTCTCTATCCTTATAACTATTATTTTTTCGCTTATTGCTATTATTATTATCGCTATAACTATTATTATTATCCTTATTACTATTATTACTAGCACTATAACTATTATTATTATCCTTATTACTGTTATTATTACCGGTATGACTATTATTATTATACTTATTCTATTATTACTATCCCTATTACTCTTGTCTTTATCCTGATAAGTATTATTATTTCCCTTATTACAATTATTATTATCATTATAACTGTTATTATTATCCTTGTTACTAGTATAATTATCTCTATAACTATTATTGTTATCCTCATTACTATTATTATTATCGCTATAACTATTATTATTATCCTTATCACTATTATTACTAGCACTATAACTATTATGTTTATCCTTATTACTATTATTATTATTGCTATAACTGTTATTATTATCCTTATTACTATTATTATTAGCACTATAGCTATTATTATTATCCTTATTACTATTATTATCGCTATGACTGTTATTATTATCCTTATTCTACTATTACTATCCCTATTACTCCTGTCTCTATCCCTATAACTATTATTATTATGCTTATTACTATTATTATTAGCACTTTAACTATTATTATTATCCTTATTGCTATTATTATTATCGCTATAACTATTATTATTATCCTTACTACTATTATTATTATCGCTATGACTGTTATTATTATCCTTATTCTATTATTACTATCCCTATTACTCCTGTCTCTATCCTTATAACTATTATTATTATGCTTATTACTATTATTATTAGCACTATAACTATTATTATTATCCTTATTGCTATTATTATTATCGCTATGACTGTTATTATTATACTTATTCTATTATTACTATCCCTATTACTCTTGTCTTTATCCTTATAACTATTATTATTATCCTTACTACGATTATTATTATCGCTATGAATGTTATTATTATCGTTATTCTATTATTACTATCCCTATTACTCTTGTCTTTATCCTTATAACTATTATTACTATCCTTATAACTATTATTATTATCCTTATTACTATTATTATTATCGCTATGACTGTTATTATTATACTTATTCTATTATTACTATCCCTATTACTCTTGTCTTTATCCTTATAACTATTATTATTATCCTTATTACTATTATTATTATCGCTATAACTATTATTATTATCCTTATTACTATTATTATCGCTATTACTGTAATTATTATCCTTATTCTACTATTACTATCCCTATTACTCTTGTCTCTATCCTTACAACTATTAGTATTATGCTTATTACTATTATTATTATCGCTATAACTACTATTATTATCCTTACTACTATTATTATTATCGCTATGACTGCTATTATTATCCTTATTGTGTTATTAATATCCCTATTACTCTTGTCTTTATCCTTATAACTATTATTATTATCCTTATTACTATTATTATTATCGCTATAACTATTATTATTATCCTTATTACTATTATTATCGCTATTACTGTAATTATTATCCTTATTCTACTATTACTATCCCTATTACTCTTGTCTCTATCCTTACAACTATTAGTATTATGCTTATTACTATTATTATTATCGCTATAACTACTATTATTATCCTTACTACTATTATTATTATCGCTATGACTGTTATTATTATCCTTATTCTATAATTACTATCCCTATTACTCTTCTTTTTATCCTTATAACTATTAGTATTATCGTTATTACTATTATTATTATCGCTATAACTATTATTATTAACCTTATTACTATTATTACTAGCACTGTAACTATTATTATTATCCTTATTACTATTATTATTATCGCTATGACTGTTATTATTATACTTATTCTATTATTACTATCCCTATTACTCTTGTCTTTATCCTTATAACTATTATTATTATCCTTACTACTATTATTATTATCGCTATGACTGTTATTATTATCCTTATTGTATTATTACTATCCCTATTACTCTTGTCTTTATCCTTATAACTATTATTATTATCCTTATTACTATTATTATTATCGCTATAACTATTATTATTATCGTTATGACTATTATTATTATCCTTTTTACTATTTTTATTATCGCTATGACTGTTATTATTATCCTTATTCTATTATGACTATCCCTATTATTCCTGTCTCTATCCTTATAACTATTATTATTATGCTTATTACTATTATTCTTAGCACTATAACTATTATTATTATCACTATGACTGTTATTATTATACTTATTCTATTATTACTATCCCTAATACACTTGTCTTTATCCTTATAGCTATTATTATTATCCTTATTACTATTATTATTATCGCTATAACTATTATTATTATCGCTATGACTGTTATTATTATCCTTATTCTACTATTACTATCATTATTACTCTTGTCTCTATCCTTATAACTATTATTTTTTCGCTTATTGCTATTATTATTATCGCTATAACTATTATTATTATCCTTATTACTATTGTTACTAGCACTATAACTATTATTATTATCCTTATTACTGTTATTATTACCGGTATGACTGTTATTATTATACTTATGCTATTATTACTATCCCTATTACTCTTGTCTTTATCCTGATAAGTATTATTATTTCCCTTATTACAATTATTATTATCATTATAACTGTTATTATTATCCTTGTTACTAGTATTATTATCTCTATAACTATTATTGTTATCCTCATTACTATTATTATTATCGCTATAACTATTATTATTATCCTTATTACTATTATTATCGCTATTACTGTAATTATTATCCTTATTCTACTATTACTATCCCTATTACTCTTGTCTCTATCCTTACAACTATTAGTATTATGCTTATTACTATTATTATTATCGCTATAACTACTATTATTATCCTTACTACTATTATTATTATCGCTATGACTGTTATTATTATCCTTATTCTATAATTACTATCCCTATTACTCTTCTTTTTATCCTTATAACTATTAGTATTATCGTTATTACTATTATTATTATCGCTATAACTATTATTATTAACCTTATTACTATTATTACTAGCACTGTAACTATTATTATTATCCTTATTACTATTATTATTATCGCTATGACTGTTATTATTATACTTATTCTATTATTACTATCCCTATTACTCTTGTCTTTATCCTTATAACTATTATTATTATCCTTACTACTATTATTATTATCGCTATGACTGTTATTATTATCCTTATTGTATCATTACTATCCCTATTACTCTTGTCTTTATCCTTATAACTATTATTATTATCCTTATTACTATTATTATTATCGCTATAACTATTATTATTATCGTTATGACTATTATTATTATCCTTTTTACTATTTTTATTATCGCTATGACTGTTATTATTATCCTTATTCTATTATGACTATCCCTATTATTCCTGTCTCTATCCTTATAACTATTATTATTATGCTTATTACTATTATTCTTAGCACTATAACTATTATTATTATCACTATGACTGTTATTATTATACTTATTCTATTATTACTATCCCTAATACACTTGTCTTTATCCTTATAGCTATTATTATTATCCTTATTACTATTATTATTATCGCTATAACTATTATTATTATCGCTATGACTGTTATTATTATCCTTATTCTACTATTACTATCATTATTACTCTTGTCTCTATCCTTATAACTATTATTTTTTCGCTTATTGCTATTATTATTATCGCTATAACTATTATTATTATCCTTATTACTATTGTTACTAGCACTATAACTATTATTATTATCCTTATTACTGTTATTATTACCGGTATGACTGTTATTATTATACTTATTCTATTATTACTATCCCTATTACTCTTGTCTTTATCCTGATAAGTATTATTATTTCCCTTATTACAATTATTATTATCATTATAACTGTTATTATTATCCTTGTTACTAGTATTATTATCTCTGTAACTATTATTGTTATCCTCATTACTATTATTATTATCGCTATAACTATTATTATTATCCTTATCACTATTATTACTAGCACTATAACTATTATGTTTATCCTTATTACTATTATTATTATTGCTATAACTGTTATTATTATCCTTATTACTATTATTATTAGCACTATAGCTATTATTATTATCCTTATTACTATTATTATCGCTATGACTGTTATTATTATCCTTATTCTACTATTACTATCCCTATTACTCCTGTCTCTATCCCTATAACTATTATTATTATGCTTATTACTATTATTATTAGCACTTTAACTATTATTATTATCCTTATTGCTATTATTATTATCGCTATATCTATTATTATTATCCTTACTACTATTATTATTATCGCTATGACTGTTATTATTATCCTTATTCTATTATTACTATCCCTAATACACTTGTCTTTATCCTTATAGCTATTATTATTATCCTTATTACTATTATTATTATCGCTATAACTATTATTATTATCCTTATTACTATTATTATTATCGCTATGACTGTTATTATTATACGTATTCTATTATTACTATCCCTATTACTCTTGTCTCTATCCTTATAACTGTTATTATTATCCTTATTACTAGTATTATTATCTCTATAACTATTATTGTTATCCTCATTACTATTATTATTATCGCTATGACTGTTATTATTATCCTTATTCTATTATTACTATTCCTATTACTCTTGTCTTTATCCTTATAACTATTATTATTATGCTTATTACTATTATTATTAGCACTATAACTATTATTATTATCCTTATTACTATTATTATTATCGCTATAACTATTATTATTATCCTTACTACTATTATTATTATCCTTATTCTATTATTACTATCCCTATTACTCTTGTCTTTATCCTTATAACTATTATTATTATCGCTATGACTGTTGTTATTATCCTTATTGTATTATTACTATACCTATTACTCTTGTCTTTATCCTTATAACTATTATTATTATCGCTATGACTGTTATTATTATCCTTATTCTATTATTATTTCCCTTATTACTAGTATTATTATCTCTATAACTATTATTGTTATCCTCATTACTATTATTATTATCGCTATGACTGTTATTATTATCCTTATTCTATTATTACTATCCCTATTACTCTTGTCTTTATCCTTATTACTATTATTATTATGCTTATTACTATTATTATTAGCACTATAACTATTATTATTATCCTTATTACTATTATTACTAGCACTATAACTATTATTATTATCCTTATTACTATTATTATTATCGCTATGACTGTTATTATTATCCTTATTCTATTATTACTATCCCTATTACTCCTGTCTCTATCCTTATAACTATTATTATTATGCTTATTACTATTATTATTAGCACTATAACTATTATTATTATCCTTATTGCTATTATTATTATCGCTATAACTATTATTATTATCCTTATTACTATTATTATTATCGCTATGACTATTATTATTATCGCTATGACTGTTATAATTATCCTTATTGTATTATTACTATCCCTATTACTCTTGTCTTTATCCTTATAACTATTATTATTTCCCTGATTACTATTATTATTATCGCTATAACTGTTATTATTATCCTTATTACTAGTATTATTAGCACTATAACTATTATGTTTATCCTTATTACTATTATTATTATCGCTATAACTATTATTATTATCGCTATGACTGTTATTATTATCCTTATTCTATTATTATTTCCCCTATTACTATTATTATTATCGCTATAACTATTATTCTTATCCTTATTACTATTATTATCGCTATGACTGTTATTATTATCCTTATTCTACTATTACTATCCCTATTACTCTTGTCTCTATCCTTATAACTATTATTATTATGCTTATTACTATTATTATTATCGCTATAACTATTATTATTATCCTTACTACTATTATTATTATCGCTATGACTGCTATTATTATCCTTATTGTGTTATTAATATCCCTATTACTCTTGTCTTTATCCTTATAACTATTATTATTATCCTTATTACTATTATTATTATCGCTATAACTATTATTATTATCCTTACTACTATTATTATTATCGCTATGACTGTTATTATTATCCTTATTCTATAATTACTATCCCTATTACTCTTCTTTTTATCCTTATAACTATTAGTATTATCGTTATTACTATTATTATTATCGCTATAACTATTATTATTAACCTTATTACTATTATTACTAGCACCGTAACTATTATTATTATCCTTATTACTATTATTATTATCGCTATGACTGTTATTATTATACTTATTCTATTATTACTATCCCTATTACTCCTGTCTCTATCCTTATAACTATTATTATTATCCTTACTACTATTATTATTATCGCTATGACTGTTATTATTATCCTTATTGTATTATTACTATCCCTATTACTCTTGTCTTTATCCTTATAACTATTATTATTATCCTTATTACTATTATTATTATCGCTATAACTATTATTATTATCGTTATGACTATTATTATTATCCTTTTTACTATTTTTATTATCGCTATGACTGTTATTATTATCCTTATTCTATTATGACTATCCCTATTATTCCTGTCTCTATCCTTATAACTATTATTATTATGCTTATTACTATTATTCTTAGCACTATAACTATTATTATTATCACTATGACTGTTATTATTATACTTATTCTATTATTACTATCCCTAATACACTTGTCTTTATCCTTATAGCTATTATTATTATCCTTATTACTATTATTATTATCGCTATAACTATTATTATTATCGCTATGACTGTTATTATTATCCTTATTACTATTATTATCGCTATGACTGTTATTATTATCCTTATTCTACTATTACTATCATTATTACTCTTGTCTCTATCCTTATAACTATTATTTTTTCGCTTATTGCTATTATTATTATCGCTATAACTATTATTATTATCCTTATTACTATTATTACTAGCACTATAACTATTATTATTATCCTTATTACTGTTATTATTACCGGTATGACTGTTATTATTATACTTATTCTATTATTACTATCCCTATTACTCTTGTCTTTATCCTGATAAGTATTATTATTTCCCTTATTACAATTATTATTATCATTATAACTGTTATTATTATCCTTGTTACTAGTATTATTATCTCTATAACTATTATTGTTATCCTCATTACTATTATTATTATCGCTATAACTATTATTATTATCCTTATCACTATTATTACTAGCACTATAACTATTATGTTTATCCTTATTACTATTATTATTATTGCTATAACTGTTATTATTATCCTTATTACTATTATTATTAGCACTATAGCTATTATTATTATCCTTATTACTATTATTATCGCTATGACTGTTATTATTATCCTTATTCTACTATTACTATCCCTATTACTCCTGTCTCTATCCCTATAACTATTATTATTATGCTTATTACTATTATTATTAGCACTTTAACTATTATTATTATCCTTATTGCTATTATTATTATCGCTATAACTATTATTATTATCCTTACTACTATTATTATTATCGCTATGACTGTTATTATTATCCTTATTCTATTATTACTATCCCTATTACTCCTGTCTCTATCCTTATAACTATTATTATTATGCTTATTACTATTATTATTAGCACTATAACTATTATTATTATCCTTATTGCTATTATTATTATCGCTATGACTGTTATTATTATACTTATTCTATTATTACTATCCCTATTACTCTTGTCTTTATCCTTATAACTATTATTATTATCCTTACTACGATTATTATTATCGCTATGAATGTTATTATTATCGTTATTCTATTATTACTATCCCTATTACTCTTGTCTTTATCCTTATAACTATTATTACTATCCTTATAACTATTATTATTATCCTTATTACTATTATTATTATCGCTATGACTGTTATTATTATACTTATTCTATTATTACTATCCCTATTACTCTTGTCTTTATCCTTATAACTATTATTATTATCCTTATTACTATTATTATTATCGCTATAACTATTATTATTATCCTTATTACTATTATTATCGCTATTACTGTAATTATTATCCTTATTCTACTATTACTATCCCTATTACTCTTGTCTCTATCCTTACAACTATTAGTATTATGCTTATTACTATTATTATTATCGCTATAACTACTATTATTATCCTTACTACTATTATTATTATCGCTATGACTGTTATTATTATCCTTATTCTATTATTACTATCCCTATTACTCTTCCTTTTATCCTTATAACTATTAGTATTATCGTTATTACTATTATTATTATCGCTATAACTATTATTATTAACCTTATTACTATTATTACTAGCACTGTAACTATTATTATTATCCTTATTACTATTATTATTATCGCTATGACTGTTATTATTATACTTATTCTATTATTACTATCCCTATTACTCTTGTCTTTATCCTTATAACTATTATTATTATCCTTATTACTATTATTATTATCGCTATAACTATTATTATTATCGTTATGACTATTATTATTATCCTTTTTACTATTTTTATTATCGCTATGACTGTTATTATTATCCTTATTCTATTATGACTATCCCTATTATTCCTGTCTCTATCCTTATAACTATTATTATTATGCTTATTACTATTATTCTTAGCACTATAACTATTATTATTATCACTATGACTGTTATTATTATACTTATTCTATTATTACTATCCCTAATACACTTGTCTTTATCCTTATAGCTATTATTATTATCCTTATTACTATTATTATTATCGCTATAACTATTATTATTATCGCTATGACTGTTATTATTATCCTTATTACTATTATTATCGCTATGACTGTTATTATTATCCTTATTCTACTATTACTATCATTATTACTCTTGTCTCTATCCTTATAACTATTATTTTTTCGCTTATTGCTATTATTATTATCGCTATAACTATTATTATTATCCTTATTACTATTATTACTAGCACTATAACTATTATTATTATCCTTATTACTGTTATTATTACCGGTATGACTGTTATTATTATACTTATTCTATTATTACTATCCCTATTACTCTTGTCTTTATCCTGATAAGTATTATTATTTCCCTTATTACAATTATTATTATCATTATAACTGTTATTATTATCCTTGTTACTAGTATTATTATCTCTATAACTATTATTGTTATCCTCATTACTATTATTATTATCGCTATAACTATTATTATTATCCTTATCACTATTATTACTAGCACTATAACTATTATGTTTATCCTTATTACTATTATTATTATTGCTATAACTGTTATTATTATCCTTATTACTATTATTATTAGCACTATAGCTATTATTATTATCCTTATTACTATTATTATCGCTATGACTGTTATTATTATCCTTATTCTACTATTACTATCCCTATTACTCCTGTCTCTATCCCTATAACTATTATTATTATGCTTATTACTATTATTATTAGCACTTTAACTATTATTATTATCCTTATTGCTATTATTATTATCGCTATAACTATTATTATTATCCTTACTACTATTATTATTATCGCTATGACTGTTATTATTATCCTTATTCTATTATTACTATCCCTATTACTCCTGTCTCTATCCTTATAACTATTATTATTATGCTTATTACTATTATTATTAGCACTATAACTATTATTATTATCCTTATTGCTATTATTATTATCGCTATGACTGTTATTATTATACTTATTCTATTATTACTATCCCTATTACTCTTGTCTTTATCCTTATAACTATTATTATTATCCTTACTACGATTATTATTATCGCTATGAATGTTATTATTATCGTTATTCTATTATTACTATCCCTATTACTCTTGTCTTTATCCTTATAACTATTATTACTATCCTTATAACTATTATTATTATCCTTATTACTATTATTATTATCGCTATGACTGTTATTATTATACTTATTCTATTATTACTATCCCTATTACTCTTGTCTTTATCCTTATAACTATTATTATTATCCTTATTACTATTATTATTATCGCTATAACTATTATTATTATCCTTATTACTATTATTATCGCTATTACTGTAATTATTATCCTTATTCTACTATTACTATCCCTATTACTCTTGTCTCTATCCTTACAACTATTAGTATTATGCTTATTACTATTATTATTATCGCTATAACTACTATTATTATCCTTACTACTATTATTATTATCGCTATGACTGTTATTATTATCCTTATTCTATTATTACTATCCCTATTACTCTTCCTTTTATCCTTATAACTATTAGTATTATCGTTATTACTATTATTATTATCGCTATAACTATTATTATTAACCTTATTACTATTATTACTAGCACTGTAACTATTATTATTATCCTTATTACTATTATTATTATCGCTATGACTGTTATTATTATACTTATTCTATTATTACTATCCCTATTACTCTTGTCTTTATCCTTATAACTATTATTATTATCCTTACTACTATTATTATTATCGCTATGACTGTTATTATCATCCTTATTGTATTATTACTATCCCTATTACTCTTGTCTTTATCCTTATAACTATTATTATTATCCTTATTACTATTATTATTATCGCTATAACTATTATTATTATCGTTATGACTATTATTATTATCCTTATTACTATTATTATTATCGCTATAACTATTATTATTATCCTTATTACTATTATTATCGCTATTACTGTAATTATTATCCTTATTCTACTATTACTATCCCTATTACTCTTGTCTCTATCCTTACAACTATTAGTATTATGCTTATTACTATTATTATTATCGCTATAACTACTATTATTATCCTTACTACTATTATTATTATCGCTATGACTGTTATTATTATCCTTATTCTATTATTACTATCCCTATTACTCTTCTTTTTATCCTTACAACTATTAGTATTATCGTTATTACTATTATTATTATCGCTATAACTATTATTATTAACCTTATTACTATTATTACTAGCACTGTAACTATTATTATTATCCTTATTACTATTATTATTATCGCTATGACTGTTATTATTATACTTATTCTATTATTACTATCCCTATTACTCTTGTCTTTATCCTTATAACTATTATTACTATCCTTATAACTATTATTATTATCCTTATTACTATTATTATTATCGCTATGACTGTTATTATTATACTTATTCTATTATTACTATCCCTATTACTCTTGTCTTTATCCTGATAATTATTATTATTTCCCTTATTACAATTATTATTATCGCTATAACTATTATTATTATCCTTATTACTATTATTATTATCGCTATGACTGTTATTATTATACGTATTCTATTATTACTATCCCTATTACTCTTGTCTCTATCCTTATAACTATTATTATTATGCTTATTACTATTATTATTAGCACTATAACTATTATTATTATGCTTATTACTATTATTATTATCGCTACGACAGTTATTATTATACTTATTCTATTATTACTATCCCTATTAGTCTTGTCTTTATCCTTATAACTATGATTATCACTATAACTATTATTATTATCGCTATGACTGTTATTATTATCCTTATTGTATTATTAATATCCCTATTACTCTTGTCTTTATTCTTACAACTATTATTATTATGCTTATTACTATTATTATTATCGCTATAACTGTTATTATTATCCTTACTACTATTATTATTATCGCTATGACTGTTATTATTATCCTTATTGTATTATTAATATCCCTATTACTCTTGTCTTTATCCTTATAACTATTATTATTATCCTTATTACTATTATTATTATCGCTATAACTATTATTATTATCCTTATTACTATTATTATCGCTATTACTGTAATTATTATCCTTATTCTACTATTACTATCCCTATTACTCTTGTCTCTATCCTTACAACTATTAGTATTATGCTTATTACTATTATTATTATCGCTATAACTACTATTATTATCCTTACTACTATTATTATTATCGCTATGACTGTTATTATTATACTTATTCTATTATTACTATCCCTATTACTCTTGTCTCTATCCTTATAACTATTATTATTATGCTTATTACTATTATTATTAGCACTATAACTATTATTATTATCGCTATGACTGTTATTATTATACTTATTCTATTATTACTATCCCTATTACTCTTGTCTTTATCCTTATAACTATTATTATTATCCTTACTACGATTATTATTATCGCTATGACTGTTATTATTATCGTTATTCTATTATTAATATCCCTATTACTCTTGTCTTTATCCTTATAACTATTATTACTATCCTTATAACTATTATTATTATCCTTATTACTATTATTATTATCGCTATGACTGTTATTATTATACTTATTCTATTATTACTATCCCTATTACTCTTGTCTTTATCCTGATAATTATTATTATTTCCCTTATTACAATTATTATTATCGCTATAACTATTATTATTATCCTTATTACTTTTATTATTATCGCTATGACTGTTATTATTATCCTTACTGTATTATTAATATCCCTATTACTCTTGTCTTTATTCTTACAACTATTATTATTATGCTTATTACTATTATTATTATCGCTATAACTGTTATTATTATCCTTACTACTATTATTATTATCGCTATGACTGTTATTATTATCCTTATTGTATTATTAATATCCCTATTACTCTTGTCTTTATCCTTATAACTATTATTATTGTCCTTATTACTATTATTATTATCGCTATAACTATTATTATTATCCTTATTACTATTATTATCGCTATTACTGTAATTATTATCCTTATTCTACTATTACTATCCCTATTACTCTTGTCTCTATCCTTACAACTATTAGTATTATGCTTATTACTATTATTATTATCGCTATAACTACTATTATTATCCTTACTACTATTATTATTATCGCTATGACTGTTATTATTATCCTTATTCTATTATTACTATCCCTATTACTCTTCTTTTTATCCTTACAACTATTAGTATTATCGTTATTACTATTATTATTATCGCTATAACTATTATTATTAACCTTATTACTATTATTACTAGCACTGTAACTATTATTATTATCCTTATTACTATTATTATTATCGCTATGACTGTTATTATTATACTTATTCTATTATTACTATCCCTATTACTCTTGTCTTTATCCTTATAACTATTATTACTATCCTTATAACTGTTATTATTATCCTTATTACTATTATTATTATCGCTATGACTGTTATTATTATACTTATTCTATTATTACTATCCCTATTACTCTTGTCTTTATCCTGATAATTATTATTATTTCCCTTATTACAATTATTATTATCGCTATAACTATTATTATTATCCTTATTACTATTATTATTATCGCTATGACTGTTATTATTATACGTATTCTATTATTACTATCCCTATTACTCTTGTCTCTATCCTTATAACTATTATTATTATGCTTATTACTATTATTATTAGCACTATAACTATTATTATTATGCTTATTACTATTATTATTATCGCTACGACAGTTATTATTATACTTATTCTATTATTACTATCCCTATTAGTCTTGTCTTTATCCTTATAACTATGATTATCACTATAACTATTATTATTATCGCTATGACTGTTATTATTATCCTTATTGTATTATTAATATCCCTATTACTCTTGTCTTTATTCTTACAACTATTATTATTATGCTTATTACTATTATTATTATCGCTATAACTGTTATTATTATCCTTACTACTATTATTATTATCGCTATGACTGTTATTATTATCCTTATTGTATTATTAATATCCCTATTACTCTTGTCTTTATCCTTATAACTATTATTATTATCCTTATTACTATTATTATTATCGCTATAACTATTATTATTATCCTTATTACTATTATTATCGCTATTACTGTAATTATTATCCTTATTCTACTATTACTATCCCTATTACTCTTGTCTCTATCCTTACAACTATTAGTATTATGCTTATTACTATTATTATTATCGCTATAACTACTATTATTATCCTTACTACTATTATTATTATCGCTATGACTGTTATTATTATACTTATTCTATTATTACTATCCCTATTACTCTTGTCTCTATCCTTATAACTATTATTATTATGCTTATTACTATTATTATTAGCACTATAACTATTATTATTATCGCTATGACTGTTATTATTATACTTATTCTATTATTACTATCCCTATTACTCTTGTCTTTATCCTTATAACTATTATTATTATCCTTACTACGATTATTATTATCGCTATGACTGTTATTATTATCGTTATTCTATTATTAATATCCCTATTACTCTTGTCTTTATCCTTATAACTATTATTACTATCCTTATAACTATTATTATTATCCTTATTACTATTATTATTATCGCTATGACTGTTATTATTATACTTATTCTATTATTACTATCCCTATTACTCTTGTCTTTATCCTGAAAATTATTATTATTTCCCTTATTACAATTATTATTATCGCTATAACTATTATTATTATCCTTACTACTATTATTATTATCGCTATGACTGTTATTATTATACTTATTCTATTATTACTATCCCTATTACTCTTCTTTTTATCCTTATAACTATTAGTATTATCGTTATTACTATTATTATTATCGCTATAACTATTATTATTAACCTTATTACTATTATTACTAGCACTGTAACTATTATTATTATCCTTATTACTATTATTATTATCGCTATGACTGTTATTATTATACTTATTCTATTATTACTATCCCTATTACTCTTGTCTTTATCCTTATAACTATTATTATTTCCCATATTACAATTATTATTATCGCTATAACTGTTATTATTATCCTTATTACAAGTATTATTAGCACTATAACTATTATGTTTATCCTTATTACTATTATTATTAGCGCTATAACTATTATTATTATCCTTATTACTATTATTATCGCTATGACTGTTATTATTATCCTTATTCTAATATTACTATCCCTATTACTCTTGTCTCTATCCTTATAACTATTATTAATATGCTTATTACTACTATTATTATCGCTATAACTATTATTATTATCCTTACTACTATTATTATTATCGCTATGACTGTTATTATTATCCTTATTCTATTATTACTAACCCTATTACTCCTGTCTCATTCCTTATAACTATTATTATTATGCTTATTACTATTATTATTAGCGCTATAACTATTATTATTATCCTTATTGCTATTATTATTATCGCTATGACTGTTATTATTATACTTATTCTATTATTACTATCCCTATTACTCTTGTCTTTATCCTTATAACTATTATTATTATCCTTACTACGATTATTATTATCGCTATGACTGTTATTATTATCGTTATTCTATTATTACTATCCCTGTTACTCTTGTCTTTATCCTTATAACTATTATTACTATCCTTATAACTATTATTATTATCCTTATTACTATTATTATTATCGCTATGACTGTTATTATTATACTTATTCTATTATTACTATCCCTATTACTCTTGTCTTTATCCTGATAATTATTATTATTTCCCTTATTACAATTATTATTATCGCTATAACTATTATTATTATCCTTATTACTTTTATTATTATCGCTATGACTGTTATTATTATCCTTACTGTATTATTAATATCCCTATTACTCTTGTCTTTATTCTTACAACTATTATTATTATGCTTATTACTATTATTATTATCGCTATAACTGTTATTATTATCCTTACTACTATTATTATTATCGCTATGACTGTTATTATTATCCTTATTGTATTATTAATATCCCTATTACTCTTGTCTTTATTCTTACAACTATTATTATTATGCTTATTACTATTATTATTATCGCTATAACTGTTATTATTATCCTTACTACTATTATTATTATCGCTATGACTGTTATTATTATCCTTATTGTATTATTAATATCCCTATTACTCTTGTCTTTATCCTTATAACTATTATTATTGTCCTTATTACTATTATTATTATCGCTATAACTATTATTATTATCCTTATTACTATTATTATCGCTATTACTGTAATTATTATCCTTATTCTACTATTACTATCCCTATTACTCTTGTCTCTATCCTTACAACTATTAGTATTATGCTTATTACTATTATTATTATCGCTATAACTACTATTATTATCCTTACTACTATTATTATTATCGCTATGACTGTTATTATTATCCTTATTCTATTATTACTATCCCTATTACTCTTCTTTTTATCCTTACAACTATTAGTATTATCGTTATTACTATTATTATTATCGCTATAACTATTATTATTAACCTTATTACTATTATACTAGCACTGTAACTATTATTATTATCCTTATTACTATTATTATTATCGCTATGACTGTTATTATTATACTTATTCTATTATTACTATCCCTATTACTCTTGTCTTTATCCTTATAACTATTATTACTATCCTTATAACTATTATTATTATCCTTATTACTATTATTATTATCGCTATGACTGTTATTATTATACTTATTCTATTATTACTATCCCTATTACTCTTGTCTTTATCCTGATAATTATTATTATTTCCCTTATTACAATTATTATTATCGCTATAACTATTATTATTATCCTTATTACTATTATTATTATCGCTATGACTGTTATTATTATACGTATTCTATTATTACTATCCCTATTACTCTTGTCTCTATCCTTATAACTATTATTATTATGCTTATTACTATTATTATTAGCACTATAACTATTATTATTATGCTTATTACTATTATTATTATCGCTACGACAGTTATTATTATACTTATTCTATTATTACTATCCCTATTAGTCTTGTCTTTATCCTTATAACTATGATTATCACTATAACTATTATTATTATCGCTATGACTGTTATTATTATCCTTATTGTATTATTAATATCCCTATTACTCTTGTCTTTATTCTTACAACTATTATTATTATGCTTATTACTATTATTATTATCGCTATAACTGTTATTATTATCCTTACTACTATTATTATTATCGCTATGACTGTTATTATTATCCTTATTGTATTATTAATATCCCTATTACTCTTGTCTTTATCCTTATAACTATTATTATTATCCTTATTACTATTATTATTATCGCTATAACTATTATTATTATCCTTATTACTATTATTATCGCTATTACTGTAATTATTATCCTTATTCTACTATTACTATCCCTATTACTCTTGTCTCTATCCTTACAACTATTAGTATTATGCTTATTACTATTATTATTATCGCTATAACTACTATTATTATCCTTACTACTATTATTATTATCGCTATGACTGTTATTATTATACTTATTCTATTATTACTATCCCTATTACTCTTGTCTCTATCCTTATAACTATTATTATTATGCTTATTACTATTATTATTAGCACTATAACTATTATTATTATCGCTATGACTGTTATTATTATACTTATTCTATTATTACTATCCCTATTACTCTTGTCTTTATCCTTATAACTATTATTATTATCCTTACTACGGTTATTATTATCGCTATGACTGTTATTATTATCGTTATTCTATTATTAATATCCCTATTACTCTTGTCTTTATCCTTATAACTATTATTACTATCCTTATAACTTTTATTATTATCCTTATTACTATTATTATTATCGCTATGACTGTTATTATTATACTTATTCTATTATTACTATCCCTATTACTCTTGTCTTTATCCTGATAATTATTATTATTTCCCTTATTACAATTATTATTATCGCTATAACTATTATTATTATCCTTATTACTTTTATTATTATCGCTATGACTGTTATTATTATCCTTACTGTATTATTAATATCCCTATTACTCTTGTCTTTATTCTTACAACTATTATTATTATGCTTATTACTATTATTATTATCGCTATAACTGTTATTATTATCCTTACTACTATTATTATTATCGCTATGACTGTTATTATTATCCTTATTGTATTATTAATATCCCTATTACTCTTGTCTTTATCCTTATAACTATTATTATTGTCCTTATTACTATTATTATTATCGCTATAACTATTATTATTATCCTTATTACTATTATTATCGCTATTACTGTAATTATTATCCTTATTCTACTATTACTATCCCTATTACTCTTGTCTCTATCCTTACAACTATTAGTATTATGCTTATTACTATTATTATTATCGCTATAACTACTATTATTATCCTTACTACTATTATTATTATCGCTATGACTGTTATTATTATCCTTATTCTATTATTACTATCCCTATTACTCTTCTTTTTATCCTTACAACTATTAGTATTATCGTTATTACTATTATTATTATCGCTATAACTATTATTATTAACCTTATTACTATTATTACTAGCACTGTAACTATTATTATTATCCTTATTACTATTATTATTATCGCTATGACTGTTATTATTATACTTATTCTATTATTACTATCCCTATTACTCTTGTCTTTATCCTTATAACTATTATTACTATCCTTATAACTGTTATTATTATCCTTATTACTATTATTATTATCGCTATGACTGTTATTATTATACTTATTCTATTATTACTATCCCTATTACTCTTGTCTTTATCCTGATAATTATTATTATTTCCCTTATTACAATTATTATTATCGCTATAACTATTATTATTATCCTTATTACTATTATTATTATCGCTATGACTGTTATTATTATACGTATTCTATTATTACTATCCCTATTACTCTTGTCTCTATCCTTATAACTATTATTATTATGCTTATTACTATTATTATTAGCACTATAACTATTATTATTATGCTTATTACTATTATTATTATCGCTACGACAGTTATTATTATACTTATTCTATTATTACTATCCCTATTAGTCTTGTCTTTATCCTTATAACTATGATTATCACTATAACTATTATTATTATCGCTATGACTGTTATTATTATCCTTATTGTATTATTAATATCCCTATTACTCTTGTCTTTATTCTTACAACTATTATTATTATGCTTATTACTATTATTATTATCGCTATAACTGTTATTATTATCCTTACTACTATTATTATTATCGCTATGACTGTTATTATTATCCTTATTGTATTATTAATATCCCTATTACTCTTGTCTTTATCCTTATAACTATTATTATTATCCTTATTACTATTATTATTATCGCTATAACTATTATTATTATCCTTATTACTATTATTATCGCTATTACTGTAATTATTATCCTTATTCTACTATTACTATCCCTATTACTCTTGTCTCTATCCTTACAACTATTAGTATTATGCTTATTACTATTATTATTATCGCTATAACTACTATTATTATCCTTACTACTATTATTATTATCGCTATGACTGTTATTATTATACTTATTCTATTATTACTATCCCTATTACTCTTGTCTCTATCCTTATAACTATTATTATTATGCTTATTACTATTATTATTAGCACTATAACTATTATTATTATCGCTATGACTGTTATTATTATACTTATTCTATTATTACTATCCCTATTACTCTTGTCTTTATCCTTATTACTATTATTATTATCGCTATGACTGTTATTATTATACGTATTCTATTATTACTATCCCTATTACTCTTGTCTCTATCCTTATAACTATTATTATTATGCTTATTACTATTATTATTAGCACTATAACTATTATTATTATGCTTATTACTATTATTATTATCGCTACGACAGTTATTATTATACTTATTCTATTATTACTATCCCTATTAGTCTTGTCTTTATCCTTATAACTATGATTATCACTATAACTATTATTATTATCGCTATGACTGTTATTATTATCCTTATTGTATTATTAATATCCCTATTACTCTTGTCTTTATTCTTACAACTATTATTATTATGCTTATTACTATTATTATTATCGCTATAACTGTTATTATTATCCTTACTACTATTATTATTATCGCTATGACTGTTATTATTATCCTTATTGTATTATTAATATCCCTATTACTCTTGTCTTTATCCTTATAACTATTATTATTATCCTTATTACTATTATTATTATCGCTATAACTATTATTATTATCCTTATTACTATTATTATCGCTATTACTGTAATTATTATCCTTATTCTACTATTACTATCCCTATTACTCTTGTCTCTATCCTTACAACTATTAGTATTATGCTTATTACTATTATTATTATCGCTATAACTACTATTATTATCCTTACTACTATTATTATTATCGCTATGACTGTTATTATTATACTTATTCTATTATTACTATCCCTATTACTCTTGTCTCTATCCTTATAACTATTATTATTATGCTTATTACTATTATTATTAGCACTATAACTATTATTATTATCGCTATGACTGTTATTATTATACTTATTCTATTATTACTATCCCTATTACTCTTGTCTTTATCCTTATAACTATTATTATTATCCTTACTACGATTATTATTATCGCTATGACTGTTATTATTATCGTTATTCTATTATTACTATCCCTGTTACTCTTGTCTTTATCCTTATAACTATTATTACTATCCTTATAACTATTATTATTATCCTTATTACTATTATTATTATCGCTATGACTGTTATTATTATACTTATTCTATTATTACTATCCCTATTACTCTTGTCTTTATCCTGATAATTATTATTATTTCCCTTATTACAATTATTATTATCGCTATAACTATTATTATTATCCTTATTACTTTTATTATTATCGCTATGACTGTTATTATTATCCTTACTGTATTATTAATATCCCTATTACTCTTGTCTTTATTCTTACAACTATTATTATTATGCTTATTACTATTATTATTATCGCTATAACTGTTATTATTATCCTTACTACTATTATTATTATCGCTATGACTGTTATTATTATCCTTATTGTATTATTAATATCCCTATTACTCTTGTCTTTATTCTTACAACTATTATTATTATGCTTATTACTATTATTATTATCGCTATAACTGTTATTATTATCCTTACTACTATTATTATTATCGCTATGACTGTTATTATTATCCTTATTGTATTATTAATATCCCTATTACTCTTGTCTTTATCCTTATAACTATTATTATTGTCCTTATTACTATTATTATTATCGCTATAACTATTATTATTATCCTTATTACTATTATTATCGCTATTACTGTAATTATTATCCTTATTCTACTATTACTATCCCTATTACTCTTGTCTCTATCCTTACAACTATTAGTATTATGCTTATTACTATTATTATTATCGCTATAACTACTATTATTATCCTTACTACTATTATTATTATCGCTATGACTGTTATTATTATCCTTATTCTATTATTACTATCCCTATTACTCTTCTTTTTATCCTTACAACTATTAGTATTATCGTTATTACTATTATTATTATCGCTATAACTATTATTATTAACCTTATTACTATTATTACTAGCACTGTAACTATTATTATTATCCTTATTACTATTATTATTATCGCTATGACTGTTATTATTATACTTATTCTATTATTACTATCCCTATTACTCTTGTCTTTATCCTTATAACTATTATTACTATCCTTATAACTATTATTATTATCCTTATTACTATTATTATTATCGCTATGACTGTTATTATTATACTTATTCTATTATTACTATCCCTATTACTCTTGTCTTTATCCTGATAATTATTATTATTTCCCTTATTACAATTATTATTATCGCTATAACTATTATTATTATCCTTATTACTATTATTATTATCGCTATGACTGTTATTATTATACGTATTCTATTATTACTATCCCTATTACTCTTGTCTCTATCCTTATAACTATTATTATTATGCTTATTACTATTATTATTAGCACTATAACTATTATTATTATGCTTATTACTATTATTATTATCGCTACGACAGTTATTATTATACTTATTCTATTATTACTATCCCTATTAGTCTTGTCTTTATCCTTATAACTATGATTATCACTATAACTATTATTATTATCGCTATGACTGTTATTATTATCCTTATTGTATTATTAATATCCCTATTACTCTTGTCTTTATTCTTACAACTATTATTATTATGCTTATTACTATTATTATTATCGCTATAACTGTTATTATTATCCTTACTACTATTATTATTATCGCTATGACTGTTATTATTATCCTTATTGTATTATTAATATCCCTATTACTCTTGTCTTTATCCTTATAACTATTATTATTATCCTTATTACTATTATTATTATCGCTATAACTATTATTATTATCCTTATTACTATTATTATCGCTATTACTGTAATTATTATCCTTATTCTACTATTACTATCCCTATTACTCTTGTCTCTATCCTTACAACTATTAGTATTATGCTTATTACTATTATTATTATCGCTATAACTACTATTATTATCCTTACTACTATTATTATTATCGCTATGACTGTTATTATTATACTTATTCTATTATTACTATCCCTATTACTCTTGTCTCTATCCTTATAACTATTATTATTATGCTTATTACTATTATTATTAGCACTATAACTATTATTATTATCGCTATGACTGTTATTATTATACTTATTCTATTATTACTATCCCTATTACTCTTGTCTTTATCCTTATAACTATTATTATTATCCTTACTACGATTATTATTATCGCTATGACTGTTATTATTATCGTTATTCTATTATTAATATCCCTATTACTCTTGTCTTTATCCTTATAACTATTATTACTATCCTTATAACTATTATTATTATCCTTATTACTATTATTATTATCGCTATGACTGTTATTATTATACTTATTCTATTATTACTATCCCTATTACTCTTGTCTTTATCCTGATAATTATTATTATTTCCCTTATTACAATTATTATTATCGCTATAACTATTATTATTATCCTTACTACTATTATTATTATCGCTATGACTGTTATTATTATACTTATTCTATTATTACTATCCCTATTACTCTTCTTTTTATCCTTATAACTATTAGTATTATCGTTATTACTATTATTATTATCGCTATAACTATTATTATTAACCTTATTACTATTATTACTAGCACTGTAACTATTATTATTATCCTTATTACTATTATTATTATCGCTATGACTGTTATTATTATACTTATTCTATTATTACTATCCCTATTACTCTTGTCTTTATCCTTATAACTATTATTATTTCCCATATTACAATTATTATTATCGCTATAACTGTTATTATTATCCTTATTACAAGTATTATTAGCACTATAACTATTATGTTTATCCTTATTACTATTATTATTAGCGCTATAACTATTATTATTATCCTTATTACTATTATTATCGCTATGACTGTTATTATTATCCTTATTCTAATATTACTATCCCTATTACTCTTGTCTCTATCCTTATAACTATTATTAATATGCTTATTACTACTATTATTATCGCTATAACTATTATTATTATCCTTACTACTATTATTATTATCGCTATGACTGTTATTATTATCCTTATTCTATTATTACTAACCCTATTACTCCTGTCTCATTCCTTATAACTATTATTATTATGCTTATTACTATTATTATTAGCACTATAACTATTATTATTATCCTTATTGCTATTATTATTATCGCTATGACTGTTATTATTATACTTATTCTATTATTACTATCCCTATTACTCTTGTCTTTATCCTTATAACTATTATTATTATCCTTACTACGATTATTATTATCGCTATGACTGTTATTATTATCGTTATTCTATTATTACTATCCCTGTTACTCTTGTCTTTATCCTTATAACTATTATTACTATCCTTATAACTATTATTATTATCCTTATTACTATTATTATTATCGCTATGACTGTTATTATTATACTTATTCTATTATTACTATCCCTATTACTCTTGTCTTTATCCTGATAATTATTATTATTTCCCTTATTACAATTATTATTATCGCTATAACTATTATTATTATCCTTATTACTATTATTATTATCGCTATGACTGTTATTATTATACGTATTCTATTATTACTATCCCTATTACTCTTGTCTCTATCCTTATAACTATTATTATTATGCTTATTACTATTATTATTAGCACTATAACTATTATTATTAGGCTTATTACTATTATTATTATCGCTACGACTGTTATTATTATACTTATTCTATTATTACTATCCCTATTAGTCTTGTCTTTATCCTTATAACTATGATTATCACTATAACTATTATTATTATCGCTATAACTGTTATTATTATCCTTATTACTATTATTATTATCGCTATAACTATTATTATTATTATCCATACTACGATTATTATTATCGCTATAACTATTATTATTATCGTTATGACTATTATTATTATCCTTATTACTATTTTTATTATCGCTATGACTGTCATTATTATCCTTATTCTATTATGACTATCCCTATTATTCCTGTCTCTATCCTTATAACTATTATTATTATGCTTATTACTATTATTATTAGCACTATAACTATTATTATTATCCTTATTGCTATTATTATTATCGCTATATCTATTATTATTATCCTTACTACTATTATTATCATCGCTATGACTGTTATTATTATCCTTATTCTATTATTACTATCCCTATTACTCCTGTCTCTATCCTTATAACTATTATTATTATGCTTATTACTATTATTATTAGCACTTTAACTAGTATTATTATCCTTATTGGTATTATTATTATCGCTATATCTATTATTATTATCCTTACTACTATTATTATCATCGCTATGACTGTTATTATTATCCTTATTCTATTATTACTATCCCTATTACTCTTCTCTTTATCCTTATAACTATTATTATTATCCTTATAACTATTATTATTATCCTTATTACTATTATTATTATCGCTATGACTGTTATTATTATACTTATTCTATTATTACTATCCCTATTACTCTTGTCTTTATCCTGATAATTATTATTATTTCCCATATTACAATTATTATTATCGCTATAACTGTTATTATTATACTTATTACTAGTATTATTAGCACTATAACTATTATGTTTATCCTTATTACTATTTTTATTCGCACTATAACTATTATGTTTATCCTTATTATTATTATTATTAGCGCTATAACTATTATTATTATCCTTATTACTATTATTATCGCTATGACTGTTATTATTATCCTTATTCTAATATTACTATCCCTATTACTCTTGTCTCTATCCTTATAACTATTATTAATATGCTTATTACTACTATTATTATCGCTATAACTATTATTATTATCCTTACTACTATTATTATTATCGCTATGACTGTTATTATTATCCTTATTCTATTATTACTATCCCTATTACTCCTGTCTCTATCCTTATAACTATTATTATTATGCTTATTACTATTATTATTAGCACTATAACTATTATTATCCTTATTGTTATTATTATTATCGCTATGACTGTTATTATTATACTTATTCTATTATTACTATCCCTATTACTCTTGTCTTTATCCTTATAACTATTATTATTATCCTTACTACGTTTATTATTATCGCTATGACTGTTATTATTATCGTTATTCTATTATTACTGTCCCTATTACTCTTGTCTTTATCCTTATAACTATTATTACTATCCTTATAACTATTATTATTATCCTTATTACTATTATTATTATCGCTATGACTGTTATTATTATACTTATTCTATTATTACTATCCCTATATTACTCTTGTCTTTATCCTGATAATTATTATTATTTCCCTTATTACAATTATTATTATCGCTATAACTATTATTATTATCCTTATTACTATTATTATTATCGCTATGACTGTTATTATTATACGTATTCTATTATTACTATCCCTATTACTCTTGTCTCTATCCTTATAACTATTATTATTATGCTTATTACTATTATTATTAGCACTATAACTATTATTATTATGCTTATTACTATTATTATTATCGCTACGACTGTTATTATTATACTTATTCTATTATTACTATCCCTATTAGTCTTGTCTTTATCCTTATAACTATGATTATCACTATAACTATTATTATTATCGCTATGACTGTTATTATTATCCTTATTGTATTATTAATATCCCTATTACTCTTGTCTTTATTCTTACAACTATTATTATTATGCTTATTACTATAATTATTATCGCTACGACTGTTATTATTATACTTATTCTATTATTACTATCCCTATTAGTCTTGTCTTTATCCTTATAACTATGATTATCACTATAACTATTATTATTATCGCTATAACTGTTATTATTATCCTTATTACTATTATTATTATCGCTATAACTATTATTATTATCCTTACTACGATTATTATTATCGCTATAACTAGTATTATTATCTCTATAACTATTATTGTTATCCTCATTACTATTATTATTATCGCTATAACTATTATTATTATCCTTATCACTATTATTACTAGCACTATAACTATTATGTTTATCCTTATTACTATTATTATTATTGCTATAACTGTTATTATTATCCTTATTACTATTATTATTAGCACTATAGCTATTATTATTATCCTCATTACTATTATTATCGCTATGACTGTTATTATTATCCTTATTCTACTTTTACTATCCCTATTACTCTTGTCTCTATCCTTACAACTATTAGTATTATGCTTATTACTATTATTATTATCGCTATAACTACTATTATTATCCTTACTACTATTATTATTATCGCTATGACTGTTATTATTATCCTTATTCTATTATTACTATCCCTATTACTCTTCTTTTTATCCTTATAACTATTAGTATTATCGTTATTACTATTATTATTATCGCTATAACTATTATTATTAACCTTATTACTATTATTACTAGCACTGTAACTATTATTATTATCCTTACTACTATTATTATCATCGCTATGACTGTTATTATTATCCTTATTCTATTATTACTATCCCTATTACTCTTCTCTTTATCCTTATAACTATTATTATTATCCTTATAACTATTATTATTATCCTTATTACTATTATTATTATCGCTATGACTGTTATTATTATACTTATTCTAATATTACTATCCCTATTACTCTTGTCTCTATCCTTATAACTGTTATTAATATGCTTATTACTACTATTATTATCGCTATAACTGTTATTATTATCCTTACTACTATTATTATTATCGCTATGACTGTTATTATTATCCTTATTGTATTATTAATATCCCTATTACTCTTGTCTTTATCCTTATAACTATTATTATTAACCTTATTACTATTATTATTATCGCTATAACTATTATTATTATCCTTATTACTATTATTATCGTTATTACTGTAATTATTATCCTTATTCTACTATTACTATCCCTATTACGCTTGTCTCTATCCTTACAACTATTAGTATTATGCTTATTACTATTATTATTATCGCTATAACTACTATTATTATCCTTACTACTATTATTATTATCGCTATGACTGTTATTATTATCCTTATTCTATTATTACTATCCCTATTACTCTTCTCTTTATCCTTATAACTATTATTATTATCCTTATAACTATTATTATTATCCTTATTACTATTATTATTATCGCTATGACTGTTATTATTATCCTTATTCTATTATTACTATCCCTATTACTCCTGTCTCTATCCTTATAACTATTATTATTATGCTTATTACTATTATTATTAGCACTATAACTATTATTATTATCCTTACTACTATTATTATTATCGCTATGACTGTTATTATTATCCTTATTCTATTATTACTATCCCTATTACTCCTGTCTCTATCCTTATAACTATTATTATTATGCTTATTACTATTATTATTAGCACTATAACAATTATTATTATCCTTATTGCTATTATTATTATCGCTATGACTGTTATTCTTATACTTATTCTATTATTACTATCCCTATTACTCTTGTCTTTATCCTTATAACTATTATAATTATCCTTACTACGATTATTATTATCGCTATGACTGCTATTATTATCGTTATTCTATTATTACTATCCCTATTACTCTTGTCTTTATCCTTATAACTATTATTACTATCCTTATAACTATTATTATTATCCTTATTACTATTATTATTATCGCTATGACTGTTATTATTATCCTTATTCTACTTTTACTATCCCTATTACTCTTGTCTCTATCCTTACAACTATTAGTATTATGCTTATTACTATTATTATTATCGCTATAACTACTATTATTATCCTTACTACTATTATTATTATCGCTATGACTGTTATTATTATCCTTATTCTATTATTACTATCCCTATTACTCTTCTTTTTATCCTTATAACTATTAGTATTATCGTTATTACTATTATTATTATCGCTATAACTATTATTATTAACCTTATTACTATTATTACTAGCACTGTAACTATTATTATTATCCTTACTACTATTATTATCATCGCTATGACTGTTATTATTATCCTTATTCTATTATTACTATCCCTATTACTCTTCTCTTTATCCTTATAACTATTATTATTATCCTTATAACTATTATTATTATCCTTATTACTATTATTATTATCGCTATGACTGTTATTATTATACTTATTCTAATATTACTATCCCTATTACTCTTGTCTCTATCCTTATAACTGTTATTAATATGCTTATTACTACTATTATTATCGCTATAACTGTTATTATTATCCTTACTACTATTATTATTATCGCTATGACTGTTATTATTATCCTTATTGTATTATTAATATCCCTATTACTCTTGTCTTTATCCTTATAACTATTATTATTATCCTTATTACTATTATTATTATCGCTATAACTATTATTATTATCCTTATTACTATTATTATCGTTATTACTGTAATTATTATCCTTATTCTACTATTACTATCCCTATTACTCTTGTCTCTATCCTTACAACTATTAGTATTATGCTTATTACTATTATTATTATCGCTATAACTACTATTATTATCCTTACTACTATTATTATTATCGCTATGACTGTTATTATTATCCTTATTCTATTATTACTATCCCTATTACTCTTCTCTTTATCCTTATAACTATTATTATTATCCTTATAACTATTATTATTATCCTTATTACTATTATTATTATCGCTATGACTGTTATTATTATACTTATTCTAATATTACTATCCCTATTACTCTTGTCTCTATCCTTATAACTGTTATTAATATGCTTATTACTACTATTATTATCGCTATAACTATTATTATTATCCTTACTACTATTATTATTATCGCTATGACTGTTATTATTATCCTTATTCTATTATTACTATCCCTATTACTCCTGTCTCTATCCTTATAACTATTATTATTATGCTTATTACTATTATTATTAGCACTATAACTATTATTATTATCCTTACTACTATTATTATTATCGCTATGACTGTTATTATTATCCTTATTCTATTATTACTATCCCTATTACTCCTGTCTCTATCCTTATAACTATTATTATTATGCTTATTACTATTATTATTAGCACTATAACAATTATTATTATCCTTATTGCTATTATTATTATCGCTATGACTGTTATTCTTATACTTATTCTATTATTACTATCCCTATTACTCTTGTCTTTATCCTTATAACTATTATAATTATCCTTACTACGATTATTATTATCGCTATGACTGCTATTATTATCGTTATTCTATTATTACTATCCCTATTACTCTTGTCTTTATCCTTATAACTATTATTACTATCCTTATAACTATTATTATTATCCTTATTACTATTATTATTATCGCTATGACTGTTATTATTATCCTTCCTGTATTATTAATATCCCTATTACTCTTGTCTTTATTCTTACAACTATTATTATTATGCTTATTACTATTATTATTATCGCTATAACTGTTATTATTATCCTTACTACTATTATTATTATCGCTATGACTGTTATTATTATCCTTATTGTATTATTAATATCCCTATTACTCTTGTCTTTATCCTTATAACTATTATTATTATCCTTATTACTATTATTATTATCGCTATAACTATTATTATTATCCTTATTACTATTATTATCGCTATTACTGTAATTATTATGCTTATTCTACTATTACTATCCCTATTACTCTTGTCTCTATCCTTACAACTATTAGTATTATGCTTATTACTATTATTATTATCGCTATAACTACTACTATTATCCTTACTACTATTATTATTATCGCTATGACTGTTATTATTATCCTTATTCTATTATTACTATCCCTATTACTCTTCTTTTTATCCTTACAACTATTAGTATTATCGTTATTACTATTATTATTATCGCTATAACTATTATTATTAACCTTATTACTATTATTACTAGCACTGTAACTATTATTATTATCCTTATTACTATTATTATTATCGCTATAACTATTATGTTTATCCTTATTACTATTATTATTATTGCTATAACTGTTATTATTATCCTTATTACTATTATTATTAGCACTATAGCTATTATTATTATCCTCATTACTATTATTATCGCTATGACTGTTATTATTATCCTTATTCTACTTTTACTATCCCTATTACTCTTGTCTCTATCCTTACAACTATTAGTATTATGCTTATTACTATTATTATTATCGCTATAACTACTATTATTATCCTTACTACTATTATTATTATCGCTATGACTGTTATTATTATCCTTATTCTATTATTACTATCCCTATTACTCTTCTTTTTATCCTTATAACTATTAGTATTATCGTTATTACTATTATTATTATCGCTATAACTATTATTATTAACCTTATTACTATTATTACTAGCACTGTAACTATTATTATTATCCTTACTACTATTATTATCATCGCTATGACTGTTATTATTATCCTTATTCTATTATTACTATCCCTATTACTCTTCTCTTTATCCTTATAACTATTATTATTATCCTTATAACTATTATTATTATCCTTATTACTATTATTATTATCGCTATGACTGTTATTATTATACTTATTCTAATATTACTATCCCTATTACTCTTGTCTCTATCCTTATAACTGTTATTAATATGCTTATTACTACTATTATTATCGCTATAACTGTTATTATTATCCTTACTACTATTATTATTATCGCTATGACTGTTATTATTATCCTTATTGTATTATTAATATCCCTATTACTCTTGTCTTTATCCTTATAACTAGTATTATTATCCTTATTACTATTATTATTATCGCTATAACTATTATTATTATCCTTATTACTATTATTATCGCTATTACTGTAATTATTATCCTTATTCTACTATTACTATCCCTATTACTCTTGTCTCTATCCTTACAACTATTAGTATTATGCTTATTACTTTTATTATTATCGCTATAACTACTATTATTATCCTTACTACTATTATTATTATCGCTATGACTGTTATTATTATCCTTATTCTATTATTACTATCCCTATTACTCTTCTCTTTATCCTTATAACTATTATTATTATCCTTATAACTATTATTATTATCCTTATTAATATTATTATTATCGCTATGACTGTTATTATTATACTTATTCTAATATTACTATCCCTATTACTCTTGTCTCTATCCTTATAACTGTTATTAATATGCTTATTACTACTATTATTATCGCTATAACTATTATTATTATCCTTACTACTATTATTATTATCGCTATGACTGTTATTATTATCCTTATTCTATTATTACTATCCCTATTACTCCTGTCTCTATCCTTATAAGTATTATTATTATGCTTATTACTATTATTATTAGCACTATAACTATTATTATTATCCTTACTACTATTATTATTATCGCTATGACTGTTATTATTATCCTTATTCTATTATTACTATCCCTATTACTCCTGTCTCTATCCTTATAACTATTATTATTATGCTTATTACTATTATTATTAGCACTATAACTATTATTATTATCCTTATTGCTATTATTATTATCGCTATGACTGTTATTTTTATACTTATTCTATTATTACTATCCCTATTACTCTTGTCTTTATCCTTATAACTATTATAATTATCCTTACTACGATTATTATTATCGCTATGACTGCTATTATTATCGTTATTCTATTATTACTATCCCTATTACTCTTGTCTTTATCCTTATAACTATTATTACTATCCTTATAACTATTATTATTATCCTTATTACTATTATTATTATCGCTATGACTGTTATTATTATACTTATTCTATTATTACTATCCCTATTACTCTTGTCTTTATCCTGATAATTATTATTATTTCCCTTATTACTATTATTATTAGCACTATAACTATTATTATTATGCTTATTACTATTATTATTATCGCTACGACTGTTATTATTATCCTTACTACTATTATTATTATCGCTATAACTGTTATTATTATCCTTACTACTATTATTATTATCGCTATGACTGTTATTATTATCCTTATTGTATTATTAATATCCCTATTACTCTTGTCTTTATCCTTATAACTATTATTATTATCCTTATTACTATTATTATTATCGCTATAACTATTATTATTATCCTTATTACTATTATTATTATCGCCATGACTGTTATTATTGTACTTATTCTATTATTACTATCCCTATTACTCTTGTCTCTATCCTTATAACTATTATTATTATGCTTATTACTATTATTATTAGCACTATAACTATTATTATTATGCTTATTACTATTATTATTATCGCTACGACTGTTATTATTATACTTATTCTATTATTACTATCCCTATTAGTCTTGTCTTTATCCTTATAACTATGATTATCACTATAACTATTATTATTATCGCTATGACTGTTATTATTATCCTTATTGTATTATTAATATCCCTATTACTCTTGTCTTTATCCTTATAACTATTATTATTATCCTTATTACTATTATTATTATCGCTATAACTATTATTATTATGCTTATTACTATTATTATTAGCACTATAACTATTATTATTATGCTTATTACTATTATTATTATCGCTACGACTGTTATTATTATTCTTATTCTATTATTACTATCCCTATTAGTCTTGTCTTTATCCTTATAACTATGATTATCACTATAACTATTATTATTATCGCTATAACTGTTATTATTATCCTTATTACTATTATTATTATCGCTATAACTATTATTATTATCGCTATAACTGTTATTATTATACTTATTCTATTATTACTATCCCTATTAGTCTTGTCTTTATCCGTATATATATATGATTATCACTATAACTATTATTATTATCGCTATGACTGTTATTATTATCCTTATTGTATTATTAATATCCCTATTACTCTTCTCTTTATCCTTATAACTATTATTATTATCGCTATGACTGTTATTATTATCGTTATTCTATTATTACTATCCCTATTACTCTTGTCTTTATCCTTATAACTATTATTACTATCTTTATAACTATTATTATTATCCTTATTACTATTATTATTATCGCTATGACTGTTATTATTATACTTATTCTATTATTACTATCCCTATTTGTCTTGTCTTTATCCTTATAACTATGATTATCACTATAACTATTATTATTATCGCTATGACTGTTATTATTATCCTTATTCTATTATTACTATCCCTATTACTCTTCTCTTTATCCTTATAACTATTATTATTATCCTTATAACTATTATTATTATCCTTATTACTATTATTATTATCGCTATGACTGTTATTATTATACTTATTCTATTATTACTATCCCTATTACTCTTGTCTTTATCCTTATAACTATTATTATTTCCCTTATTACTATTATTATTATCATTATAACTGTTATTATTATCCTTATTACTAGTATTATTATCTCTATAACTATTATTGTTATCCTCATTACTATTATTATTATCGCTATAACTATTATTATTATCCTTATCACTATTATTACTAGCACTATAACTATTATGTTTATCCTTATTACTATTATTATTATTGCTATAACTGTTATTATTATCCTTATTCTATTATTACTATCCCTATTACTCTTGTCTTTATCCTTATAACTATTATTATTATCCTTATTACTATTATTATTAGCACTAAAACTATTATTATTAGCACTAAAACTATTATTATTACCCTTATTACTATTATTATTATCGCTATGACTGTTATTATTATACTTATTCTATTATTACTATCCCTATAACTCTTGTCTCTATCCTTATAACTATTATGATTATGCTTATTACTATTATTATTACCACTATAACTATTATTATTATCGCTATGACTGTTATTATTATCCTTATTGTATTATTACTATCCCTATTACTCTTGTCTTTATCCTGATAATTATTATTATTTCCCATATTACATTTATTATTATCGCTATAACTGTTATTATTATCCTTATTAATATTATTATCGCTATGACTGTTATTATTATCCTTATTCTAATATTACTATCCCTATTACTCTTGTCTCTATCCTTATAGCTATTATTAATATGCTTATTACTATTATTATTATCGCTATAACTATTATTATTATCCTTAATACTATTATTATTATCCTTATTACTATTATTATTATCGCTATAACTATTAATATTATCGCTATGACTGTTATTATTATCCTTATTCTACTATTACTATCCCTACTACTCTTGTCTCTATCCTTATAACTATTATTATTATGCTTATTACTATTATTATTAGCACTATAACTATTATTATTATGCTTATTACTATTATTATTATCGCTACGACTGTTATTATTATACTTATTCTATTATTACTATCCCTATTAGTCTTGTCTTTATCCTTATAACTTTGATTATCACTATAACTATTATTATTATCGCTATGACTGTTATTATTATCCTTATTGTATTATTAATATCCCTATTACTCTTGTCTTTATTCTTACAACTATTATTATTATGCTTATTACTATTATTATTATCGCTATAACTGTTATTATTATCCTTATTACTATTATTATTATCGCTATAACTATTATTATTATCCTTATTACTATTATTATTATCGCTATGACTGTTATTATTATACTTATTCTATTATTACTATCCCTATTACTCTTGTCTTTATCCTTATACCTATTATTGTTATGCTTATTACTATTATTATTAGCACTAAAACTATTATTATTAGCACTAAAACTATTATTATTACCCTTATTACTATTATTATTATCGCTATGACTGTTATTATTATACTTATTCTATTATTACTATCCCTATAACTCTTGTCTCTATCCTTATAACTATTATGATTATGCTTATTACTATTATTATTACCACTATAACTATTATTATTATCCTTATTACTATTATTATTATCGCTATGACTGTTATTATTATACTTATTCTATTATTACTATCCCTATTACTCTTGTCTCTATCCTTATAACTATTATTATTATGCTTATTACTATTATTATTAGCACTATAACTATTATTATTATGCTTATTACTATTATTATTATCGCTACGACTGTTATTATTATACTTATTCTATTATTACTATCCCTATTAGTCTTGTCTTTATCCTTATAACTATGATTATCACTATAACTATTATTATTATCGCTATGACTGTTATTATTATCCTTATTGTATTATTAATACCCCTATTACTCTTGTCTTTATTCTTAGAACTATTATTATTATGCTTATTACTATTATTATTATCGCTATAACTGTTATTATTATCCTTATTACTATTATTATTATCGCTATAACTATTATTATTATCCTTATTACTATTATTATTATCGCTATGACTGTTATTATTATACTTATTCTATTATTACTATCCCTATTACTCTTGTCTTTATCCTTATACCTATTATTGTTATGCTTATTACTATTATTATTAGCACTAAAACTATTATTATTAGCACTAAAACTATTATTATTACCCTTATTACTATTATTATTATCGCTATGACTGTTATTATTATACTTATTCTATTATTACTATCCCTATAACTCTTGTCTCTATCCTTATAACTATTATGATTATGCTTATTACTATTATTATTACCACTATAACTATTATTATTATCCTTATTACTATTATTATTATCGCTATGACTGTTATTATTATACTTATTCTATTATTACTATCCCTATTACTCTTGTCTCTATCCTTATAACTATTATTATTATGCTTATTACTATTATTATTAGCACTATAACTATTATTATTATGCTTATTACTATTATTATTATCGCTACGACTGTTATTATTATACTTATTCTATTATTACTATCCCTATTAGTCTTGTCTTTATCCTTATAACTATGATTATCACTATAACTATTATTATTATCGCTATGACTGTTATTATTATCCTTATTGTATTATTAATACCCCTATTACTCTTGTCTTTATTCTTAGAACTATTATTATTATGCTTATTACTATTATTATTATCGCTATAACTGTTATTATTATCCTTATTACTATTATTATTATCGCTACAACTATTATTATTATCCTTACTACGATTATTATTATCGCTATGACTGTTATTATTATCGTTATTCTATTATTACTATCCCTATTACTCTTGTCTTGATCCTTATAACTATTATTATTATCAATATTACTATTATTATTATCGCTATAACTATTAATATTATCGCTGTGACTGTTATTATTATCCTTATTCTATTATTACTATCCCTATTACTCTTGTCTTGATCCTTATAACTATTATTATTATCCTTATTACTATTATTATTATCGCTATAACTATTAATATTATCGCTATGACTGTTATTATTATCCTTATTCTATTATTACTATCCCTATTACTCTTGTCTTGATCCTTATAACTATTATTATTATCCTTATTACTATTATTATTATCGCTATAACTATTAATATTATCGCTATGACTGTTATTATTATCCTTATTCTATTATTACTATCCCTATTACTCTTGTCTTTATCCTTATAACTATTATTATTATCGCTATAACTATTATTATTATCGTTATGACTGTTATTATTATCCTTACTAATATTATTATTATCGCTATGACTGTTATTATTATCCTTATTCTATTATTACTATCCCTATTACTCTTCTCTTTATCCTTATAACTGTTATTACTATCCTTATAACTATTATTATTATCCTTATTACTATTATTATTATCGCTATGACTGTTATTATTATACTTATTCTATTATTACTATCCCTATTACTCTTGTCTTTATCCTGATAATTATTATTATTTCCCTTATTACAATTATTATTATCGCTATAACTATTATTATTATCCTTATTACTATTATTATTATCGCTATGACTGTTATTGTTATACGTATTCTATTATTACTATCCCTATTACTCTTGTCTCTATCCTTATAACTATTATTATTATCGCTACGACTGTTATTATTATACTTATTCTATTATTACTATCCCTATTAGTCTTGTCTTTATCCTTATAACTATGATTATCACTATAACTATTATTATTATCGCTATGACTGTTATTATTATCCTTATTGTATTATTAATATCCCTATTACTCTTGTCTTTATTCTTACGACTATTATTATTATGCTTATTACTATTATTATTATCGCTATAACTGTTATTATTATCCTTATTACTATTATTATTATCGCTATAACTAATATTATTATCCTTACTACGATTATTATTATCGCTATGACTGTTATTATTATCGTTATTCTATTATTACTATCCCTATTACTCTTGTCTTTATCCTTATAACTATTATTACTATCCTTATAACTATTATTATTATCCTTATTACTATTATTATTATCGCTATGACTGTTATTATTATACTTATTCTATTATTACTATCCCTATTACTCTTGTCTCTATCCTTATAACTATTATTATTATGCTTATTACTATTATTATTAGCACTATAACTATTATTATTATGCTTATTACTATTATTATTATCGCTATGACTGTTATTATTATACTTATTCTATTATTACTATCCCTATTAGTCTTGTCTTTATCCTTATAACTATGATTATCACTATAACTATTATTATTATCGCTATGACTGTTATTATTATCCTTATTGCATTATTAATATCCCTATTACTCTTGTCTTTATTCTTACAACTATTATTATTATGCTTATTACTATTATTATTATCGCTTTAACTGTTATTATTATCCTTACTACTATTATTATTATCGCTATGACTGTTATTATTATCCTTATTCTATTATTACTATCCCTATTACTCTTGTCTTTATCCTTATAACTATTATTATTTCCCTTATTACTATTATTATTATCATTATAACTGTTATTATTATCCTTATTACTAGTATTATTATCTCTATAACTATTATTGTTATCCTCATTACTATTATTATTATCGCTATAACTATTATTATTATCCTTATCACTATTATTACTAGCACTATAACTATTATGTTTATCCTTATTACTATTATTATTATTGCTATAACTGTTATTATTATCCTTATTCTATTATTACTATCCCTATTACTCTTGTCTTTATCCTTATAACTATTATTATTATCCTTATTACTATTATTATTATCGCTATAACTATTATTATTATCGCTATGACTGTTATTATTATACTTATTCTATTATTACTATCCCTATTACTCTTGTCTTTATCCTTATAACTATTATTGTTATGCTTATTACTATTATTATTAGCACTAAAACTATTATTATTAGCACTAAAACTATTATTATTACCCTTATTACTATTATTATTATCGCTATGACTGTTATTATTATACTTATTCTATTATTACTATCCCTATAACTCTTGTCTCTATCCTTATAACTATTATGATTATGCTTATTACTATTATTATTACCACTATAACTATTATTATTATCCTTATTACTATTATTATTATCGCTATGACTGTTATTATTATACTTATTCTATTATTACTATTAATATTAGTCTTGTCTTTATCCTTATAACTATGATTATCACTATAACTATTATTATTATCGCTATGACTGTTATTATTATCCTTATTGTATTATTACTATCCCTATTACTCTTGTCTTTATCCTGATAATTATTATTATTTCCCATATTACATTTAGTATTATCGCTATAACTATTATTATTATCCTTATTACTATTATTATTATCACTATGACTGTTATTATTATACGTATTCTATTATTACTATCCCTATTACTCTTGTCTCTATCCTTATAACTATTATTATTATGCTTATTACTATTATTATTAGCACTATAACTATTATTATTATGCTTATTACTATTATTATTATCGCTACGACTGTTATTATTATACTTATTCTATTATTACTATCCCTATTAGTCTTGTCTTTATCCTTACAACTATGATTATCACTATAACTATTATTATTATCGCTATGACTGTTATTATTATCCTTATTGTATTATTAATACCCCTATTACTCTTGTCTTTATTCTTAGAACTATTATTATTATGCTTATTACTATTATTATTATCGCTATAACTGTTATTATTATCCTTATTACTATTATTATTATCGCTACAACTATTATTATTATCCTTACTACGATTATTATTATCGCTATGACTGTTATTATTATCGTTATTCTATTATTACTATCCCTATTACTCTTGTCTTGATCCTTATAACTATTATTATTATCAATATTACTATTATTATTATCGCTATAACTATTAATAGTATCGCTGTGACTGTTATTATTATCCTTATTCTATTATTACTATCCCTATTACTCTTGTCTTGATCCTTATAACTATTATTATTATCCTTATTACTATTATTATTATCGCTATAACTATTAATATTATCGCTATGACTGTTATTATTATCCTTATTCTATTATTACTATCCCTATTACTCTTGTCTTGATCCTTATAACTATTATTATTATCCTTATTACTATTATTATTATCGCTATAACTATTAATATTATCGCTATGACTGTTATTATTATCCTTATTCTATTATTACTATCCCTATTACTCTTGTCTTTATCCTTATAACTATTATTATTATCGCTATAACTATTATTATTATCGTTATGACTGTTATTATTATCCTTACTAATATTATTATTATCGCTATGACTGTTATTATTATCCTTATTCTATTATTACTATCCCTATTACTCTTCTCTTTATCCTTATAACTGTTATTACTATCCTTATAACTATTATTATTATCCTTATTACTATTATTATTATCGCTATGACTGTTATTATTATACTTATTCTATTATTACTATCCCTATTACTCTTGTCTTTATCCTGATAATTATTATTATTTCCCTTATTACAATTATTATTATCGCTATAACTATTATTATTATCCTTATTACTATTATTATTATCGCTATGACTGTTATTGTTATACGTATTCTATTATTACTATCCCTATTACTCTTGTCTCTATCCTTATAACTATTATTATTATGCTTATTACTATTATTATTATCGCTACGACTGTTATTATTATACTTATTCTATTATTACTATCCCTATTAGTCTTGTCTTTATCCTTATAACTATGATTATCACTATAACTATTATTATTATCGCTATGACTGTTATTATTATCCTTATTGTATTATTAATATCCCTATTACTCTTGTCTTTATTCTTACGACTATTATTATTATGCTTATTACTATTATTATTATCGCTATAACTGTTATTATTATCCTTATTACTATTATTATTATCGCTATAACTATTATTATTATCCTTACTACGATTATTATTATCGCTATGACTGTTATTATTATCGTTATTCTATTATTACTATCCCTATTACTCTTGTCTTTATCCTTATAACTATTATTACTATCCTTATAACTATTATTATTATCCTTATTACTATTATTATTATCGCTATGACTGTTATTATTATACTTATTCTATTATTACTATCCCTATTACTCTTGTCTCTATCCTTATAACTATTATTATTATGCTTATTACTATTATTATTAGCACTATAACTATTATTATTATGCTTATTACTATTATTATTATCGCTATGACTGTTATTATTATACTTATTCTATTATTACTATCCCTATTAGTCTTGTCTTTATCCTTATAACTATGATTATCACTATAACTATTATTATTATCGCTATGACTGTTATTATTATCCTTATTGCATTATTAATATCCCTATTACTCTTGTCTTTATTCTTACAACTATTATTATTATGCTTATTACTATTATTATTATCGCTTTAACTGTTATTATTATCCTTACTACTATTATTATTATCGCTATGACTGTTATTATTATCCTTATTCTATTATTACTATCCCTATTACTCTTGTCTTTATCCTTATAACTATTATTATTTCCCTTATTACTATTATTATTATCATTATAACTGTTATTATTATCCTTATTACTAGTATTATTATCTCTATAACTATTATTGTTATCCTCATTACTATTATTATTATCGCTATAACTATTATTATTATCCTTATCACTATTATTACTAGCACTATAACTATTATGTTTATCCTTATTACTATTATTATTATTGCTATAACTGTTATTATTATCCTTATTGTATTATTACTATCCCTATTACTCTTGTCTTTATCCTGATAATTATTATTATTTCCCATATTACAATTATTATTATCGCTATAACTGTTATTATTATCCTTATTACTAGTATTATTAGCACTATAACTATTATGTTTATCCTTATTACTATTTTTATTCGCAATATAACTATTATGTTTATCCTTATTACTATTATTATTAGCGCTATAACTATTATTATTATCCTTATTACTATTATTATCGCTATGACTGTTATTATTATCCTGATTCTAATATTACTATCCCTATTACTCTTGTCTCTATCCTTATAGCTATTATTAATATGCTTATTACTATTATTATTATCGCTATAACTATTATTATTATCCTTAATACTATTATTATTATTATCGCTATGACTGTTATTATTATCCTTATTCTATTATTACTATCCCTATTACTCTTGTCTTTATCCTTATAACTATTATTACTATCCTTATAACTATTATTATTATCCTCATTACTACTATTATTATCGCTATGACTGTTATTATTATCGTTATTCTATTATTACTATCCCTATTACTCTTGTCTTTACCCTTATATCTATTATTACTATCCTTATAACTATTATTATTATCCTTATTACTATTATTATTATCGCTATGACTGTTATTATTATACTTATTCTATTATTACTATCCCTATTACTCTTGTCTCTATCCTTATAACTATTATTATTATGCTTATTACTATTATTATTAGCACTATAACTATTATTATTATGCTTATTACTATTATTATTATCGCTATGACTGTTATTATTATACTTATTCTATTATTACTATCCCTATTAGTCTTGTCTTTATCCTTATAACTATGATTATCACTATAACTATTATTATTATCGCTATGACTGTTATTATTATCCTTATTGTATTATTACTATCCCTATTACTCTTGTCTTTATCCTGATAATTATTATTATTTCCCATATTACAATTATTATTATCGCTATAACTGTTATTATTATCCTTATTACTAGTATTATTAGCACTATAACTATTATGTTTATCCTTATTACTATTTTTATTCGCACTATAACTATTATGTTTATCCTTATTACTATTATTATTAGCGCTATAACTATTATTATTATCCTTATTACTATTATTATCGCTATGACTGTTATTATTATCCTGATTCTAATATTACTATCCCTATTACTCTTGTCTCTATCCTTATAGCTATTATTAATATGCTTATTACTATTATTATTATCGCTATAACTATTATTATTATCCTTAATACTATTATTATTATCGCTATGACTGTTATTATTATCGTTATTCTATTATTACTATACCTATTACTCTTGTCTTTATCCTTATAACTATTATTACTATCCTTATAACTATTATTATTATCCTTATTACTATTATTATTATCGCTATGACTGTTATTGTTATACGTATTCTATTATTACTATCCCTATTACTCTTGTCTCTATCCTTATAACTATTATTATTATGCTTATTACTATTATTATTATCGCTACGACTGTTATTATTATACTTATTCTATTATTACTATCCCTATTAGTCTTGTCTTTATCCTTATAACTATGATTATCACTATAACTATTATTATTATCGCTATGACTGTTATTATTATCCTTATTGTATTAGTAATATCCCTATTACTCTTGTCTTTATTCTTACAACTATTATTATTATGCTTATTACTATTATTATTATCGCTTTAACTGTTATTATTATCCTTACTACTATTATTATTATCGCTATGACTGTTATTATTATCCTTATTCTATTATTACTATCCCTATTACTCTTCTCATTATCCTTATAACTATTATTATTATCCTTATAACTATTATTATTATCCTTATTACTATTATTATTATCGCTATGACTGTTATTAATATACATATTCTATTATTACTATCCCTATTACTCTTGTCTTGATCCTTATAACTATTATTATTATCCTTATTACTATTATTATTATCGCTATGACTGTTATTGTTATACGTATTCTATTATTACTATCCCTATTACTCTTGTCTCTATCCTTATAACTATTATTATTATGCTTATTACTATTATTATTATCGCTACGACTGTTATTATTATACTTATTCTATTATTACTATCCCTATTAGTCTTGTCTTTATCCTTATAACTATGATTATCACTATAACTATTATTATTATCGCTATGACTGTTATTATTATCCTTATTGTATTATTAATATCCCTATTACTCTTGTCTTTATTCTTACAACTATTATTATTATGCTTATTACTATTATTATTATCGCTATAACTGTTATTATTATCCTTATTACTATTATTATTATCGCTATAACTATTATTATTATCCTTACTACGATTATTATTATCGCTATGACTGTTATTATTATCGTTATTCTATTATTACTATCCCTATTACTCTTGTCTTTATCCTTATAACTATTATTACTATCCTTATAACTATTATTATTATCCTTATTACTATTATTATTATCGCTATGACTGTTATTATTATACTTATTCTATTATTACTATCCCTATTACTCTTGTCTTTACCCTTATAACTATTATTGTTATGCTTATTACTATTATTATTAGCACTAAAACTATTATTATTAGCACTAAAACTATTATTATTAGCACTAAAACTGTTATTATTATCCTTATTACTATTATTATTATCGCTATGACTGTTATTGTTATACGTATTCTATTATTACTATCCCTATTACTCTTGTCTCTATCCTTATAACTATTATTATTATGCTTATTACTATTATTATTATCGCTACGACTGTTATTATTATACTTATTCTATTATTACTATCCCTATTACTCTTGTCTCTATCCTTATAACTATTATTAATATGCTTATTACTACTATTATTATCGCTATAACTATTATTATTATCCTTACTACTATTATTATTATCGCTATGACTGTTATTATTATCCTTATTCTATTATTACTATCCCTATTACTCCTGTCTCTATCCTTATAACTATTATTATTATGCTTATTACTATTATTATTAGCACTATAACTATTATTATTATCCTTATTGCTATTATTATTATACTTATTCTATTATTACTATCCCTATTACTCTTGTCTTTATCCTTATAACTATTATAATTATCCTTACTACGATTATTATTATCGCTATGACTGTTATTATTATCGTTATTCTATTATTACTATCCCTATTACTCTTGACTTTATCCTTATAACTATTATTACTATCCTTATAACTATTATTATTATCCTTATTACTATTATTATTATCGCTATGACTGTTATTATTATACTTATTCTATTATTACTATCCCTATTACTCTTGTCTTTATCCTGATAATTATTATTATTTCCCTTATTACAATTATTATTATCGCTATAACTATTATTATTATCCTTATTACTATTATTATTATCGCTATGACTGTTATTATTATACGTATTCTATTATTACTATCCCTATTACTCTTGTCTCTATCCTTATAACTATTATTATTATGCTTATTACTATTATTATTAGCACTATAACTATTATTATTATGCTTATTACTATTATTATTATCGCTACGACTGTTATTATTATACTTATTCTATTATTACTATCCCTATTAGTCTTGTCTTTATCCTTATAACTATGATTATCACTATAACTATTATTATTATCGCTATGACTGTTATTATTATCCTTATTGTATTATTAATATCCCTATTACTCTTGTCTTTATTCTTACAACTATTATTATTATGCTTACAACTATTATTATTATGCTTATTACTATTATTATTATCGCTATAACTGTTATTATTATCCTTACTACTATTATTATTATCGCTATGACTGTTATTATTATCCTTATTGTATTATTAATATCCCTATTACTCTTGTCTTTATCCTTATAACTATTATTATTATCCTTATTACTATTATTATTATCGCTATAACTATTATTATTATCCTTATTGCTATTATTACTAGCACTATAACTATTATTATTATCCTTATTACTGTTATTATTACAGGTATGACTGTTATTATTATACTTATTCTATTATTACTATCCCTATTACTCTTGTCTTTATCCTGATAAGTATTATTATTTCCCTTATTACAATTATTATTATCATTATAACAGTTATTATTATCCTTGTTACTAGTATTATTATCTCTATAACTATTATTATTATCCTCATTACTATTATTATTATCGCTATAACTATTATTATTATCCTTATCACTATTATTACTAGCACTATAACTATTATGTTTATCCTTATTACTATTATTATTATTGCTATAACTGTTATTATTATCCTTATTACTATTATTATTAGCACTATAGCTATTATTATTATCCTTATTACTATTATTATCGCTATGACTGTTATTATTATCCTTATTCTACTATTACTATCCCTATTACTCCTGTCTCTATCCCTATAACTGTTATTATTATGCTTATTACTATTATTATTAGCACTTTAACTATTATTATTATCCTTATTGCTATTATTATTATCGCTATATCTATTATTATTATCCTTTCTACTATTATTATTATCGCTATGACTGTTATTATTATCCTTATTCTATTATTACTATCCCTATTACTCTTCCCTTTATCCTTATAAGTATTATTATTATCCTTATAACTATTATTATTGTCCTTATTACTATTATTATTATCGCTATGACTGTTATTATTATACTTATTCTATTATTAATATCCCTATTACTCTTGTCTTTATCCTGATAATTATTATTATTTCCCTTATTACAATTATTATTATCGCTATAACTATTATTATTATCCTTATTACTATTATTATTATCGCTATGACTGTTATTATTATACGTATTCTATTATTACTATCCCTATTACTCTTGTCTCTATCCTTATAACTATTATTATTATGCTTATTACTATTATTATTATCGCTACGACTGTTATTATTATACTTATTCTATTATTACTATTCCTATTAGTCTTGTCTTTATCCTTATAACTATGATTATCACTATAACTATTATTATTATCGCTATGACTGTTATTATTATCCTTATTGTATTATTAATATCCCTATTACTCTTGTCTTTATTCTTACAACTATTATTATTATGCTTATTACTATTATTATTATCGCTATAACTGTTATAATTATCCTTACTACTATTATTATTATCGCTATGACTGTTATTATTATCCTTATTGTATTATTAATATCCCTATTACTCTTGTCTTTATCCTTATAACTATTATTATTATCCTTATTACTATTATTATTATCGCTATAACTATTATTATTATCCTTATTGCTATTATTACTAGCACTATAACTATTATTATTATCCTTATTACTGTTATTATTACCGGTATGACTGTTATTATTATACTTATTCTATTATTACTATCCCTATTACTCTTGTCTTTATCCTGATAAGTATTATTATTTCCCTTATTACAATTATTATTATCATTATAACTGTTATTATTATCCTTGTTACTAGTATTATTATCTCTATAACTATTATTGTTATCCTCATTACTATTATTATTATCGCTATAACTATTATTATTATCCTTATCACTATTATTACTAGCACTATAACTATTATGTTTATCCTTATTACTATTATTATTATTGCTATAACTGTTATTATTATCCTTATTATTATTATTATTAGCACTATAGCTATTATTATTATCCTTATTACTATTATTATCGCTATGACTGTTATTATTATCCTTATTCTACTATTACTATCCCTATTACTCCTGTCTCTATCCCTATAACTATTATTATTATGCTTATTACTATTATTATTAGCACTTTAACTATTATTATTATCCTTATTGCTATTATTATTATCGCTATATCTATTATTATTATCCTTACTACTATTATTATTATCGCTATGACTGTTATTATTATCCTTATTCTATTATTACTATCCCTATTACTCTTCTCTTTATCCTTATAAGTATTATTATTATCCTTATTACTATTATTATTATCGCTATGACTGTTATTATTATACTTATTCTATTATTACTATCCCTATTACTCTTGTCTTTATCCTTATAACTATTATTACTATCCTTATAACTATTATTATTATCCTTATTACTATTATTATTATCGCTATGACCGTTATTATTATACTTATTCTATTATTACTATCCCTATTACTCTTGTCTTTATCCTGATAATTATTATTATTTCCCTTATTACAATTATTATTATCGCTATAACTATTATTATTATCCTTGTTACTATTATTATTATCGCTATGACTGTTATTATTATACTTATTCTATTATTACTATCCCTATTACTCTTGTCTCTATCCTTATAACTATTATTATTATGCTTATTACTATTATTATTATCGCTATAACTATTATTATTATGCTTATTACTATTATTATTATCGCTACGACTGTTATTATTATACTTATTCTATTATTACTATCCCTATTAGTCTTGTCTTTATCCTTATAACTATGATTATCACTATAACTATTATTATTATCGCTATGACTGTTATTATTATCCTTATTGTATTATTAATATCCCTATTACTCTTGTCTTTATTCTTACAACTATTATTATTATGCTTATTACTATTATTATTATCGCTATAACTGTTATTATTATCCTTATTACTATTATTATTATCGCTATAACTATTATTATTATCCTTACTACGATTATTATTATCGCTATGACTGTTATTATTATCGTTATTCTATTATTACTATCCCTATTACTCTTGTCTTTATCCTTATAACTATTATTACTATCCTTATAACTATTATTATTATCCTTATTACTATTATTATTATCGCTATGACTGTTATTATTATACTTATTCTATTATTGCTATCCCTATTACTCTTGTCTTTATCCTGATAATTATTATTATTTCCCTTATTACAATTATTATTATCGCTATAACTATTATTATTATCCTTATTACTATTATTATTATCGCTATGACTGTTATTATTATACTTATTCTATTATTACTATCCCTATTACTCTTGTCTCTATCCTTATAACTATTATTATTATGCTTATTACTATTATTATTATCGCTATAACTATTATTATTATGCTTATTACTATTATTATTATCGCTACGACTGTTATTATTATACTTATTCTATTATTACTATCCCTATTAGTCTTGTCTTTATCCTTATAACTATGATTATCACTATAACTATTATTATTATCGCTATGACTGTTATTATTATCCTTATTGTATTATTAATATCCCTATTACTCTTGTCTTTATTCTTACAACTATTATTATTATGCTTATTACTATTATTATTATCGCTATAACTGTTATTATTATCCTTATTACTATTATTATTATCGCTATAACTATTATTATTATCCTTACTACGATTATTATTATCGCTATGACTGTTATTATTATCGTTATTCTATTATTACTATCCCTATTACTCTTGTCTTTATCCTTATAACTATTATTACTATCCTTATAACTATTATTATTATCCTTATTACTATTATTATTATCGCTATGACTGTTATTATTATACTTATTCTATTATTACTATCCCTATTACTCTTGTCTTTATCCTGATAATTATTATTATTTCCCTTATTACAATTATTATTATCGCTATAACTATTATTATTATCCTTATTACTATTATTATTATCGCTATGACTGTTATTATTATACGTATTCTATTATTACTATCCCTATTACTCTTGTCTCTATCCGTATAACTATTATTATTATGCTTATTACTATTATTATTAGCACTATAGGTATTATTATTATGCTTATTACTATTATTATTACCGGTATGACTGTTATTATTATACTTATTCTATTATTACTATCCCTACTACTCTTGTCTTTATCCTGATAAGTATTATTATTTCCCTTATTACAATTATTATTATCATTATAACTGTTATTATTATCCTTGTTACTAGTATTATTATCTCTATAACTATTATTGTTATCCTCATTACTATTATTATTATCGCTATAACTATTATTATTATCCTTATCACTATTATTACTAGCACTATAACTATTATGTTTATCCTTATTACTATTATTATTATTGCTATAACTGTTATTATTATCCTTATTATTATTATTATTAGCACTATAGCTATTATTATTATCCTTATTACTATTATTATCGCTATGACTGTTATTATTATCCTTATTCTACTATTACTATCCAAATTACTCCTGTCTCTATCCCTATAACTATTATTATTATGCTTATTACTATTATTATTAGCACTTTAACTATTATTATTATCCTTATTGCTATTATTATTATCGCTATATCTATTATTATTATCCTTACTACTATTATTATTATCGCTATGACTGTTATTATTATCCTTATTCTATTATTACTATCCCTATTACTCTTCTCTTTATCCTTATAAGTATTATTATTATCCTTATAACTATTATTATTATCCTTATTACTAGTATTATTAGCACTATAACTATTATGTTTATCCTTATTACTATTTTTATGCGCACTATAACTATTATGTTTATCCTTATTACTATTATTATTAGCGCTATAACTATTATTATTATCCTTATTACTATTATTATCGCTATGACTGTTATTATTATCCTTATTCTAATATTACTATCCCTATTACTCTTGTCTCTATCCTTATAACTATTATTAATATGCTTATTACTACTATTATTATCGCTATAACTAATATTATTATCCTTACTACTATTATTATTATCGCTATGACTGTTATTATTATCCTTATTCTATTATTACTATCCCTATTACTCCTGTCTCTATCCTTATAACTATTATTATTATGCTTATTACTATTATTATTAGCACTATAACTATTATTATTATCCTTATTGCTATTATTATTATCGCTATGACTGTTATTATTATACTTATTCTATTATTACTATCCCTATTACTCTTGTCTTTATCCGTATAACTATTATTATTATGCTTATTACTATTATTATTAGCACTATAGGTATTATTATTATGCTTATTACTATTATTATTACCGGTATGACTGTTATTATTATACTTATTCTATTATTACTATCCCTATTACTCTTGTCTTTATCCTGATAATTATTATTATTTCCCTTATTACAATTATTATTATCGCTATAACTATTATTATTATCCTTATTACTATTATTATTATCGCTATGACTGTTATTATTATACGTATTCTATTATTACTATCCCTATTACTCTTGTCTCTATCCGTATAACTATTATTATTATGCTTATTACTATTATTATTAGCACTATAGGTATTATTATTATGCTTATTACTATTATTATTACCGGTATGACTGTTATTATTATACTTATTCTATTATTACTATCCCTACTACTCTTGTCTTTATCCTGATAAGTATTATTATTATCCTTACTACGATTATTATTATCGCTATGACTGTTATTATTATCGTTATTATATTATTACTATCCCTATTACTCTTGTCTCTATCCCTATACCTATTATTATTATGCTTATTACTATTATTATTAGCACTATAACTATTATTATTATGCTTATTACTATTATTATTATCGCTACGACTGTTATTATTATACTTATTCTATTATTACTATCCCTATTAGTCTTGTCTTTATCCTTATAACTATGATTATCACTATAACTATTATTATTATCGCTATGACTGTTATTATTATCCTTATTGTATTATTAATATCCCTATTACTCTTGTCTTTATTCTTACAACTATTATTATTATGCTTATTACTATTATTATTATCGCTATAACTGTTATTATTATCCTTACTACTATTATTGTTATCGCTATGACTGTTATTATTATCCTTATTGTATTATTAATATCCCTATTACTCTTGTCTTTATCCTTATAACTATTATTATTATCCTTATTACTATTATTATTATCGCTATAACTATTATTATTACCGCTATGACTGTTATTATTATACTTATTCTATTATTACTATCCGTATTACACTTGTCTTTATCCTTATAACTATTATTGTTATGCTTATTACTATTATTATTAGCACTAAAACTATTATTATTAGCACTAAAACTATTATTATTACCCTTATTACTATTATTATTATCGCTATGACTGTTATTATTATACTTATTCTATTATTACTATCCCTATAACTCTTGTCTCTATCCTTATAACTATTATTATTATGCTTATTACTATTATTATTACCACTATAACTATTATTATTATCCTTATTCCTATTATTATCGCTATAACTATTATTATTATGCTTATTACTATTATTATTATCGCTATGACTGTTATTATTATACTTATTCTATTATTACTATCCCTATTAGTCTTGTCTTTATCCTTATAACTATGATTATCACTATAACTATTATTATTATCGCTATGACTGTTATTATTATCCTTATTGCATTATTAATATCCCTATTACTCTTGTCTTTATTCTTACAACTATTATTATTATGCTTATTACTATTATTATTATCATTATAACTGTTATTATTATCCTTATTACTAGTATTATTATCTCTATAACTATTATTGTTATTCTCATTACTATTATTATTATCGCTATAACTATTATTATTATCCTTATCACTATTATTACTAGCACTATAACTATTATGTTTATCCTTATTACTATTATTATTATTGCTATAACTGTTATTATTATCCTTATTCTATTCTTACTATCCCTATTACTCTTGTCTTTATCCTTATAACTATTATTATTATCCTTATTACTATTATTATTATCGCTATAACTATTATTATTATCGCTATGACTGTTATTATTATCCTTATTCTACTATTACTATCCCTATTACTCCTGTCTCTATCCCTATACCTATTATTATTATGCTTATTACTATTATTATTAGCACTAAAACTATTATTATTAGCACTAAAACTATTATTATTACCCTTATTACTATTATTATTATCGCTATGACTGTTATTATTATCCTTATTCTATTATTACTATCCCTATTACTCTTGTCTTTATCCTTATAACTATTATTACTATCCTTATAACTATTATTATTATCCTTATTACTATTATTATTATCCTTAATACTATTATTATTATCGCTATGACTGTTATTATTATCCTTATTCTATTATTACTATCCCTATTACTCTTGTCTTTATCCTTATAACTATTATTACTATCCTTATAACTATTATTATTATCCTTATTACTATTATTATTATCGCTATAACTGTTATTATTATCCTTACTACTATTATTATTATCGCTATGACTGTTATTATTATCCTTATTGTATTATTAATATCCCTATTACTCTTGTCTTTATCCTTATAACTATTATTATTATCCTTATTACTATTATTATTATCGCTATAACTATTATTATTATCCTTATTACTATTATTACTAGCACTATAACTATTATTATTATCCTTATTACTGTTATTATTACCGGTATGACTGTTATTATTATACTTATTCTATTATTACTATCCCTATTACTCTTGTCTTTATCCTTATAACTATTATTATTTCCCTTATTACTATTATTATTATCATTATAACTGTTATTATTATCCTTATTACTATTATTATTATCGCTATAACTATTATTATTATCGCTATGACTGTTATTATTATACTTATTCTATTATTACTATCCCTATTACTCTTGTCTTTATCCTTATAACTATTATTGTTATGCTTATTACTATTATTATTAGCACTAAAACTATTATTATTAGCACTAAAACTATTATTATTAGCACTAAAACTGTTATTATTATCCTTATTACTATTATTATTAGCACTATAACTATTATGTTTATCCTTATTACTATTTTTATTCGCACTATAACTATTATGTTTATCCTTATTACTATTATTATTAGCGCTATAACTATTATTATTATCCTTATTACTATTATTATCGCTATGACTGTTATTATTATCCTGATTCTAATATTACTATCCCTATTACTCTTGTCTCTATCCTTATAGCTATTATTAATATGCTTATTACTATTATTATTATCGCTATAACTATTATTATTATCCTTAATACTATTATTATTATTATCGCTATGACTGTTATTATTATCCTTATTCTATTATTACTATCCCTATTACTCTTGTCTTTATCCTTATAACTATTATTACTATCCTTATAACTATTATTATTATCCTTATTACTATTATTATTATCGCTATGACTGTTATTGTTATACGTATTCTATTATTACTATCCCTATTACTCTTGTCTCTATCCTTATAACTATTATTATTATGCTTATTACTATTATTATTATCGCTACGACTGTTATTATTATACTTATTCTATTATTACTATCCCTATTAGTCTTGTCTTTATCCTTATAACTATGATCATCACTATAACTATTATTATTATCGCTATGACTGTTATTATTATCCTTATTCTATTATTACTATCCCGATTACTCTTGTCTTTATTCTTATAACTATTATTACTATCCTTATAACTATTATTATTATCCTCATTACTATTATTATTATCGCTATGACTGTTATTATTATACTTATTCTATTATTACTATCCCTATTACTCTTGTCTTTATCCTGATAATTATTATTATTTCCCTTATTACAATTATTAGTATCGCTATAACTATTATTATTATCCTTATTACTATTATTATTATCGCTATGACTGTTATTGTTATACGTATTCTATTATTACTATCCCTATTACTCTTGTCTCTATCCTTATAACTATTATTATTATGCTTATTACTATTATTATTATCGCTACGACTGTTATTATTATACTTATTCTATTATTACTATCCCTATTAGTCTTGTCTTTATCCTTATAACTATGATTATCACTATAACTATTATTATTATCGCTATGACTGTTATTATTATCCTTATTGTATTATTAATATCCCTATTACTCTTGTCTTTATTCTTACAACTATTATTATTATGCTTATTACTATTATTATTATCGCTATAACTATTAATATTATCGCTATGACTGTTATTATTATCCTTATTCTATTATTACTATCCCTATTACTCTTGTCTTGATCCTTATAACTATTATTATTATCCTTATTACTATTATTATTATCGCTATAACTATTAATATTATCGCTATGACTGTTATTATTATCCTTATTCTATTATTACTATCCCTATTACTCTTGTCTTTATCCTTATAACTATTATTATTATCGCTATAACTATTATTATTATCGTTATGACTGTTATTATTATCCTTACTAATATTATTATTATCGCTATGACTGTTATTATTATCCTTATTCTATTATTACTATCCCTATTACTCTTCTCTTTATCCTTATAACTGTTATTACTATCCTTATAACTATTATTATTATCCTTATTACTATTATTATTATCGCTATGACTGTTATTATTATCCTTATTCTATTATTACTATCCCTATTACTCTTCTCTTTATCCTTATAACTGTTATTACTATCCTTATAACTATTATTATTATCCTTATAACTATTATTATTATCGCTATGACTGTTATTATTGTACTTATTCTATTATTACTATCCCTATTACTCTTGTCTTTATCCTGATAATTATTATTATTTCCCTTATTACAATTATTATTATCGCTATAACTATTATTATTATCCTTATTACTATTGTTATTATCGCTATGACTGTTATTGTTATACGTATTCTATTATTACTATCCCTATTACTCTTGTCTCTATCCTTATAACTATTATTATTATGCTTATTACTATTATTATTATCGCTACGACTGTTATTATTATACTTATTCTATTATTACTATCCCTATTAGTCTTGTCTTTATCCTTATAACTATGATTATCACTATAACTATTATTATTATCGCTATGACTGTTATTATTATCCTTATTGTATTATTAATATCCCTATTACTCTTGTCTTTATTCTTACAACTATTATTATTATGCTTATTACTATTATTATTATCGCTATAACTGTTATTATTATCCTTATTACTATTATTATTATCGCTATAACTATTATTATTATCCTTACTACGATTATTAGTATCGCTATGACTGTTATTATTATCGTTATTCTATTATTACTATCCCTATTACTCTTGTCTTTATCCTTATATCTATTATTACTATCCTTATAAAAATTATTATTATCCTTATTACTATTATTATTATCGCTATGACTGTTATTATTATACTTATTCTATTATTACTATCCCTATTACTCTTGTCTCTATCCTTATAACTATTATTATTATGCTTATTACTATTATTATTAGCACTATAACTATTATTATTATGCTTATTACTATTATTATTATCGCTATGACTGTTATTATTATACTTATTCTATTATTACTATCCCTATTAGTCTTGTCTTTATCCTTATAACTATGATTATCACTATAACTATTATTATTATCGCTTTGACTGTTATTATTATCCTTATTGTATTATTACTATCCCTATTACTCTTGTCTTTATCCTGATAATTATTATTATTTCCCATATTACAATTATTATTATCGCTATAACTGTTATTATTATCCTTATTACTAGTATTATTAGCACTATCACTATTATGTTTATCCTTATTACTATTTTTATTCGCACTATAACTATTATGTTTATCCTTATTACTATTATTATTAGCGCTATAACTATTATTATTATCCTTATTACTATTATTATCGCTATGACTGTTATTATTATCCTGATTCTAATATTACTATCCCTATTACTCTTGTCTCTATCCTTATAGCTATTATTAATATGCTTATTACTATTATTATTATCGCTATAACTATTATTATTATCCTTAATACTATTATTATTATCGCTATGACTGTTATTATTATCCTTATTCTATTATTACTATCCCTATTACTCTTGTCTTTATCCTTATAACTATTATTACTATCCTTATAACTATTATTATTATCCTTATTACTATTATTATTATCGCTATGACTGTTATTGTTATACGTATTCTATTATTACTATCCCTATTACTCTTGTCTCTATCCTTATAACTATTATTATTATGCTTATTACTATTATTATTATCGCTACGACTGTTATTATTATACTTATTCTATTATTACTATCCCTATTAGTCTTGTCTTTATCCTTATAACTATGATTATCACTATAACTATTATTATTATCGCTATGACTGTTATTATTATCCTTATTGTATTATTAATATCCCTATTACTCTTGTCTTTATTCTTAGAACTATTATTATTATGCTTATTACTATTATTATTATCGCTATAACTGTTATTATTATCCTTATTACTATTATTATTATCGCTATAACTATTATTATTATCCTTACTACGATTATTATTATCGCTATGACTGTTATTATTATCGTTATTCTATTATTACTATCCCTATTACTCTTGTCTTGATCCTAATAACTATTATTATTATCCTTATTACTATTATTATTATCGCTATAACTATTAATATCATCGCTATGACTGTTATTATTATCCTTATTCTATTATTACTATCCCTATTACTCTTGTCTTGATCCTTATAACTATTATTATTATCCTTATTACTATTATTATTATCGCTATAACTATTAATATTATCGCTATGACTGTTACTATTATCCTTATTCTATTATTACTATCCCTATTACTATTGTCTTGATCCTTATAACTATTATTATTATCCTTATTACTATTATTATTATCGCTATAACTATTAATATTATCGCTATGACTGTTATTATTATCCTTATTCTATTATTACTATCCCTATTACTCTTGTCTTTATCCTTATAACTATTATTATTATCGCTATAACTATTATTATTATCGTTATGACTGTTATTATTATCCTTACTAATATTATTATTATCGCTATGACTGTTATTATTATCCTTATTCTATTATTACTATCCCTATTACTCTTGTCTTTATCCTGATAATTATTATTATTTCCCTTATTACAATTATTGTTATCGCTATAACTATTATTATTATCCTTATTACTATTATCATTATCGCTATGACTGTTATTGTTATACGTATTCTATTCTTACTATCCCTATTACTCTTGTCTCTATCCTTATAACTATTATTATTATGCTTATTACTATTATTATTATCGCTACGACTGTTATTATTATACTTATTCTATTATTACTATCCCTATTAGTCTTGTCTTTATCCTTATAACTATGATTATCACTATAACTATTATTATTATCGCTATGACTGTTATTATTATCCTTATTGTATTATTAATATCCCTATTACTCTTGTCTTTATTCTTACAACTATTATTATTATGCTTATTACTATTATTATTATCGCTATAACTGTTATTATTATCCTTATTACTATTATTATTATCGCTATAACTATTATTATTATCCTTACTACGATTATTATTATCGCTATGACTGTTATTATTATCGTTATTCTATTATTACTATCCCTATTACTCTTGTCTTTATCCTTATAACTATTATTACTATTATTATAACTATTATTATTATCCTTATTACTATTATTATTATCGCTATGACTGTTATTATTATACTTATTCTATTATTACTATCCCTATTACTCTTGTCTCTATCCTTATAACTATTATTATTATGCTTATTACTATTATTATTAGCACTATAACTATTATTATTATCCTTAATACTATTATTATTATCGCTATGACTGTTATTATTATCCTTATTCTATTATTACTATCCCTATTACTCTTGTCTTTATCCTTATAACTATTATTACTATCCTTATAACTATTATTATTATCCTTATTACTATTATTATTATCGCTATGACTGTTATTGTTATACGTATTCTATTATTACTATCCCTATTACTCTTGTCTCTATCCTTATAACTATTATTATTATGCTTATTACTATTATTATTATCGCTACGACTGTTATTATTATACTTATTCTATTATTACTATCCCTATTAGTCTTGTCTTTATCCTTATAACTATGATTATCACTATAACTATTATTATTATCGCTATGACTGTTATTATTATCCTTATTGTATTATTAATATCCCTATTACTCTTGTCTTTATTCTTAGAACTATTATTATTATGCTTATTACTATTATTATTATCGCTATAACTGTTATTATTATCCTTATTACTATTATTATTATCGCTATAACTATTATTATTATCCTTACTACGATTATTATTATCGCTATGACTGTTATTATTATCGTTATTCTATTATTACTATCCCTATTACTCTTGTCTTGATCCTAATAACTATTATTATTATCCTTATTACTATTATTATTATCGCTATAACTATTAATATTATCGCTATGACTGATATTATTATCCTTATTCTATTATTACTATCCCTATTACTCTTGTCTCTATCCTTATAACTATTATTATTATGCTTATTACTATTATTATTATCGCTACGACTGTTATTATTATACTTATTCTATTATTACTATCCCTATTAGTCTTGTCTTTATCCTTATAACTATGATTATCACTATAACTATTATTATTATCGCTATGACTGTTATTATTATCCTTATTGTATTATTAATATCCCTATTACTCTTGTCTTTATTCTTAGAACTATTATTATTATGCTTATTACTATTATTATTATCGCTATAACTGTTATTATTATCCTTATTACTATTATTATTATCGCTATAACTATTATTATTATCCTTACTACGATTATTATTATCGCTATGACTGTTATTATTATCGTTATTCTATTATTACTATCCCTATTACTCTTGTCTTGATCCTAATAACTATTATTATTATCCTTATTACTATTATTATTATCGCTATAACTATTAATATTATCGCTATGACTGTTATTATTATCCTTATTCTATTATTACTATCCCTATTACTATTGTCTTGATCCTTATAACTATTATTATTATCCTTATTACTATTATTATTATCGCTATAACTATTAATATTATCGCTATGACTGTTATTATTATACTTATTCTATTATTACTATCCCTATTACTCTTGTCTTTATCCTTATAACTATTATTATTATCGCTATAACTATTATTATTATCGTTATGACTGTTATTATTATCCTTACTAATATTATTATTATCGCTATGACTGTTATTATTATCCTTATTCTATTATTACTATCCCTATTACTCTTCTCTTTATCCTTATAACTGTTATTACTATCCTTATAACTATTATTATTATCCTTATTACTATTATTATTATCGCTATGACTGTTATTATTATACTTATTCTATTATTACTATCCCTATTACTCTTGTCTTTATCCTGATAATTATTATTATTTCCCTTATTACAATTATTATTATCGCTATAACTATTATTATTATCCTTATTACTATTATCATTATCGCTATGACTGTTATTGTTATACGTATTCTATTATTACTATCCCTATTACTCTTGTCTCTATCCTTATAACTATTATTATTATGCTTATTACTATTATTATTATCGCTACGACTGTTATTATTATACTTATTCTATTATTACTATCCCTATTAGTCTTGTCTTTATCCTTATAACTATGATTATCACTATAACTATTATTATTATCGCTTTGACTGTTATTATTATCCTTATTGTATTATTAATATCCCTATTACACTTGTCTTTATTCTTACAACTATTATTATTATGCTTATTACTATTATTATTATCGCTATAACTGTTATTATTATCCTTATTACTATTATTATTATCGCTATAACTATTATTATTATCCTTACTACGATTATTATTATCGCTATGACTGTTATTATTATCGTTATTCTATTATTACTATCCCTATTACTCTTGTCTTTATCCTTATAACTATTATTACTATCCTTATAACTATTATTATTATCCTTATTACTATTATTATTATCGCTATGACTGTTATTGTTATACGTATTCTATTATTACTATCCCTATTACTCTTGTCTCTATCCTTATAACTATTATTATTATGCTTATTACTATTATTATTATCGCTACGACTGTTATTATTATACTTATTCTATTATTACTATCCCTATTAGTCTTGTCTTTATCCTTATAACTATGATTATCACTATAACTATTATTATTATCGCTATGACTGTTATTATTATCCTTATTGTATTATTAATATCCCTATTACTCTTGTCTTTATTCTTAGAACTATTATTATTATGCTTATTACTATTATTATTATCGCTATAACTGTTATTATTATCCTTATTACTATTATTATTATCGCTATAACTATTATTATTATCCTTACTACGATTATTATTATCGCTATGACTGTTATTATTATCGTTATTCTATTATTACTATCCCTATTACTCTTGTCTTGATCCTAATAACTATTATTATTATCCTTATTACTATTATTATTATCGCTATAACTATTAATATTATCGCTATGACTGTTATTATTATCCTTATTCTATTATTACTATCCCTATTACTATTGTCTTGATCCTTATAACTATTATTATTATCCTTATTACTATTATTATTATCGCTATAACTATTAATATTATCGCTATGACTGTTATTATTATCCTTATTCTATTATTACTATCCCTATTACTCTTGTCTTTATCCTTATAACTATTATTATTATCGCTATAACTATTATTATTATCGTTATGACTGTTATTATTATCCTTACTAATATTATTTATATCGCTATGACTGTTATTATTATCCTTATTCTATTATTACTATCCCTATTACTCTTCTCTTTATCCTTATAACTGTTATTACTATCCTTATAACTATTATTATTATCCTTATTACTATTATTATTATCGCTATGACTGTTATTATTATACTTATTCTATTATTACTATCCCTATTACTCTTGTCTTTATCCTGATAATTATTATTATTTCCCTTATTACAATTATTATTATCGCTATAACTATTATTATTATCCTTATTACTATTATCATTATCGCTATGACTGTTATTGTTATTCGTATTCTATTATTACTATCCCTATTACTCTTGTCTCTATCCTTATAACTATTATTATTATGCTTATTACTATTATTATTATCGCTACGACTGTTATTATTATACTTATTCTATTATTACTATCCCTATTAGTCTTGTCTTTATCCTTATAACTATGATTATCACTATAACTATTATTATTATCGCTATGACTGTTATTATTATCCTTATTGTATTATTAATATCCCTATTACTCTTGTCTTTATTCTTACAACTATTATTATTATGCTTATTACTATTATTATTATCGCTATAACTGTTATTATTATCCTTATTACTATTATTATTATCGCTATAACTATTATTATTATCCTTACTACGATTATTATTATCGCTATGACTGTTATTATTATCGTTATTCTATTATTACTATCCCTATTACTCTTGTCTTTATCCTTATAACTATTATTACTATCCTTATAACTATTATTATTATCCTTATTACTATTATTATTATCGCTATGACTGTTATTATTATACTTATTCTATTATTACTATCCCTATTACTCTTGTCTCTATCCTTATAACTATTATTATTATGCTTATTACTATTATTATTAGCACTATAACTATTATTATTATGCTTATTACTATTATTATTATCGCTATGACTGTTATTATTATACTTTTTCTATTATTACTATCCCTATTAGTCTTGTCTTTATCCTTATAACTATGATTATCACTATAACTATTATTATTATCGCTATGACTGTTATTATTATCCTTATTGTATTATTACTATCCCTATTACTCTTGTCTTTATCCTGATAATTATTATTATTTAACTTATTACTATTATTATTATCATTATAACTGTTATTATTATCCTTATTACTAGTATTATTATCTCTATAACTATTATTGTTATCCTCATTACTATTATTATTATCGCTATAACTATTATTATTATCCTTACCACTATTATTACTAGCACTATAACTATTATGTTTATCCTTATTACTATTATTATTCGCACTATAACTATTATGTTTATCCTTATTACTATTATTATTAGCGCTATAACTATTATTATTATCCTTATTACTATTATTATCGCTATGACTGTTATTATTATCCTGATTCTAATATTACTATCCCTATTACTCTTGTCTCTATCCTTATAGCTATTATTAATATGCTTATTACTATTATTATTATCGCTATAACTATTATTATTATCCTTAATACTATTATTATTATCGCTATGACTGTTATTATTATCCTTATTCTATTATTACTATCCCTATTACTCTTGTCTTTATCCTTATAACTATTATTACTATCCTTATAACTATTATTATTATCCTTATTACTATTATTATTATCGCTATGACTGTTATTATTATACTTATTCTATTATTACTATCCCTATTACTCTTGTCTTTATCCTGATAATTATTATTATTTCCCTTATTACAATTATTATTATCGCTATAACTATTATTATTATCCTTATTACTATTATCATTATCGCTATGACTGTTATTGTTATTCGTATTCTATTATTACTATCCCTATTACTCTTGTCTCTATCCTTATAACTATTATTATTATGCTTATTACTATTATTATTATCGCTACGACTGTTATTATTATACTTATTCTATTATTACTATCCCTATTAGTCTTGTCTTTATCCTTATAACTATGATTATCACTATAACTATTATTATTATCGCTATGACTGTTATTATTATCCTTATTGTATTATTAATATCCCTATTACTCTTGTCTTTATTCTTACAACTATTATTATTATGCTTATTACTATTATTATTATCGCTATAACTGTTATTATTATCCTTATTACTATTATTATTATCGCTATAACTATTATTATTATCCTTACTACGATTATTATTATCGCTATGACTGTTATTATTATCGTTATTCTATTATTACTATCCCTATTACTCTTGTCTTTATCCTTATAACTATTATTACTATCCTTATAACTATTATTATTATCCTTATTACTATTATTATTATCGCTATGACTGTTATTATTATACTTATTCTATTATTACTATCCCTATTACTCTTGTCTCTATCCTTATAACTATTATTATTATGCTTATTACTATTATTATTAGCACTATAACTATTATTATTATGCTTATTACTATTATTATTATCGCTATGACTGTTATTATTATACTTATTCTATTATTACTATCCCTATTAGTCTTGTCTTTATCCTTATAACTATGATTATCACTATAACTATTATTATTATCGCTATGACTGTTATTATTATCCTTATTGTATTATTACTATCCCTATTACTCTTGTCTTTATCCTGATAATTATTATTATTTCCCATATTACAATTATTATTATCGCTATAACTGTTATTATTATCCTTATTACTAGTATTATTAGCACTATAACTATTATGTTTATCCTTATTACTATTTTTATTCGCAGTATAACTATTATGTTTATCCTTATTACTATTATTATTAGCGCTATAACTATTATTATTATCCTTATTACTATTATTATCGCTATGACTGTTATTATTATCCTGATTCTAATATTACTATCCCTATTACTCTTGTCTCTATCCTTATAGCTATTATTAATATGCTTATTACTATTATTATTATCGCTATAACTATTATTATTATCCTTAATACTATTATTATTATCGCTATGACTGTTATTATTATCCTTATTCTATTATTACTATCCCTATTACTCTTGTCTTTATCCTTATAACTATTATTACTATCCTTATAACTATTATTATTATCCTTATTACTATTATTATTATCGCTATGACTGTTATTGTTATACGTATTCTATTATTACTATCCGTATTACTCTTGTCTCTATCCTTATAACTATTATTATTATGCTTATTACTATTATTATTATCGCTACGACTGTTATTATTATACTTATTCTATTATTACTATCCCTATTAGTCTTGTCTTTATCCTTATAACTATGATTATCACTATAACTATTATTATTATCGCTATGACTGTTATTATTATCCTTATTGTATTATTAATATCCCTATTACTCTTGTCATTATTCTTAGAACTATTATTATTATGCTTATTACTATTATTATTATCGCTATAACTGTTATTATTATACTTATTACTATTATTATTATCGCTATAACTATTATTATTATCCTTACTACGATTATTATTATCGCTATGACTGTTATTATTATCGTTATTCTATTATTACTATCCCTATTACTCTTGTCTTGATCCTAATAACTATTATTATTATCCTTATTACTATTATTATTATCGCTATAACTATTAATATTATCGCTATGACTGTTATTATTATCCTTATTCTATTATTACTATCCCTATTACTCTTGTCTTTATCCTTATAACTATTATTATTATCGCTATAACTATTATTATTATCGTTATGACTGTTATTATTATCCTTACTAATATTATTATTATCGCTATGACTGTTATTATTATCCTTATTCTATTATTACTATCCCTATTACTCTTCTCTTTATCCTTATAACTGTTATTACTATCCTTATAACTATTATTATTATCCTTATTACTATTATTATTATCGCTATGACTGTTATTATTATACTTATTCTATTATTACTATCCCTATTACTCTTGTCTTTATCCTGATAATTATTATTATTTCCCTTATTACAATTATTATTATCGCTATAACTATTATTATTATCCTTATTACTATTATTATTATCGCTATGACTGTTATTGTTATACGTATTCTATTATTACTATCCCTATTACTCTTGTCTCTATCCTTATAACTATTATTATTATGCTTATTACTATTATTATTATCGCTACGACTGTTATTATTATACTTATTCTATTATTACTATCCCTATTAGTCTTGTCTTTATCCTTATAACTATGATTATCACTATAACTATTATTATTATCGCTATGACTGTTATTATTATCCTTATTGTATTATTAATATCCCTATTACTCTTGTCTTTATTCTTACAACTATTATTATTATGCTTATTACTATTATTATTATCGCTATAACTGTTATTATTATCCTTATTACTATTATTATTATCGCTATGACTGTTATTATTGTACTTATTCTATTATTACTATCCCTATTAGTCTTGTCTTTATCCTTATAACTATGATTATCACTATAACTATTATTATTATCGCTATGACTGTTATTATTATCCTTATTGCATTATTAATATCCCTATTACTCTTGTCTTTATTCTTACAACTATTATTATTATGCTTATTACTATTATTATTATCGCTATAACTGTTATTATTATCCTTACTACTATTATTATTATCGCTATGACTGTTATTATTATCCTTATTCTATTATTACTATCCCTATTACTCTTGTCTCTATCCTTATAACTATTATTATTATGCTTATTACTATTATTATTAGCACTATAACTATTATTATTATGCTTATTACTATTATCATTATCGCTATGACTTTTATTGTTATACGTATTCTATTATTACTATCCCTATTACTCTTGTCTCTATCCTTATAACTATTATTATTATGCTTATTACTATTATTATTATCGCTACGACTGTTATTATTATACTTATTCTATTATTACTATCCCTATTAGTCTTGTCTTTATCCTTATAACTATGATTATCACTATAACTATTATTATTATCGCTATGACTGTTATTATTATCCTTATTGTATTATTAATATCCCTATTACTCTTGTCTTTATTCTTACAACTATTATTATTATGCTTATTACTATTATTATTATCGCTATAACTGTTATTATTATCCTTATTACTATTATTATTATCGCTATAACTATTATTATTATCCTTACTACGATTATTATTATCGCTATGACTGTTATTATTATCGTTATTCTATTATTACTATCCCTATTACTCTTGTCTTTATCCTTATAACTATTATTACTATCCTTATAACTATTATTATTATCCTTATTACTATTATTATTATCGCTATGACTGTTATTATTATACTTATTCTATTATTACTATCCCTATTACTCTTGTCTCTATCCCTATAACTATTATTATTATGCTTATTACTATTATTATTAGCACTATAACTATTATTATTATGCTTATTACTATTATTATTATCGCTATGACTGTTATTATTATACTTATTCTATTATTACTATCCCTATTAGTCTTGTCTTTATCCTTATAACTATGATTATCACTATAACTATTATTATTATCGCTATGACTGTTATTATTATCCTTATTGTATTATTACTATCCCTATTACTCTTGTCTTTATCCTGATAATTATTATTATTTCCCATATTACAATTATTATTATCGCTATAACTGTTATTATTATCCTTATTACTAGTATTATTAGCACTATAACTATTATGTTTATCCTTATTACTATTTTTATTCGCACTATAACTATTATGTTTATCCTTATTACTATTATTATTAGCGCTATAACTATTATTATTATCCTTATTACTATTATTATCGCTATGACTGTTATTATTATCCTGATTCTAATATTACTATCCCTATTACTCTTGTCTCTATCCTTATAGCTATTATTAATATGCTTATTACTATTATTATTAGCGCTATAACTATTATTATTATCCTTAATACTATTATTATTATCGCTATGACTGTTATTATTATCCTTATTCTATTATTACTATCCCTATTACTCTTGTCTTTATCCTTATAACTATTATTACTATCCTTATAACTATTATTATTATCCTTATTACTATTATTATTATCGCTATGACTGTTATTATTATACTTATTCTATTATTACTATCCCTATTAGTCTTGTCTTTATCCTGATAATTATTATTATTTCCCTTATTACAATTATTATTATCGCTATAACTATTATTATTATCCTTATTACTATTATCATTATCGCTATGACTGTTATTGTTATTCGTATTCTATTATTACTATCCCTATTACTCTTGTCTCTATCCTTATAACTATTATTATTATGCTTATTACTATTATTATTATCGCTATGACTGTTATTATTATCCTTATTGTATTATTAATATCCCTATTACTCTTGTCATTATTCTTAGAACTATTATTATTATGCTTATTACTATTATTATTATCGCTATAACTGTTATTATTATACTTATTACTATTATTATTATCGCTATAACTATTATTATTATCCTTACTACGATTATTATTATCGCTATGACTGTTATTATTATCGTTATTCTATTATTACTATCCCTATTACTCTTGTCTTGATCCTAATAACTATTATTATTATCCTTATTACTATTATTATTATCGCTATAACTATTAATATTATCGCTATGACTGTTATTATTATCCTTATTCTATTATTACTATCCCTATTACTCTTGTCTTTATCCTTATAACTATTATTATTATCGCTATAACTATTATTATTATCGTTATGACTGTTATTATTATCCTTACTAATATTATTATTATCGCTATGACTGTTATTATTATCCTTATTCTATTATTACTATCCCTATTACTCTTCTCTTTATCCTTATAACTGTTATTACTATCCTTATAACTATTATTATTATCCTTATTACTATTATTATTATCGCTATGACTGTTATTATTATACTTATTCTATTATTACTATCCCTATTACTCTTGTCTTTATCCTGATAATTATTATTATTTCCCTTATTACAATTATTATTATCGCTATAACTATTATTATTATCCTTATTACTATTATTATTATCGCTATGACTGTTATTGTTATACGTATTCTATTATTACTATCCCTATTACTCTTGTCTCTATCCTTATAACTATTATTATTATGCTTATTACTATTATTATTATCGCTACGACTGTTATTATTATACTTATTCTATTATTACTATCCCTATTAGTCTTGTCTTTATCCTTATAACTATGATTATCACTATAACTATTATTATTATCGCTATGACTGTTATTATTATCCTTATTGTATTATTAATATCCCTATTACTCTTGTCTTTATTCTTACAACTATTATTATTATGCTTATTACTATTATTATTATCGCTATAACTGTTATTATTATCCTTATTACTATTATTATTATCGCTATGACTGTTATTATTGTACTTATTCTATTATTACTATCCCTATTAGTCTTGTCTTTATCCTTATAACTATGATTATCACTATAACTATTATTATTATCGCTATGACTGTTATTATTATCCTTATTGCATTATTAATATCCCTATTACTCTTGTCTTTATTCTTACAACTATTATTATTATGCTTATTACTATTATTATTATCGCTATAACTGTTATTATTATCCTTACTACTATTATTATTATCGCTATGACTGTTATTATTATCCTTATTCTATTATTACTATCCCTATTACTCTTGTCTCTATCCTTATAACTATTATTATTATGCTTATTACTATTATTATTAGCACTATAACTATTATTATTATGCTTATTACTATTATCATTATCGCTATGACTTTTATTGTTATACGTATTCTATTATTACTATCCCTATTACTCTTGTCTCTATCCTTATAACTATTATTATTATGCTTATTACTATTATTATTATCGCTACGACTGTTATTATTATACTTATTCTATTATTACTATCCCTATTAGTCTTGTCTTTATCCTTATAACTATGATTATCACTATAACTATTATTATTATCGCTATGACTGTTATTATTATCCTTATTGTATTATTAATATCCCTATTACTCTTGTCTTTATTCTTACAACTATTATTATTATGCTTATTACTATTATTATTATCGCTATAACTGTTATTATTATCCTTATTACTATTATTATTATCGCTATAACTATTATTATTATCCTTACTACGATTATTATTATCGCTATGACTGTTATTATTATCGTTATTCTATTATTACTATCCCTATTACTCTTGTCTTTATCCTTATAACTATTATTACTATCCTTATAACTATTATTATTATCCTTATTACTATTATTATTATCGCTATGACTGTTATTATTATACTTATTCTATTATTACTATCCCTATTACTCTTGTCTCTATCCCTATAACTATTATTATTATGCTTATTACTATTATTATTAGCACTATAACTATTATTATTATGCTTATTACTATTATTATTATCGTTATGACTGTTATTATTATACTTATTCTATTATTACTATCCCTATTAGTCTTGTCTTTATCCTTATAACTATGATTATCACTATAACTATTATTATTATCGCTATGACTGTTATTATTATCCTTATTGTATTATTACTATCCCTATTACTCTTGTCTTTATCCTGATAATTATTATTATTTCCCATATTACAATTATTATTATCGCTATAACTGTTATTATTATCCTTATTACTAGTATTATTAGCACTATAACTATTATGTTTATCCTTATTACTATTTTTATTCGCACTATAACTATTATGTTTATCCTTATTACTATTATTATTAGCGCTATAACTATTATTATTATCCTTATTACTATTATTATCGCTATGACTGTTATTATTATCCTGATTCTAATATTACTATCCCTATTACTCTTGTCTCTATCCTTATAGCTATTATTAATATGCTTATTACTATTATTATTAGCGCTATAACTATTATTATTATCCTTATTGCTATTATTATTATCGCTATAACTATTTATATTATCGCTATGACTGTTATTATTATCCTTATTACTATTATTATTATCGCTATAACTATTAATATTATCGCTATGACTGTTATTATTATCCTTATTCTATTATTACTATCCCTATTACTCTTGTCTTGATCCTTATAACTATTATTATTATCCTTATTACTATTATTATTATCCCTATAACTATTAATATTATCGCTATGACTGTTATTATTATCCTTATTCTATTATTACTATCCCTATTACTCTTGTCTTTATCCTTATAACTATTATTATTATCGCTATAACTATTATTATTATCGTTATGACTGTTATTATTATCCTTACTAATATTATTATTATCGCTATGACTGTTATTATTATCCTTATTCTATTATTACTATCCCTATTACTCTTCTCTTTATCCTTATAACTGTTATTACTATCCTTATAACTATTATTATTATCCTTATTACTATTATTATTATCGCTATGACTGTTATTATTATACTTATTCTATTATTACTATCCCTATTACTCTTGTCTTTATCCTGATAATTATTATTATTTCCCTTATTACAATTATTATTATCGCTATAACTATTATTATTATCCTTATTACTATTATTATTATCGCTATGACTGTTATTGTTATACGTATTCTATTATTACTATCCCTATTACTCTTGTCTCTATCCTTATAACTATTATTATTATGCTTATTACTATTATTATTATCGCTACGACTGTTATTATTATACTTATTCTATTATTACTATCCCTATTAGTCTTGTCTTTATCCTTATAACTATGATTATCACTATAACTATTATTATTATCGCTATGACTGTTATTATTATCCTTATTGTATTATTAATATCCCTATTACTCTTGTCTTTATTCTTACAACTATTATTATTATGCTTATTACTATTATTATTATCGCTATAACTGTTATTATTATCCTTATTACTATTATTATTATCGCTATAACTATTATTATTATCCTTACTATGATTATTATTATCGCTATGACTGTTATTATTATCGTTATTCTATTATTACTATCCCTATTACTCTTGTCTTTATCCTTATAACTATTATTACTATCCTTATAAGTATTATTATTATCCTTATTACTATTATTATTATCGCTATGACTGTTATTATTATACTTATTCTATTATTACTATCCCTATTAGTCTTGTCTTTATCCTTATAACTATGATTATCACTATAACTATTATTATTATCGCTATGACTGTTATTATTATCCTTATTGCATTATTAATATCCCTATTACTCTTGTCTTTATTCTTACAACTATTATTATTATGCTTATTACTATTATTATTATCGCTATAACTGTTATTATTATCCTTACTACTATTATTATTATCGCTATGACTGTTATTATTATCCTTATTCTATTATTACTATCCCTATTACTCTTCTCTTTATCCTTATAACTATTATTATTATCCTTATAACTATTATTATTATCCTTATTACTATTATTATTATCGCTATGACTGTTATTATTATACATATTCTATTATTACTATCCCTATTACTCTTGTCTTTATCCTTATAACTATTATTATTTCCCTTATTACTATAATTATTATCATTATAACTGTTATTATTATCCGTATTACTAGTATTATTATCTCTATAACTATTATTGTTATCCTCATTACTATTATTATTATCGCTATAACTATTATTATTATTCTTATCACTATTATTACTAGCACTATAACTATTATGTTTATCCTTATTACTATTATTATTATTGCTATAACTGTTATTATTATCCTTATTCTATTATTACTATCCCTATTACTCTTGTCTTTATCCTTATAACTATTATTATTATCCTTATTACTATTATTATTATCCTTATTGTATTATTACTATCCCTATTACTCTTGTCTTTATTCTGATAATTATTATTATTTCCCATATTACAATTATTATTATCGCTATAACTGTTATTATTATCCTTATTACTAGTATTATTAGCACTATAACTATTATGTTTATCCTTATTACTATTTTTATCCGCACTATAACTATTATGTTTATCCTTATTACTATTATTATTAGCGCTATAACTATTATTATTATCCTTATTACTATTATTATCGCTATGACTGTTATTATTATCCTTATTCTAATATTACTATCCCTATTACTCTTGTCTCTATCCTTATAGCTATTATTAATATGCTTATTACTATTATTATTATCGCTATGACTGTTATTATTATCCTTATTCTAATATTACTATCCCTATTACTCTTGTCTCTATCCTTATAGCTATTATTAATATGCTTATTACTATTATTATTATCGCTATGACTGTTATTATTATCCTTATTCTATTATTACTATCCCTATTACTCTTCTCTTTATCCTTATAACTGTTATTACTATCCTTATAACTATTATTATTATCCTTATTACTATTATTATTATCGCTATGACTGTTATTATTATACTTATTCTATTATTACTATCCCTATTACTCTTGTCTTTATCCTGATAATTATTATTATTTCCCTTATTACTATTATTATTATCATTATAACTGTTATTATTATCCTTATTACTAGTATTATTATCTCTATAACTATTATTGTTATCCTCATTACTATTATTATTATCGCTATAACTATTATTATTATCCTTACCACTATTATTACTAGCACTATAACTATTATGTTTATCCTTATTACTATTATTATTATTGCTATAACTGTTATTATTATCCTTATTCTATTATTACTATCCCTATTACTCTTCTCTTTATCCTTATAACTATTATGATTATCCTTATAACTATTATTATTATCCTTATTACTATTATTATTATCGCTATGACTGTTATTATTATACTTATTCTATTATTACTATCCCTATTACTCTTGTCTTTATCCTTATAACTATTATTGTTATGCTTATTACTATTATTATTAGCACTAAAACTATTATTATTAGCACTAAAACTATTATTATTAGCACTAAAACTGTTATTATTATCCTTATTAATATTATTATTATCGCTATGGCTGTTATTATTATACTTATTCTATTATTACTATCCCTATTACTCTTGTCTCTATCCTTATAACTATTATTATTATCCTTATAACTATTATTATTATCCTTATTACTATTATTATTATCGCTATGACTGTTATTATTATACTTATTCTATTATTACTATCCCTATTACTCTTGTCTTTATCCTTATAACTATTATTGTTATGCTTATTACTATTATTATTAGCACTAAAACTATTATTATTAGCACTAAAACTATTATTATTAGCACTAAAACTATTATTATTAGCACTAAAACTGTTATTATTATCCTTATTACTATTATTATTATCGCTATGACTGTTATTGTTATACGTATTCTATTATTACTATCCCTATTACTCTTGTCTCTATCCTTATAACTATTATTATTATGCTTATTACTATTATTATTATCGCTACGACTGTTATTATTATACTTATTCTATTATTGCTATCCCTATTAGTCTTGTCTTTATCCTTATAACTATGATTATCACTATAACTATTATTATTATCGCTATGACTGTTATTATTATCCTTATTGTATTATTAATATCCCTATTACTCTTGTCTTTATTCTTACAACTATTATTATTATGCTTATTACTATTATTATTATCGCTATAACTGTTATTATTATCCTTATTACTAGTATTATTATCTCTATAACTATTATTGTTATCCTCATTACTATTATTATTATCGCTATAACTATTATTATTATCCTTATCACTATTATTACTAGCACTATAACTATTATGTTTATCCTTATTACTATTATTATTATTGCTATAACTGTTATTATTATCCTTATTCTATTATTACTATCCCTATTACTCTTCTCTTTATCCTTATAACTATTATGATTATCCTTATAACTATTATTATTATCCTTATTACTATTATTATTATCGCTATGACTGTTATTATCATACTTATTCTATTATTACTATCCCTATTACTCTTGTCTTTATCCTTATAACTATTATTGTTATGCTTATTACTATTATTATTAGCACTAAAACTATTATTATTAGCACTAAAACTATTATTATTAGCACTAAAACTGTTACTATTATCCTTATTACTATTATTATTATCGCCATGACTGTTATTATTATACTTATTCTATTATTACTATCCCTATTAGTCTTGTCTTTATCCTTATAACTATGATTATCACTATAACTACTATTATTATCTCTATGACTGTTATTATTATCCTTATTGTATTATTACTATCCCTATTACTCTTGTCTTTATCCTGATAATTATTATTATTTCCCATATTACAATTATTATTATCGCTATAACTGTTATTATTATCCTTATTACTAGTATTATTAGCACTATAACTATTATGTTTATCCTTATTACTATTTTTATTCGCACTATAACTATTATGTTTATCCTTATTACTATTATTATTCGCGCTATAACTATTATTATTATCCTTATTACTATTATTATCGCTATGACTGTTATTATTATCCTGATTCTAATATTACTATCCCTATTACTCTTGTCTCTATCCTTATAGCTATTATTAATATGCTTATTACTATTATTATTATCGCTATAACTATTATTATTATCCTTAATACTATTATTATTATCGCTATAACTGTTATTATTATCCTTATTCTATTATTACTATCCCTATTACTCTTGTCTTTATCCATATAACTATTATTACTATCCTTATAACTATTATTATTATCCTCATTACTATTATTATTATCGCTATGACTGTTATTATTATACTTATTCTATTATTACTATCCCTATTACTCTTGTCTTTATCCTGATAATTATTATTATTTCCCTTATTACAATTATTATTATCGCTATAACTATTATTATTATCCTTATTACTATTATTATTATCGCTATGACTGTTATTGTTATACGTATTCTATTATTACTATCCCTATTACTCTTGTCTCTATCCTTATAACTATTATTATTATGCTTATTACTATTATTATTATCGCTACGACTGTTATTATTATACTTATTCTATTATTACTACCCCTATTAGTCTTGTCTTTATCCTTATAACTATGATTATCACTATAACTATTATTATTATCGCTATGACTGTTATTATTATCCTTATTGTATTATTAATATCCCTATTACTCTTGTCTTTATTCTTACAACTATTATTATTATGCTTATTACTATTATTATTATCGCTATAACTGTTATTATTATCCTTATTACTATTATTATTATCGCTATAACTATTATTATTATCCTTACTACGATTATTATTATCGCTATGACTGTTATTATTATCGTTATTCTATTATTACTATCCCTATTACTCTTGTCTTTATCCTTATAACTATTATTACTATCCTTATAACTATTATTATTATCCTTATTACTATTATTATTATCGCTATGACTGTTATTATTATACTTATTCTATTATTACTATCCCTATTAGTCTTGTCTTTATCCTTATAACTATGATTATCACTATAACTATTATTATTATCGCTATGACTGTTATTATTATCCTTATTGCATTATTAATATCCCTATTACTCTTGTCTTTATTCTTACAACTATTATTATTATGCTTATTACTATTATTATTATCGTTATAACTGTTATTATTATCCTTACTACTATTATTATTATCGCTATGACTGTTATTATTATCCTTATTCTATTATTACTATCCCTATTACTCTTGTCTTTATCCTTATAACTATTATTACTATCCTTATAACTATTATTATTATCCTTATTACTATTATTATTATCGCTATGACTGTTATTATTATACATATTCTATTATTACTATCCCTATTACTCTTGTCTTTATCCTTATAACTATTATTATTTCCCTTATTACTATAATTATTATCATTATAACTGTTATTATTATCCGTATTACTAGTATTATTATCTCTATAACTATTATTGTTATCCTCATTACTATTATTATTATCGCTATAACTATTATTATTATCCTTATCACTATTATTACTAGCACTATAACTATTATGTTTATCCTTATTACTATTATTATTATTGCTATAACTGTTATTATTATCCTTATTCTATTATTACTATCCCTATTACTCTTGTCTTTATCCTTATAACTATTATTATTATCCTTATTACTATTATTATTATCCTTATTGTATTATTACTATCCCTATTACTCTTGTCTTTATTCTGATAATTATTATTATTTCCCATATTACAATTATTATTATCGCTATAACTGTTATTATTATCCTTATTACTAGTATTATTAGCACTATAACTATTATGTTTATCCTTATTACTATTTTTATCCGCACTATAACTATTATGTTTATCCTTATTACTATTATTATTAGCGCTATAACTATTATTATTATCCTTATTACTATTATTATCGCTATGACTGTTATTATTATCCTTATTCTAATATTACTATCCCTATTACTCTTGTCTCTATCCTTATAGCTATTATTAATATGCTTATTACTATTATTATTATCGCTATGACTGTTATTATTATCCTTATTCTAATATTACTATCCCTATTACTCTTGTCTCTATCCTTATAGCTATTATTAATATGCTTATTACTATTATTATTATCGCTATGACTGTTATTATTATCCTTATTCTATTATTACTATCCCTATTACTCTTCTCTTTATCCTTATAACTGTTATTACTATCCTTATAACTATTATTATTATCCTTATTACTATTATTATTATCGCTATGACTGTTATTATTATACTTATTCTATTATTACTATCCCTATTACTCTTGTCTTTATCCTGATAATTATTATTATTTCCCTTATTACTATTATTATTATCATTATAACTGTTATTATTATCCTTATTACTAGTATTATTATCTCTATAACTATTATTGTTATCCTCATTACTATTATTATTATCGCTATATCTATTATTATTATCCTTACCACTATTATTACTAGCACTATAACTATTATGTTTATCCTTATTACTATTATTATTATTGCTATAACTGTTATTATTATCCTTATTCTATTATTACTATCCCTATTACTCTTCTCTTTATCCTTATAACTATTATGATTATCCTTATAACTATTATTATTATCCTTATTACTATTATTATTATCGCTATGACTGTTATTATTATACTTATTCTATTATTACTATCCCTATTACTCTTGTCTTTATCCTTATAACTATTATTGTTATGCTTATTACTATTATTATTAGCACTAAAACTATTATTATTAGCACTAAAACTATTATTATTAGCACTAAAACTGTTATTATTATCCTTATTACTATTATTATTATCGCTATGGCTGTTATTATTATACTTATTCTATTATTACTATCCCTATTACTCTTGTCTCTATCCTTATAACTATTATTATTATCCTTATAACTATTATTATTATCCTTATTACTATTATTATTATCGCTATGACTGTTATTATTATACTTATTCTATTATTACTATCCCTATTACTCTTGTCTTTATCCTTATAACTATTATTGTTATGCTTATTACTATTATTATTAGCACTAAAACTATTATTATTAGCACTAAAACTGTTATTATTATCCTTATTACTATTATTATTATCGCTATGACTGTTATTATTATACTTATTCTATTATTACTATCCCTATTAGTCTTGTCTTTATCCTTATAACTATGATTATCACTATAACTACTATTATTATCGCTATGACTGTTATTATTATCCTTATTGTATTATTACTATCCCTATTACTCTTGTCTTTATCCTGATAATTATTATTATTTCCCATATTACAATTATTATTATCGCTATAACTGTTATTATTATCCTTATTACTAGTATTATTAGCACTATAACTATTATGTTTATCCTTATTACTATTTTTATTCGCACTATAACTATTATGTTTATCCTTATTACTATTATTATTAGCGCTATAACTATTATTATTATCCTTATTACTATTATTATCGCTATGACTGTTATTATTATCCTGATTCTAATATTACTATCCCTATTACTCTTGTCTCTATCCTTATAGCTATTATTAATATGCTTATTACTATTATTATTATCGCTATAACTATTATTATTATCCTTAATACTATTATTATTATCGCTATGACTGTTATTATTATCCTTATTCTATTATTACTATCCCTATTACTCTTGTCTTTATCCATATAACTATTATTACTATCCTTATAACTATTATTATTATCCTCATTACTATTATTATTATCGCTATGACTGTTATTATTATACTTATTCTATTATTACTATCCCTATTACTCTTGTCTTTATCCTGATAATTATTATTATTTCCCTTATTACAATTATTATTATCGCTATAACTATTATTATTATCCTTATTACTATTATTATTATCGCTATGACTGTTATTGTTATACGTATTCTATTATTACTATCCCTATTACTCTTGTCTCTATCCTTATAACTATTATTATTATGCTTATTACTATTATTATTATCGCTACGACTGTTATTATTATACTTATTCTATTATTACTATCCCTATTAGTCTTGTCTTTATCCTTATAACTATGATTATCACTATAACTATTATTATTATCGCTATGACTGTTATTATTATCCTTATTGTATTATTAATATCCCTATTACTCTTGTCTTTATTCTTACAACTATTATTATTATGCTTATTACTATTATTATTATCGCTATAACTGTTATTATTATCCTTATTACTAGTATTATTATCTCTATAACTATTATTGTTATCCTCATTACTATTATTATTATCGCTATAACTATTATTATTATCCTTATCACTATTATTACTAGCACTATAACTATTATGTTTATCCTTATTACTATTATTATTATTGCTATAACTGTTATTATTATCCTTATTCTATTATTACTATCCCTATTACTCTTCTCTTTATCCTTATAACTATTATGATTATCCTTATAACTATTATTATTATCCTTATTACTATTATTATTATCGCTATGACTGTTATTATCATACTTATTCTATTATTACTATCCCTATTACTCTTGTCTTTATCCTTATAACTATTATTGTTATGCTTATTACTATTATTATTAGCACTAAAACTATTATTATTAGCACTAAAACTGTTACTATTATCCTTATTACTATTATTATTATCGCCATGACTGTTATTATTATACTTATTCTATTATTACTATCCCTATTAGTCTTGTCTTTATCCTTATAACTATGATTATCACTATAACTACTATTATTATCGCTATGACTGTTATTATTATCCTTATTGTATTATTACTATCCCTATTACTCTTGTCTTTATCCTGATAATTATTATTATTTCCCATATTACAATTATTATTATCGCTATAACTGTTATTATTATCCTTATTACTAGTATTATTAGCACTATAACTATTATGTTTATCCTTATTACTATTTTTATTCGCACTATAACTATTATGTTTATCCTTATTACTATTATTATTAGCGCTATAACTATTATTATTATCCTTATTACTATTATTATCGCTATGACTGTTATTATTATCCTGATTCTAATATTACTATCCCTATTACTCTTGTCTCTATCCTTATAGCTATTATTAATATGCTTATTACTATTATTATTATCGCTATAACTATTATTATTATCCTTAATACTATTATTATTATCGCTATAACTGTTATTATTATCCTTATTCTATTATTACTATCCCTATTACTCTTGTCTTTATCCATATAACTATTATTACTATCCTTATAACTATTATTATTATCCTCATTACTATTATTATTATCGCTATGACTGTTATTATTATACTTATTCTATTATTACTATCCCTATTACTCTTGTCTTTATCCTGATAATTATTATTATTTCCCTTATTACAATTATTATTATCGCTATAACTATTATTATTATCCTTATTACTATTATTATTATCGCTATGACTGTTATTGTTATACGTATTCTATTATTACTATCCCTATTACTCTTGTCTCTATCCTTATAACTATTATTATTATGCTTATTACTATTATTATTATCGCTACGACTGTTATTATTATACTTATTCTATTATTACTATCCCTATTAGTCTTGTCTTTATCCTTATAACTATGATTATCACTATAACTATTATTATTATCGCTATGACTGTTATTATTATCCTTATTGTATTATTAATATCCCTATTACTCTTGTCTTTATTCTTACAACTATTATTATTATGCTTATTACTATTATTATTATCGCTATAACTGTTATTATTATCCTTATTACTATTATTATTATCGCTATAACTATTATTATTATCCTTACTACGATTATTATTATCGCTATGACTGTTATTATTATCGTTAGTCTATTATTACTATCCCTATTACTCTTGTCTTTATCCTTATATCTATTATTACTATCCTTATAACTATTATTATTATCCTTATTACTATTATTATTATCGCTATGACTGTTATCATTATACTTATTCTATTATTACTATCCCTATTACTCTTGTCTCTATCCTTATAACTATTATTATTATGCTTATTACTATTATTATTAGCACTATAACTATTATTATTATGCTTATTACTATTATTATTATCGCTATGACTGTTATTATTATACTTATTCTATTATTACTATCCCTATTAGTCTTGTCTTTATCCTTATAACTATGATTATCACTATAACTATTATTATTATCGCTATGACTGTTATTATTATCCTTATTGTATTATTACTATCCCTATTACTCTTGTCTTTATCCTGATAATTATTATTATTTCCCATATTACAATTATTATTATCGCTATAACTGTTATTATTATCCTTATTACTAGTATTATTAGCACTATAACTATTATGTTTATCCTTATTACTATTTTTATTCGCACTACAACTATTATGTTTATCCTTATTACTATTATTATTAGCGCTATAACTATTATTATTATCCTTATTACTATTATTATCGCTATGACTGTTATTATTATCCTGATTCTAATATTACTATCCCTTTTACTCTTGTCTCTATCCTTATAGCTATTATTAATATGCTTATTACTATTATTATTGTCGCTATAACTATTATTATTATCCTTAATACTATTATTATTATTATCGCTATGACTGTTATTATTATCCTTATTCTATTATTACTATCCCTATTACTCTTGTCTTTATCCTTATAACTATTATTACTATCCTTATAACTATTATTATTATCCTTATTACTATTATTATTATCGCTATGACTGTTATTGTTATACGTATTCTATTAATACTATCCCTATTACTCTTGTCTCTATCCTTATAACTATTATTATTATGCTTATTACTATTATTATTATCGCTACGACTGTTATTATTATACTTATTCTATTATTACTATCCCTATTAGTCTTGTCTTTATCCTTATAACTATGATTATCACTATAACTATTATTATTATCGCTATGACTGTTATTATTATCCTTATTGTATTATTAATATCCCTATTACTCTTGTCTTTATTCTTACAACTATTATTATTATGCTTATTACTATTATTATTATCGCTATAACTGTTATTATTATCCTTATTACTATTATTATTATCGCTATAACTATTATTATTATCCTTACTACGATTATTATTATCGCTATGACTGTTATTATTATCGTTATTCTATTATTACTATCCCTATTACTCTTGTCTTGATCCTTATAACTATTATTATTATCCTTATTACTATTATTATTATCGCTATAACTATTAATATTATCGCTATGACTGTTATTATTATCCTTATTCTATTATTACTATCCCTATTACTCTTGTCTTGATCCTTATAACTATTATTATTATCCTTATTACTATTATTATTATCGCTATAACTATTAATATTATCGCTATGACTGTTATTATTATCCTTATTCTATTATTATTATCCTTATTACTATTATTATTATCGCTATAACTATTAATATTATCGCTATGACTGTTATTATTATCCTTATTCTATTATTACTATCCCTATTACTCTTGTCTTTATCCTTATAACTATTATTATTATCGCTATAACTATTATTATTATCGTTATGACTGTTATTATTATCCTTACTAATATTATTATTATCGCTATGACTGTTATTATTATCCTTATTCTATTATTACTATCCCTATTACTCTTCTCTTTATCCTTATATCTGTTATTACTATCCTTATAACTATTATTATTATCCTTATTACTATTATTATTATCGCTATGACTGTTATTATTATACTTATTCTATTATTACTATCCCTATTACTCTTGTCTTTATCCTGATAATTATTATTATTTCCCTTATTACTATTATTATTATCATTATAACTGTTATTATTATCCTTATTACTAGTATTATTATCTCTATAACTATTATTGTTATCCTCATTACTATTATTATTATCGCTATAACTATTATTATTATCCTTATCACTATTATTACTAGCACTATAACTATTATGTTTATCCTTATTACTATTATTATTATATCTATAACTGTTATTATTATCCTTATTACTATTATTATTATCGCTATGACTGTTATTATTATACTTATTCTATTATTACTATCCCTATTACTCTTGTCTTTATCCTGATAATTATTATTATTTCCCATATTACAATTATTATTATCGCTATAACTGTTATTATTATCCTTATTACTAGTATTATTAGCACTATAACTATTATGTTTATCCTTATTACTATTTTTATTCGCACTATAACTATTATGTTTATCCTTATTACTATTATTATTAGCGCTATAACTATTATTATTATCCTTATTACTATTATTATCGCTATGACTGTTATTATTATCCTGATTCTAATATTACTATCCCTATTACTCTTGTCTCTATCCTTATAGCTATTATTAATATGCTTATTACTATTATTATTATCGCTATAACTATTATTATTATCCTTAATACTATTATTATTATCGCTATGACTGTTATTATTATCCTTATTCTATTATTACTATCCCTATTACTCTTGTCTTTATCCTTATAACTATTATTACTATCCTTATAACTATTATTATTATCCTTATTAATATTATTATTATCGCTATGACTGTTATTATTATACTTATTCTATTATTACTATCCCTATTACTCTTGTCTTTATCCTGATAATTATTATTATTTCCCTTATTACAATTATTATTATCGCTATAACTATTATTATTATCCTTATTACTATTATTATTATCGCTATGACTGTTATTGTTATACGTATTCTATTATTACTATCCCTATTACTCTTGTCTCTATCCTTATAACTTTTATTATTATGCTTATTACTATTATTATTATCGCTACGACTGTTATTATTATACTTATTCTATTATTACTATCCCTATTAGTCTTGTCTTTATCCTTATAACTATGATTATCACTATAACTATTATTATTATCGCTATGACTGTTATTATTATCCTTATTGTATTATTAATATCCCTATTACTCTTGTCTTTATTCTTACAACTATTATTATTATGCTTATTACTATTATTATTATCGCTATAACTGTTATTATTATCCTTATTACTATTATTATTATCGCTATAACTATTATTATTATCCTTACTACGATTATTATTATCGCTATGACTGTTATTATTATCGTTATTCTATTATTACTATCCCTATTACTCTTGTCTTTATCCTTATAACTATTATTACTATCCTTATAACTATTATTATTATCCTTATTACTATTATTATTATCGCTATGACTGTTATTATTATACTTATTCTATTATTACTATCCCTATTACTCTTGTCTCTATCCTTATAACTATTATTATTATGCTTATTACTATTATTATTAGCACTATAACTATTATTATTATGCTTATTACTATTATTATTATCGCTATGACTGTTATTATTATACTTATTCTATTATTACTATCCCTATTAGTCTTGTCTTTATCCTTATAACTATGATTATCACTATAACTATTATTATTATCGCTATGACTGTTATTATTATCCTTATTGCATTATTAATATCCCTATTACTCTTGTCTTTATTCTTACAACTATTATTATTATGCTTATTACTATTATTATTATCGCTATAACTGTTATTGTTATCCTTACTACTATTATTATTATCGCTATGACTGTTATTATTATCCTTATTCTATTATTACTATCCCTATTACTCTTCTCTTTATCCTTATAACTATTATTATTATCCTTATAACTATTATTATTATCCTTATTACTATTATTATTATCGCTATGACTGTTATTATTATACATATTCTATTATTACTATCCCTATTACTCTTGTCTTTATCCTTATAACTATTATTATTTCCCTTGTTACTATTATTATTATCATTATAACTGTTATTATTATCCGTATTACTAGTATTATTATCTCTATAACTATTATTGTTATCCTCATTACTATTATTATTATCGCTATAACTATTATTATTATCCTTATCACTATTATTACTAGCACTATAACTATTATGTTTATCCTTATTACTATTATTATTATTGCTATAACTGTTATTATTATCCTTATTCTATTATTACTATCCCTATTACTCTTGTCTTTATCCTTATAACTATTATTATTATCCTTATTACTATTATTATTATCCTTATTGTATTATTACTATCCCTATTACTCTTGTCTTTATTCTGATAATTATTATTATTTCCCATATTACAATTATTATTATCGCTATAACTGTTATTATTATCCTTATTACTAGTATTATTAGCACTATAACTATTATGTTTATCCTTATTACTATTTTTATTCGCACTATAACTATTATGTTTATCCTTATTACTATTATTATTAGCGCTATAACTATTATTATTATCCTTATTACTATTATTATCGCTATGACTGTTATTATTATCCTTATTCTAATATTACTATCCCTATTACTCTTGTCTCTATCCTTATAGCTATTATTAATATGCTTATTACTATTATTATTATCGCTATGACTGTTATTATTATAATTATTCTATTATTACTATCCCTATGACTCTTGTCTTGATCCTTATAACTATTATTATTATCCTTATTACTATTATTATTATCGCTATAACTATTAATATTATCGCTATGACTGTTATTATTATCCTTATTCTATTATTACTATCCCTATTACTCTTGTCTTGATCCTTATAACTATTATTATTATCCTTATTACTATTATTATTATCGCTATAACTATTAATATTATCGTTATGACTGTTATTATTATCCTTATTCTATTATTACTATCCCTATTACTCTTGTCTTTATCCTTATATCTATTATTGTTATGCTTATTACTATTATTATTAGCACTAAAACTATTATTATTAGCACTAAAACTATTATTATTATCCTTATTACTATTATTATTATCGCTATGACTGTTATTATTATACTTATTCTATTATTACTATCCCTATTAGTCTTGTCTTTATCCTTATAACTATTATTATTATCCTTATTACTATTATTATTATCCTTATTGTATTATTACTATCCCTATTACTCTTGTCTTTATTCTGATAATTATTATTATTTCCCATATTACAATTATTATTATCGCTATAACTGTTATTATTATCCTTATTACTAGTATTATTAGCACTATAACTATTATGTTTATCCTTATTACTATTTTTATTCGCACTATAACTATTATGTTTATCCTTATTACTATTATTATTAGCGCTATAACTATTATTATTATCCTTATTACTATTATTATCGCTATGACTGTTATTATTATCCTTATTCTAATATTACTATCCCTATTACTCTTGTCTCTATCCTTATAGCTATTATTAATATGCTTATTACTATTATTATTATCGCTATGACTGTTATTATTATCCTTATTCTATTATTACTATCCCTATGACTCTTGTCTTGATCCTTATAACTATTATTATTATCCTTATTACTATTATTATTATCGCTATAACTATTAATATTATCGCTATGACTGTTATTATTATCCTTATTCTATTATTACTATCCCTATTACTCTTGTCTTGATCCTTATAACTATTATTATTATCCTTATTTCTATTATTATTATCGCTATAACTATTAATATTATCGTTATGACTGTTATTATTATCCATATTCTATTATTACTATCCCTATTACTCTTGTCTTTATCCTTATATCTATTATTGTTATGCTTATTACTATTATTATTAGCACTAAAACTATTATTATTAGCACTAAAACTATTATTATTAGCACTAAAACTATTATTATTATCCTTATTACTATTATTATTATCGCTATGACTGTTATTATTATACTTATTCTATTATTACTATCCCTATTAGTCTTGTCTTTATCCTTATAACTATGATTATCACTATAACTATTATTATTATCGCTATGACTGTTATTATTATCCTTATTGCATTATTAATATCCCTATTACTCTTGTCTTTATTCTTACAACTATTATTATTATGCTTATTACTATTATTATTATCGCTATAACTGTTATTGTTATCCTTACTACTATTATTATTATCGCTATGACTGTTATTATTATCCTTATTCTATTATTACTATCCCTATTACTCTTCTCTTTATCCTTATAACTATTATTATTATCCTTATAACTATTATTATTATCCTTATTACTATTATTATTATCGCTATGACTGTTATTATTATACATATTCTATTATTACTATCCCTATTACTCTTGTCTTTATCCTTATAACTATTATTATTTCCCTTGTTACTATTATTATTATCATTATAACTGTTATTATTATCCGTATTACTAGTATTATTATCTCTATAACTATTATTGTTATCCTCATTACTATTATTATTATCGCTATAACTATTATTATTATCCTTATCACTATTATTACTAGCACTATAACTATTATGTTTATCCTTATTACTATTATTATTATTGCTATAACTGTTATTATTATCCTTATTCTATTATTACTATCCCTATTACTCTTGTCTTTATCCTTATAACTATTATTATTATCCTTATTACTATTATTATTATCCTTATTGTATTATTACTATCCCTATTACTCTTGTCTTTATTCTGATAATTATTATTATTTCCCATATTACAATTATTATTATCGCTATAACTGTTATTATTATCCTTATTACTAGTATTATTAGCACTATAACTATTATGTTTATCCTTATTACTATTTTTATTCGCACTATAACTATTATGTTTATCCTTATTACTATTATTATTAGCGCTATAACTATTATTATTATCCTTATTACTATTATTATCGCTATGACTGTTATTATTATCCTTATTCTAATATTACTATCCCTATTACTCTTGTCTCTATCCTTATAGCTATTATTAATATGCTTATTACTATTATTATTATCGCTATGACTGTTATTATTATAATTATTCTATTATTACTATCCCTATGACTCTTGTCTTGATCCTTATAACTATTATTATTATCCTTATTACTATTATTATTATCGCTATAACTATTAATATTATCGCTATGACTGTTATTATTATCCTTATTCTATTATTACTATCCCTATTACTCTTGTCTTGATCCTTATAACTATTATTATTATCCTTATTACTATTATTATTATCGCTATAACTATTAATATTATCGTTATGACTGTTATTATTATCCTTATTCTATTATTACTATCCCTATTACTCTTGTCTTTATCCTTATATCTATTATTGTTATGCTTATTACTATTATTATTAGCACTAAAACTATTATTATTAGCACTAAAACTATTATTATTATCCTTATTACTATTATTATTATCGCTATGACTGTTATTATTATACTTATTCTATTATTACTATCCCTATTAGTCTTGTCTTTATCCTTATAACTATTATTATTATCCTTATTACTATTATTATTATCCTTATTGTATTATTACTATCCCTATTACTCTTGTCTTTATTCTGATAATTATTATTATTTCCCATATTACAATTATTATTATCGCTATAACTGTTATTATTATCCTTATTACTAGTATTATTAGCACTATAACTATTATGTTTATCCTTATTACTATTTTTATTCGCACTATAACTATTATGTTTATCCTTATTACTATTATTATTAGCGCTATAACTATTATTATTATCCTTATTACTATTATTATCGCTATGACTGTTATTATTATCCTTATTCTAATATTACTATCCCTATTACTCTTGTCTCTATCCTTATAGCTATTATTAATATGCTTATTACTATTATTATTATCGCTATGACTGTTATTATTATCCTTATTCTATTATTACTATCCCTATGACTCTTGTCTTGATCCTTATAACTATTATTATTATCCTTATTACTATTATTATTATCGCTATAACTATTAATATTATCGCTATGACTGTTATTATTATCCTTATTCTATTATTACTATCCCTATTACTCTTGTCTTGATCCTTATAACTATTATTATTATCCTTATTTCTATTATTATTATCGCTATAACTATTAATATTATCGTTATGACTGTTATTATTATCCATATTCTATTATTACTATCCCTATTACTCTTGTCTTTATCCTTATATCTATTATTGTTATGCTTATTACTATTATTATTAGCACTAAAACTATTATTATTAGCACTAAAACTATTATTATTAGCACTAAAACTATTATTATTATCCTTATTACTATTATTATTATCGCTATGACTGTTATTATTATACTTATTCTATTATTACTATCCCTATTAGTCTTGTCTTTATCCTTATAACTATGATTATCACTATAACTATTATTATTATCGCTATGACTGTTATTCTTATCCTTATTGTATTATTACTATCCCTATTACTCTTGTCTTTATCCTGATAATTATTATTATTTCCCATATTACAATTATTATTATCGCTATAACTGTTATTATTATCCTTATTACTAGTATTATTAGCACTATAACTATTATGTTTATCCTTATTACTATTTTTATTCGCACTATAACTATTATGTTTATCCTTATTACTATTATTATTAGCGCTATAACTATTATTATTATCCTTACTACGATTATTATTATCGCTATGACTGTTATTATTATCCTTATTCTATTATTACTATCCCTATTACTCTTCTCTTTATCCTTATAACTGTTATTACTATCCTTATAACTATTATTATTATCCTTATTACTATTATTATTATCGCTATAACTATTAATATTATCGCTATGACTGTTATTATTATCCTTATTCTATTATTACTATCCCTATTACTCTTGTCTTGATCCTTATAACTATTATTATTATCCTTATTTCTATTATTATTATCGCTATAACTATTAATATTATCGTTATGACTGTTATTATTATCCTTATTCTATTATTACTATCCCTATTACTCTTGTCTTTATCCTTATATCTATTATTGTTATGCTTATTACTATTATTATTAGCACTAAAACTATTATTATTAGCACTAAAACTATTATTATTAGCACTAAAACTATTATTATTATCCTTATTACTATTATTATTATCGCTATGACTGTTATTATTATACTTATTCTATTATTACTATCCCTATTAGTCTTGTCTTTATCCTTATAACTATGATTATCACTATAACTATTATTATTATCGCTATGACTGTTATTCTTATCCTTATTGTATTATTACTATCCCTATTACTCTTGTCTTTATCCTGATAATTATTATTATTTCCCATATTACAATTATTATTATCGCTATAACTGTTATTATTATCCTTATTACTAGTATTATTAGCACTATAACTATTATGTTTATCCTTATTACTATTTTTATTCGCACTATAACTATTATGTTTATCCTTATTACTATTATTATTAGCGCTATAACTATTATTATTATCCTTACTACGATTATTATTATCGCTATGACTGTTATTATTATCCTTATTCTATTATTACTATCCCTATTACTCTTCTCTTTATCCTTATAACTGTTATTACTATCCTTATAACTATTATTATTATCCTTATTACTATTATTATTATCGCTATGACTGTTATTATTATCCTTATTGTATTATTAATATCCCTATTACTCTTGTCTTTATTCTTACAACTATTATTATTATGCTTATTACTATTATTATTATCGCTATAACTGTTATTATTATCCTTATTACTATTATTATTATCGCTATAACTATTATTATTATCCTTACTACGATTATTATTATCCTTACTACGATTATTATTATCCTTACTACGATTATTATTATCGCTATGACTGTTATTATTATCGTTAGTCTATTATTACTATCCCTATTACTCTTGTCTTTATCCTTATATCTATTATTACTATCCTTATAACTATTATTATTATCCTTATTACTATTATTATTATCGCTATGACTGTTATTATTATACTTATTCTATTATTACTATCCCTATTACTCTTGTCTCTATCCTTATAACTATTATTATTATGCTTATTACTATTATTATTAGCACTATAACTATTATTATTATGCTTATTACTATTATTATTATCGCTATGACTGTTATTATTATACTTATTCTATTATTACTATCCCTATTAGTCTTGTCTTTATCCTTATAACTATGATTATCACTATAACTATTATTATTATCGCTATGACTGTTATTATTATCCTTATTGTATTATTACTATCCCTATTACTCTTGTCTTTATCCTGATAATTATTATTATTTCCCATATTACAATTATTATTATCGCTATAACTGTTATTATTATCCTTATTACTAGTATTATTAGCACTATAACTATTATGTTTATCCTTATTACTATTTTTATTCGCACTATAACTATTATGTTTATCCTTATTACTATTATTATTAGCGCTATAACTATTATTATTATCCTTATTACTATTATTATCGCTATGACTGTTATTATTATCCTGATTCTAATATTACTATCACTATTACTCTTGTCTCTATCCTTATAGCTATTATTAATATGCTTATTACTATTATTATTGTCGCTATAACTATTATTATTATCCTTAATACTATTATTATTATTATCGCTATGACTGTTATTATTATCCTTATTCTATTATTACTATCCCTATTACTCTTGTCTTTATCCTTATAACTATTATTACTATCCTTATAACTATTATTATTATCCTTATTACTATTATTATTATCGCTATGACTGTTATTGTTATACGTATTCTATTATTACTATCCCTATTACTCTTGTCTCTATCCTTATAACTATTATTATTATGCTTATTACTATTATTATTAGCACTATAACTATTATTATTATGCTTATTACTATTATTATTATGCTTATTACTATTATTATTATCGCTATGACTGTTATTATTATACTTATTCTATTATTACTATCCCTATTAGTCTTGTCTTTATCCTTATAACTATTATTATTATGCTTATTACTATTATTATTAGCACTATAACTATTATTATTATGCTTATTACTATTATTATTATCGCTATGACTGTTATTATTATACTTATTCTATTATTACTATCCCTATTAGTCTTGTCTTTATCCTTATAACTATGATTATCACTATAACTATTATTATTATCGCTATGACTGTTATTCTTATCCTTATTGTATTATTACTATCCCTATTACTCTTGTCTTTATCCTGATAATTATTATTATTTCCCATATTACAATTATTATTATCGCTATAACTGTTATTATTATCCTTATTACTAGTATTATTAGCACTATAACTATTATGTTTATCCTTATTACTATTTTTATTCGCACTATAACTATTATGTTTATCCTTATTACTATTATTATTAGCGCTATAACTATTATTATTATCCTTACTACGATTATTATTATCGCTATGACTGTTATTATTATCCTTATTCTATTATTACTATCCCTATTACTCTTCTCTTTATCCTTATAACTGTTATTACTATCCTTATAACTATTATTATTATCCTTATTACTATTATTATTATCGCTATGACTGTTATTATTATCCTTATTGTATTATTAATATCCCTATTACTCTTGTCTTTATTCTTACAACTATTATTATTATGCTTATTACTATTATTATTATCGCTATAACTGTTATTATTATCCTTATTACTATTATTATTATCGCTATAACTATTATTATTATCCTTACTACGATTATTATTATCCTTACTACGATTATTATTATCGCTATGACTGTTATTATTATCGTTAGTCTATTATTACTATCCCTATTACTCTTGTCTTTATCCTTATATCTATTATTACTATCCTTATAACTATTATTATTATCCTTATTACTATTATTATTATCGCTATGACTGTTATTGTTATACGTATTCTATTATTACTATCCCTATTACTCTTGTCTCTATCCTTATAACTATTATTATTATGCTTATTACTATTATTATTAGCACTATAACTATTATTATTATGCTTATTACTATTATTATTATGCTTATTACTATTATTATTATCGCTATGACTGTTATTATTATACTTATTCTATTATTACTATCCCTATTAGTCTTGTCTTTATCCTTATAACTATTATTATTATGCTTATTACTATTATTATTAGCACTATAACTATTATTATTATGCTTATTACTATTATTATTATCGCTATGACTGTTATTATTATACTTATTCTATTATTACTATCCCTATTAGTCTTGTCTTTATCCTTATAACTATGATTATCACTATAACTATTATTATTATCGCTATGACTGTTATTATTATCCTTATTGTATTATTACTATCCCTATTACTCTTGTCTTTATCCTGATAATTATTATTATTTCCCATATTACAATTATTATTATCGCTATAACTGTTATTATTATCCTTATTACTAGTATTATTAGCACTATAACTATTATGTTTATCCTTATTACTATTTTTATTCGCACTATAACTATTATGTTTATCCTTATTACTATTATTATTAGCGCTATAACTATTATTATTATCCTTATTACTATTATTATCGCTATGACTGTTATTATTATCCTGATTCTAATATTACTATCCCTATTACTCTTGTCTCTATCCTTATAGCTATTATTAATATGCTTATTACTATTATTATTGTCGCTATAACTATTATTATTATCCTTAATACTATTATTATTATTATCGCTATGACTGTTATTATTATCCTTATTCTATTATTACTATCCCTATTACTCTTGTCTTTATCCTTATAACTATTATTACTATCCTTATAACTATTATTATTATGCATATTACTATTATTATTAGCACTATAACTATTATTATTATGCTTATTACTATTATTATTATGCTTATTACTATTATTATTATCGCTATGACTGTTATTATTATACTTATTCTATTATTACTATCCCTATTAGTCTTGTCTTTATCCTTATAACTATTATTATTATGCTTATTACTATTATTATTAGCACTATAACTATTATTATTATGCTTATTACTATTATTATTATCGCTATAACTGTTATTATTATCCTTATTACTATTATTATTAGCGCTATAACTATTATTATTATCCTTATTACTATTATTATCGCTATGACTGTTATTATTATCCTGATTCTAATATTACTATCCCTATTACTCTTGTCTCTATCCTTATAGCTATTATTAATATGCGTATTACTATTATTATTATCGCTATAACTATTATTATTATCCTTATTACTATTATTATTATCGCTATGACTGTTATTGTTATACGTATTCTATTAATACTATCCCTATTACTCTTGTCTCTATCCTTATAACTATTATTATTATGCTTATTACTATTATTATTATCGCTACGACTGTTATTATTATACTTATTCTATTATTACTATCCCTATTAGTCTTGTCTTTATCCTTATAACTATGATTATCACTATAACTATTATTATTATCGCTATGACTGTTATTATTATCCTTATTGTATTATTAATATCCCTATTACTCTTGTCTTTATTCTTACAACTATTATTATTATGCTTATTACTATTATTATTATCGCTATAACTGTTATTATTATCCTTATTACTATTATTATTATCGCTATGACTGTTATTATTATACTTATTCTATTATTACTATCCCTATTACTCTTGTCTTTATCCTTATATCTATTATTACTATCCTTATAACTATTATTATTATCCTTATTACTATTATTATTATCGCTATGACTGTTATTATTATACTTATTCTATTATTACTATCCCTATTACTCTTGTCTCTATCCTTATAACTATTATTATTATGCTTATTACTATTATTATTAGCACTATAACTATTATTATTATGCTTATTACTATTATTATTATGCTTATTACTATTATTATTATCGCTATGACTGTTATTATTATACTTATTCTATTATTACTATCCCTATTAGTCTTGTCTTTATCCTTATAACTATGATTATCACTATAACTATTATTATTATCGCTATGACTGTTATTATTATCCTTATTGTATTATTACTATCCCTATTACTCTTGTCTTTATCCTGATAATTATTATTATTTCCCATATTACAATTATTATTATCGCTATAACTGTTATTATTATCCTTATTACTAGTATTATTAGCACTATAACTATTATGTTTATCCTTATTACTATTTTTATTCGCACTATAACTATTATGTTTATCCTTATTACTATTATTATTAGCGCTATAACTATTATTATTATCCTTATTACTATTATTATCGCTATGACTGTTATTATTATCCTGATTCTAATATTACTATCCCTATTACTCTTGTCTCTATCCTTATAGCTATTATTAATATGCTTATTACTATTATTATTATCGCTATAACTATTATTATTATCCTTAATACTATTATTATTATCGCTATGACTGTTATTATTATCCTTATTCTATTATTACTATCCCTATTCCTCTTGTCTTTATCCTTATAACTATTATTACTATCCTTATAACTATTATTATTATCCTTATTACTATTATTATTATCGCTATGACTGTTATTGTTATACGTATTCTATTATTACTATCCCTATTACTCTTGTCTCTATCCTTATAACTATTATTATTATGCTTATTACTATTATTATTATCGCTACGACTGTTATTATTATACTTATTCTATTATTACTATCCCTATTAGTCTTGTCTTTATGCTTATAACTATGATTATCACTATAACTATTATTATTATCGCTATGACTGTTATTATTATCCTTATTGTATTATTAATATCCCTATTACTCTTGTCTTTATTCTTACAACTATTATTATTATGCTTATTACTATTATTATTATCGCTGTAACTGTTATTATTATCCTTATTACTATTATTATTATCGCTATAACTATTATTATTATCCTTACTACGATTATTATTATCGCTATGACTGTTATTATTATCGTTATTCTATTATTACTATCCCTATTACTCTTGTCTTGATCCTTATAACTATTATTATTATCCTTATTACTATTATTATTATCGCTATAACTATTAATATTATCGCTATGACTGTTATTATTATCCTTATTCTATTATTACTATCCCTATTACTCTTGTCTTGATCCTTATAACTATTATTATTATCCTTACTACGATTATTATTATCGCTATGACTGTTATTATTATCCTTATTCTATTATTACTATCCCTATTACTCTTGTCTTTATCCTGATAATTATTATTATTTCCCTTATTACTATTATTATTATCATTATAACTGTTATTATTATCCTTATTACTAGTATTATTATCTCTATAACTATTATTGTTATCCTCATTACTATTATTATTATCGCTATAACTATTATTATTATCCTTATCACTATTATTACTAGCACTATAACTATTATGTTTATCCTTATTACTATTATTATTATTGCTATAACTGTTATTATTATCCTTATTCTATTATTACTATCCCTATTACTCTTCTCTTTATCCTTATAACTATTATGATTATCCTTATAACTATTATTATTATCCTTATTACTATTATTATTATCGCTATGACAGTTATTATTATACTTATTCTATTATTACTATCCCTATTACTCTTGTCTTTATCCTTATAACTATTATTGTTATGCTTATTACTATTATTATTAGCACTAAAACTATTATTATTAGCACTAAAACTATTATTATTAGCACTAAAACTGTTATTATTATCGCTATGACTGTTATTATTATACTTATTCTATTATTACTATCCCTATTAGTCTTGTCTTTATCCTTATAACTATTATTACTATCCTTATAACTATTATTATTATCCTTATTACTATTATTATTATCGCTATGACTGTTATTATTATACTTATTCTATTATTACTATCCCTATTACTCTTGTCTCTATCCTTATAACTATTATTATTATGCTTATTACTATTATTATTATCGCTATGACTGTTATTATTATACTTATTCTATTATTACTATCCCTATTAGTCTTGTCTTTATCCTTATAACTATGATTATCACTATAACTATTATTATTATCGCTATGACTGTTATTATTATCCTTATTGCATTATTAATATCCCTATTACTCTTGTCTTTATTCTTACAACTATTATTATTATGCTTATTACTATTATTATTATCGCTATAACTGTTATTATTATCCTTACTACTATTATTATTATCGCTATGACTGTTATTATTATCCTTATTCTATTATTACTATCCCTATTACTCTTCTCTTTATCCTTATAACTATTATTATTATCCTTATAACTATTATTATTATCCTTATTACTATTATTATTATTGCTATAACTGTTATTATTATCCTTATTCTATTATTACTATCCCTATTACTCTTCTCTTTATCCTTATAACTATTGTGATTATCCTTATAACTATTATTATTATCCTTATTACTATTATTATTATCGCTATGACTGTTATTATTATACTTATTCTATTATTACTATCCCTATTACTCTTGTCTTTATCCTTATAACTATTATTGTTATGCTTATTACTATTATTATTAGCACTAAAACTATTATTATTAGCACTAAAACTGTTATTATTATCCTTATTACTATTATTATTATCGCTATGACTGTTATTATTATACTTATTCTATTATTACTATCCCTATTAGTCTTGTCTTTATCCTTATAACTATTATTACTATCCTTATAACTATTATTATTATCCTTATTACTATTATTATTATCGCTATGACTGTTATTATTATACTTATTCTATTATTACTATCCCTATTACTCTTGTCTCTATCCTTATAACTATTATTATTATGCTTATTACTATTATTATTAGCACTATAACTATTATTATTATGCTTATTACTATTATTATTATCGCTTTGACTGTTATTATTATACTTATTCTATTATTACTATCCCTATTAGTCTTGTCTTTATCCTTATAACTATGATTATCACTATAACTATTATTATTATCGCTATGACTGTTATTATTATCCTTATTGCATTATTAATATCCCTATTACTCTTGTCTTTATTCTTACAACTATTATTATTATGCTTATTACTATTATTATTATCGCTATAACTATTATTATTATCCTTACTACTATTATTATTATCGCTATGACTGTTATTATTATCCTTATTCTATTATTACTATCCCTATTACTCTTGTCTTTATCCTTATAACTATTATTACTATCCTTATAACTATTATTATTATCCTTATTACTATTATTATTATCGCTATAACTATTATTATTATCCTTACTACGATTATTATTATCGCTATGACTGTTATTATTATCGTTATTCTATTATTACTATCCCTATTACTCTTGTCTTGATCCTTATAACTATTATTATTATCCTTATTACTATTATTATTATCGCTATAACTATTAATATTATCGCTATGACTGTTATTATTATCCTTATTCTATTATTACTATCCCTATTACTCTTGTCTTGATCCTTATAACTATTATTATTATCCTTATTACTATTATTATTATCGCTATAACTATTAATATTATCGCTATGACTGTTATTATTATCCTTATTCTATTATTACTATCCCTATTACTCTTGTCTTTATCCTTATAACTATTATTATTATCGCTATAACTATTATTATTATCCTTATTACTATTATTATTATCGCTATGACTGTTATTATTATACTTATTCTATTATTACTATCCCTATTACTCTTGTCTTTATCCTGATAATTATTATTATTTCCCTTATTACTATTATTATTATCATTATAACTGTTATTATTATCCTTATTACTAGTATTATTATCTCTATAACTATTATTGTTATCCTCATTACTATTATTATTATCGCTATAACTATTATTATTATCCTTATCACTATTATTACTAGCACTATAACTATTATGTTTATCCTTATTACTATTATTATTATTGCTATAACTGTTATTATTATCCTTATTCTATTATTACTATCCCTATTACTCTTGTCTTTATCCTGATAATTATTATTATTTCCCATATTACAATTATTATTATGTTTATCCTTATTACTATTATTATTAGCGCTATAACTATTATTATTATCCTTATTACTATTATTATCGCTATGACTGTTATTATTATCGTTATTCTATTATTACTATCCCTATTACTCTTGTCTTGATCCTTATAACTATTATTATTATCCTTATTACTATTATTATGATCGCTAAAACTATTAATATTATCGCTATGACTGTTATTATTATCCTTATTCTATTATTACTATCCCTATTACTCTTGTCTTGATCCTTATAACTATTATTATTATCCTTATTACTATTATTATTATCGCTATAACTATTAATATTATCGCTATGACTGTTATTATTATCCTTATTCTATTATTACTATCCCTATTACTCTTGTCTTGATCCTTATAACTATTATTATTATCGCTATAACTATTAATATTATCGCTATGACTGTTATTATTATCCTTATTCTATTATTACTATCCCTATTACTCTTGTCTTTATCCTTATAACTATTATTATTATCGCTATAACTATTATTATTATCGTTATGACTGTTATTAATATCCTTACTAATATTACTATTATCGCTATGACTGTTATTATTATCCTTATTCTATTATTACTATCCCTATTACTCTTCTCTTTATCCTTATAACTGTTATTACTATCCTTATAACTATTATTATTATCCTTATTACTATTATTATTATCGCTATGACTGTTATTATTATACTTATTCTATTATTACTATCCCTATTACTCTTGTCTTTATCCTGATAATTATTATTATTTCCCTTATTACTATTATTATTATCATTATAACTGTTATTATTATCCTTATTACTAGTATTATTATCTCTATAACTATTATTGTTATCCTCATTACTATTATTATTATCGCTATAACTATTATTATTATCCTTATCACTATTATTACTAGCACTATAACTATTATGTTTCTCCTTATTACTATTATTATTATTGCTATAACTGTTATTATTATCCTTATTCTATTATTACTATCCCTATTACTCTTCTCTTTATCCTTATAACTATATGATTATCCTTATAACTATTATTATTATCCTTATTACTATTATTATTATCGCTATGACTGTTATTATTATACTTATTCTATTATTACTATCCCTATTACTCTTGTCTTTATCCTTATAACTATTATTGTTATGCTTATTACTATTATTATTAGCACTAAAACTATTATTATTAGCACTAAAACTATTATTATTAGCACTAAAACTGTTATTATTATCCTTATTACTATTATTATTATCGCTATGACTGTTACTATTATACTTATTCTATTATTACTATCCCTATTAGTCTTGTCTTTATCCTTATAACTATGATTATCACTATAACTACTATTATTATCGCTATGACTGTTATTATTATCCTTATTGTATTATTAATATCCCTATTACTCTTGTCTTTATTCTTACAACTATTATTATTATGCTTATTACTATTATTATTATCGCAAAGCTGTTATTATTATCCTTATTACTATTATTATTATCGCTATAACTATTATTATTATCCTTACTACGATTATTATTATCGCTATGACTGTTATTATTATCGTTATTCTATTATTACTATCCCTATTACTCTTGTCTTTATCCTTATAACTATTATTACTATCCTTATAACTATTATTATTATCCTTATTACTATTATTATTATCGCTATGACTGTTATTATTATACTTATTCTATTATTACTATCCCTATTACTCTTGTCTCTATCCTTATAACTATTATTATTATCGCTATGACTGTTATTATTATACTTATTCTATTATTACTATCCCTATTACTCTTGTCTCTATCCTTATAACTATTATTATTGTACTTATTACTATTATTATTAGCACTATAACTATTATTATTATGCTTATTACTATTATTATTATCGCTATGACTGTTATTATTATACTTATTCTATTATTACTATCCCTATTAGTCTTGTCTTTATCCTTATAACTATGATTATCACTATAACTATTATTATTATCGCTATGACTGTTATTATTATCCTTATTGCATTATTAATATCCCTATTACTCTTGTCTTTATTCTTACAACTATTATTATTATGCTTATTACTTTTATTATTATCGCTATAACTGTTATTATTATCCTTACTACTATTATTATTATCGCTATGACTGTTATTAAATCCTTATTCTATTATTACTATCCCTATTACTCTTCTCTTTATCCTTATAACTATTATTATTATCCTTATAACTATTATTATTATCCTTATTACTAATATTATTATCGCTATGACTGTTATTATTATACTTATTCTATTATTACTATCCCTATTACTCTTGTCTTTATCCTTATAACTATTATTATTTCCCTTATTACTATTATTATTATCATTATAACTGTTATTATTATCCGTATTACTAGTATTATTATCTCTATAACTATTATTGTTATCCTCATTACAATTATTATTATCGCTATAACTATTATTATTATCCTTATCACTATTATTACTAGCTCTATAACTATTATGTTTATCCTTATTACTATTATTATTATTGCTATAACTGTTATTATTATCCTTATTCTATTATTACTATCCCTATTACTCTTGTCTTTATCCTTATAACTATTATTATTATCCTTATTACTATTATTATTATCGTTATTACTATTATTATTATCGCTATGACTGTTATTATTATCCTTATTGTATTATTAATATCCCTATTACTCTTGTCTTTATCCTTACAACTATTATTATTATGCTTATTACTATTATTATTATCGCTATAACTGTTATTATTATCCTTACTACTATTATTATTATCGCTATGACTGTTATTATTATCCTTATTCTATTATTACTATCCCTATTACTCTTGTCTCTATCCTTATAACTATTATTATTATCCTTACTACTATTATTATTATCGCTATAACTATTATTATTATCCTCATTACTATTATTATTATCGCTATGACTGTTATTATTATCCTTATTCTATTATTACTATCCCTATTACTCTTGTCTTTATCCTTATAACTATTATTATTATCCTTATTACTATTATTATTATCGCTATAACTATTATTATTATCGCTATAACTATTATTATTATCGCTATGACTTTTATTATTATGCTTATTGTATTATTACTATCCCTATTACTTTTGTCTTTATCCTTATAACTATTATTATTTCCCTTATTACTATTATTATTATCATTATAACTGTTATTATTATCCTTATTACTAGTATTATTATCTCTATAACTATTATTGTTATCCTCATTACTATTATTATTATCGCTATGACTGTTATTATTATCCTTATTCTATTATTACTATCCCTATTACTCTTGTCTCTATCCTTATAACTATTATTATTATGCTTATTACTATTATTATTAGCACTATAACTATTATTATTATCCTTATTACTATTAATATCGCTATGACTGTTATTATTATCCTTATTCTACTATCACTATCCCTATTACTCTTGTCTCTATCCTTATAACTATTATTATTATGCTTATTACTATTATTATTATCGCTATAACTATTATTATTAGCACTAAAACTATTATTATTAGCACCAAAACTGTTATTATTATCCTTATTACTATTATTATTATCGCTATGACTGTTACTATTATACTTATTCTATTATTACTATCCCTATTAGTCTTGTCTTTATCCTTATAACTATGATTATCACTATAACTACTATTATTATCGCTATGACTGTTATTATTATCCTTATTGTATTATTAATATCCCTATTACTCTTGTCTTTATTCTTACAACTATTATTATTATGCTTATTACTATTATTATTATCGCAAAGCTGTTATTATTATCCTTATTACTATTATTATTATCGCTATAACTATTATTATTATCCTTACTACGATTATTATTATCGCTATGACTGTTATTATTATCGTTATTCTATTATTACTATCCCTATTACTCTTGTCTTTATCCTTATAACTATTATTACTATCCTTATAACTATTATTATTATCCTTATTACTATTATTATTATCGCTATGACTGTTATTATTATACTTATTCTATTATTACTATCCCTATTACTCTTGTCTCTATCCTTATAACTATTATTATTATCGCTATGACTGTTATTATTATACTTATTCTATTATTACTATCCCTATTACTCTTGTCTCTATCCTTATAACTATTATTATTATACTTATTACTATTATTATTAGCACTATAACTATTATTATTATGCTTATTACTATTATTATTATCGCTATGACTGTTATTATTATACTTATTCTATTATTACTATCCCTATTAGTCTTGTCTTTATCCTTATAACTATGATTATCACTATAACTATTATTATTATCGCTATGACTGTTATTATTATCCTTATTGCATTATTAATATCCCTATTACTCTTGTCTTTATTCTTACAACTATTATTATTATGCTTATTACTTTTATTATTATCGCTATAACTGTTATTATTATCCTTACTACTATTATTATTATCGCTATGACTGTTATTATTATCCTTATTCTATTATTACTATCCCTATTACTCTTCTCTTTATCCTTATAACTATTATTATTATCCTTATAACTATTATTATTATCCTTATTACTAATATTATTATCGCTATGACTGTTATTATTATACTTATTCTATTATTACTATCCCTATTACTCTTGTCTTTATCCTTATAACTATTATTATTTCCCTTATTACTATTATTATTATCATTATAACTGTTATTATTATCCGTATTACTAGTATTATTATCTCTATAACTATTATTGTTATCCTCATTACAATTATTATTATCGCTATAACTATTATTATTATCCTTATCACTATTATTACTAGCTCTATAACTATTATGTTTATCCTTATTACTATTATTATTATTGCTATAACTGTTATTATTATCCTTATTCTATTATTACTATCCCTATTACTCTTGTCTTTATCCTTATAACTATTATTATTATCCTTATTACTATTATTATTATCGTTATTACTATTATTATTATCGCTATGACTGTTATTATTATCCTTATTGTATTATTAATATCCCTATTACTCTTGTCTTTATCCTTACAACTATTATTATTATGCTTATTACTATTATTATTATCGCTATAACTATTATTATTAGCACTAAAACTATTATTATTAGCACTAAAACTGTTATTATTATCCTTATTACTATTATTATTATCGCTATAACTATTATTATTATCGCTATGACTTTTATTATTATGCTTATTGTATTATTACTATCCCTATTACTTTTGTCTTTATCCTTATAACTATTATTATTTCCCTTATTACTATTATTATTATCATTATAACTGTTATTATTATCCTTATTACTAGTATTATTATCTCTATAACTATTATTGTTATCCTCATTACTATTATTATTATCGCTATGACTGTTATTATTATCCTTATTCTATTATTACTATCCCTATTACTCTTGTCTCTATCCTTATAACTATTATTATTATGCTTATTACTATTATTATTAGCACTATAACTATTATTATTATCCTTATTACTATTAATATCGCTATGACTGTTATTATTATCCTTATTCTACTATCACTATCCCTATTACTCTTGTCTCTATCCTTATAACTATTATTATTATGCTTATTACTATTATTATTATCGCTATAACTATTATTATTATCCATACTACTATTATTATTATCGCTATGACTGTTATTATTATCCTTATCACTATTATTACTAGCACTATAACTATTATGTTTATCCTTATTACTATTATTATTATTGCTATAACTGTTATTATTATCCTTATTACTATTATTATTAGCACTATAGCTATTATTATTATCCTTATTACTATTATTATTATCGCTATAACTATTATTAGTATCCTTATCACTATTATTACTAGCACTATAACTATTATGTTTATCCTTATTACTATTATTATTATCGCTATAAATATTATTATTATCGCTATGACTGTTATTATTATCCTTATTCTACTATTACTATCATTATTACCCTTGTGTATATCCTTATAACTATTATTATTATGCTTATTACTATTATTTTTACCGCTATAACTATTATTATTATCCTTACTACTATTATTATTATCGCTATGACTGTTATTATTATCCTTATTGTATTATTACTATCCCTATTACTCTTGTCTTTATCCTTATAACTATTATTAATATGCTTATTACTACTATTATTATCGCTATAACTATTATTATTATCCTTACTACTATTATTATTATCGCTATGACTGTTATTATTATCCTTATTCTATTATTACTATCCCTATTACTCTTGTCTTTATCCTTATAACTATTATTATTTCCCTTATTACTATTATTATTATCATTATAACTGTTATTATTATCCTTATTACTAGTATTATTATCTCTATAACTATTATTGTTATCCTCATTACTATTATTATTATCGCTATCCCTGTTATTATTATCCTTATTCTATTATTACTATCCCTATTACTCTTGTCTCTATCCTTATAACTATTATTATCGCTATAACTATTATTATTATCGCTATGACTGTTATTATTATCCTTATTGTATTATTAATATCCCTATTACTCTTGTCTTTATCCTTATAACTATTATTATTACCCTTATTACTATTATTATCGCTATGACTGTTATTATTATCCTTATTCTACTATTACTATCCCTATTACTCTTGTCTCTATCCTTACAACTATTATTATTATGCTTATTACTATTATTATTATCGCTATAACTATTATTATTATCCTTTCTACTATTATTATTATCGCAATGACGGTTATTATTATCCTTATTCTATTATTACTATCCCTATTACTCTTCTCTTTATCCTTATAACTATTATTATTTCCCTTATTGCTATGATTATTATCGCTATGACTGTTATTATTATCCATATTCTATTATTACTATCCCTATTACTCTTGTCTTTATCCTGATAATTATTATTATTTCCCATATTACAATTATTATTATCGCTATAACTGTTATTATTATCCTTATTACTAGTATTATTAGCACTATAACTATTATGTTTATCCTTATTACTATTTTTATTCGCACTATAACTATTATGTTTATCCTTATTACTATTATTGTTAGCGCTATAACTATTATTATTATCCTTATTACTATTATTATCGCTATGACTGTTATTATTATCCTTATTCTAATATTACTATCCCTATTACTCTTGTCTCTATCCTTATAACTATTATTAATATGCTTATTACTACTATTATTATCGCTATAACTATTATTATTATCCTTACTACTATTATTATTATCGCTATGACTGTTATTATTATCCTTATTCTATTATTACTATCCCTATTACTCTTGTCTTTATCCTTATAACTATTATTATTTCCCTTATTACTATTATTATTATCATTATAACTGTTATTATTATCCTTATTACTAGTATTATTATCTCTATAACTATTATTGTTATCCTCATTACTATTATTATTATCGCTAAGACTGTTATTATTATCCTTATTACTAGTATTATTAGCACTATAACTATTATGTTTATCCTTATTACTATTATTATTCGCACTATAACTATTATTATTATCCTTATTACTATTATTATTATCGCTATAACTATTATCATTATCGCGATGACTGTTATTATTATCCTTATTCTATTATTACTATCCCTATTACTCTTGTCTTTATCCTTATAACTATTATTATTTCCCTTATTACTATTATTATTATCATTATAACTGTTATTATTATCCTTATTACTAGTATTATTATCTCTATAACTATTATTGTTATCCTCATTACTATTATTATTATCGCTATAACTGTTATTATTATCCGTATTGTATTATTACTATAGCTATTACTCTTGTCCTTATCCTTATAACTATTATTATTTCCCTTATTGCTATTAGTATTATCGCTATAACTATTATTATTATCCTTATTACTATTATTACTAGCACTATAACTATTATTATTATCCTTATTACTGTTATTATTACCGCTATGACTGTTATTATTATACTTATTCTATTATTACTATCCATATTACTCTTGTCTCTATCCTGATAATTATTATTATTCCCATATTACTATTATTATTATCATTATAACTGTTATTATTATCCTTATTACTAGTATTATTATCTCTATAACTATTATTGTTATCCTCATTACTATTATTATTATCGCTATAACTATTATTATTGTCCTTATCACTATTATTACTAGCACTATAACTATTATGTTTATCCTTATTACTATTATTATTATTGCTATAACTGTTATTATTATCCTTATTCTATTATTACTATCCCTATTACTCTTCTCTTTATCCTTATAACTATTATGATTATCCTTATAACTATTATTATTATCCTTATTACTATTATTATTATCGCTATGACTGTTATTATTATACTTATTCTATTATTACTATCCCTATTACTCTTGTCTTTATCCTTATAACTATTATTGTTATGCTTATTACTATTATTATTAGCACTAAAACTATTATTATTAGCACTAAAACTATTATTATTAGCACTAAAACTGTTATTATTATCCTTATTACTATTATTATTATCGCTATGACTGTTATTATTATACTTATTCTATTATTACTATCCCTATTAGTCTTGTCTTTATCCTTATAACTATTATTACTATCCTTATAACTATTATTATTATCCTTATTACTATTATTATTATCGCTATGACTGTTATTATTATACTTATTCTATTATTACTATCCCTATTACTCTTGTCTCTATCCTTATAACTATTATTATTATGCTTATTACTATTATTATTAGCACTATAACTATTATTATTATGCTTATTACTATTATTATTATCGCTTTGACTGTTATTATTATACTTATTCTATTATTACTATCCCTATTAGTCTTGTCTTTATCCTTATAACTATGATTATCACTATAACTATTATTATTATCGCTATGACTGTTATTATTATCCTTATTGCATTATTAATATTCCTATTACTCTTGTCTTTATTCTTACAACTATTATTATTATGCTTATTACTATTATTATTATCGCTATAACTATTATTATTATCCTTACTACTATTATTATTATCGCTATGACTGTTATTATTATCCTTATTCTATTATTACTATCCCTATTACTCTTGTCTTTATCCTTATAACTATTATTACTATCCTTATAACTATTATTATTATCCTTATTACTATTATTATTATCGCTATAACTATTATTATTATCCTTACTACGATTATTATTATCGCTATGACTGTTATTATTATCGTTATTCTATTATTACTATCCCTATTACTCTTGTCTTGATCCTTATAACTATTATTATTATCCTTATTACTATTATTATTATCGCTATAACTATTAATATTATCGCTATGACTGTTATTATTATCCTTATTCTATTATTACTATCCCTATTACTCTTGTCTTGATCCTTATAACTATTATTATTATCCTTATTACTATTATTATTATCGCTATAACTATTAATATTATCGCTATGACTGTTATTATTATCCTTATTCTATTATTACTATCCCTATTACTCTTGTCTTTATCCTTATAACTATTATTATTATCGCTATAACTATTATTATTATCGTTATGACTGTTATTATTATCCTTACTAATATTACTATTATCGCTATGACTGTTATTATTATCCTTATTCTATTATTACTATCCCTATTACTCTTCTCTTTATCCTTATAACAATTATGATTATCCTTATAACTATTATTATTATCCTTATTACTATTATTATTATCGCTATGACTGTTATTATTATACTTATTCTATTATTACTATCCCTATTACTCTTGTCTTTATCCTTATAACTATTATTGTTATGCTTATTACTATTATTATTAGCACTAAAACTATTATTATTAGCACTAAAACTATTATTATTAGCACTAAAACTGTTATTATTATCCTTATTACTATTATTATTATCGCTATGACTGTTACTATTATACTTATTCTATTATTACTATCCCTATTAGTCTTGTCTTTATCCTTATAACTATGATTATCACTATAACTACTATTATTATCGCTATGACTGTTATTATTATCCTTATTGTATTATTAATATCCCTCTTACTCTTGTCTTTATTCTTACAACTATTATTATTATGCTTATTACTATTATTATTATCGCTATAACTGTTATTATTATCCTTATTACTATTATTATTAGCACTATAACTATTATTATTATGCTTATTACTATTATTATTATCGCTATGACTGTTATTATTATACTTATTCTATTATTACTATCCCTATTAGTCTTGTCTTTATCCTTATAACTATGATTATCACTATAACTATTATTATTATCGCTATGACTGTTATTATTATCCTTATTGCATTATTAATATCCCTATTACTCTTGTCTTTATTCTTACAACTATTATTATTATGCTTATTACTTTTATTATTATAGCTATAACTGTTATTATTATCCTTACTACTATTATTATTATCGCTATGACTGTTATTATTATCCTTATTCTATTATTACTATCCCTATTACTCTTCTCTTTATCCTCATAACTATTATTATTATCCTTATTACTAATATTATTATCGCTATGACTGTTATTATTATACTTATTCTATTATTACTATCCCTATTACTCTTGTCTCTATCCTTATAACTATTATTATTATCGCTATGACTGTTATTATTATACTTATTCTATTATTACTATCCCTATTACTCTTGTCTCTATCCTTATAACTATTATTATTATACTTATTACTATTATTATTAGCACTATAACTATTATTATTATGCTTATTACTATTATTATTATCGCTATGACTGTTATTATTATACTTATTCTATTATTACTATCCCTATTAGTCTTGTCTTTATCCTTATAACTATGATTATCACTATAACTATTATTATTATCGCTATGACTGTTATTATTATCCTTATTGCATTATTAATATCCCTATTACTCTTGTCTTTATTCTTACAACTATTATTATTATGCTTATTACTTTTATTATTATCGCTATAACTGTTATTATTATCCTTACTACTATTATTATTATCGCTATGACTGTTATTATTATCCTTATTCTATTATTACTATCCCTATTACTCTTCTCTTTATCCTTATAACTATTATTATTATCCTTATAACTATTATTATTATCCTTATTACTAATATTATTATCGCTATGACTGTTATTATTATACTTATTCTATTATTACTATCCCTATTACTCTTGTCTTTATCCTTATAACTATTATTATTTCCCTTATTACTATTATTATTATCATTATAACTGTTATTATTATCCGTATTACTAGTATTATTATCTCTATAACTATTATTGTTATCCTCATTACAATTATTATTATCGCTATAACTATTATTATTATCCTTATCACTATTATTACTAGCTCTATAACTATTATGTTTATCCTTATTACTATTATTATTATTGCTATAACTGTTATTATTATCCTTATTCTATTATTACTATCCCTATTACTCTTGTCTTTATCCTTATAACTATTATTATTATCCTTATTACTATTATTATTATCGTTATTACTATTATTATTATCGCTATGACTGTTATTATTATCCTTATTGTATTATTAATATCCCTATTACTCTTGTCTTTATCCTTACAACTATTATTATTATGCTTATTACTATTATTATTATCGCTATAACTATTATTATTAGCACTAAAACTATTATTATTAGCACTAAAACTGTTATTATTATCCTTATTACTATTATTATTATCGCTATAACTGTTATTATTATCCGTATTGTATTATTACTATAGCTATTACTCTTGTCCTTATCCTTATAACTATTATTATTTCCCTTATTGCTATTAGTATTATCGCTATAACTATTATTATTATCCTTATTACTATTATTACTAGCACTATAACTATTATTATTATCCTTATTACTGTTATTATTACCGCTATGACTGTTATTATTATACTTATTCTATTATTACTATCCATATTACTCTTGTCTCTATCCTGATAATTATTATTATTCCCATATTACTATTATTATTATCATTATAACTGTTATTATTATCCTTATTACTAGTATTATTATCTCTATAACTATTATTGTTATCCTCATTACTATTATTATTATCGCTATAACTATTATTATTGTCCTTATCACTATTATTACTAGCACTATAACTATTATGTTTATCCTTATTACTATTATTATTATTGCTATAACTGTTATTATTATCCTTATTCTATTATTACTATCCCTATTACTCTTCTCTTTATCCTTATAACTATTATGATTATCCTTATAACTATTATTATTATCCTTATTACTATTATTATTATCGCTATGACTGTTATTATTATACTTATTCTATTATTACTATCCCTATTACTCTTGTCTTTATCCTTATAACTATTATTGTTATGCTTATTACTATTATTATTAGCACTAAAACTATTATTATTAGCACTAAAACTATTATTATTAGCACTAAAACTGTTATTATTATCCTTATTACTATTATTATTATCGCTATGACTGTTATTATTATACTTATTCTATTATTACTATCCCTATTAGTCTTGTCTTTATCCTTATAACTATTATTACTATCCTTATAACTATTATTATTATCCTTATTACTATTATTATTATCGCTATGACTGTTATTATTATACTTATTCTATTATTACTATCCCTATTACTCTTGTCTCTATCCTTATAACTATTATTATTATGCTTATTACTATTATTATTAGCACTATAACTATTATTATTATGCTTATTACTATTATTATTATCGCTTTGACTGTTATTATTATACTTATTCTATTATTACTATCCCTATTAGTCTTGTCTTTATCCTTATAACTATGATTATCACTATAACTATTATTATTATCGCTATGACTGTTATTATTATCCTTATTGCATTATTAATATTCCTATTACTCTTGTCTTTATTCTTACAACTATTATTATTATGCTTATTACTATTATTATTATCGCTATAACTATTATTATTATCCTTACTACTATTATTATTATCGCTATGACTGTTATTATTATCCTTATTCTATTATTACTATCCCTATTACTCTTGTCTTTATCCTTATAACTATTATTACTATCCTTATAACTATTATTATTATCCTTATTACTATTATTATTATCGCTATAACTATTATTATTATCCTTACTACGATTATTATTATCGCTATGACTGTTATTATTATCGTTATTCTATTATTACTATCCCTATTACTCTTGTCTTGATCCTTATAACTATTATTATTATCCTTATTACTATTATTATTATCGCTATAACTATTAATATTATCGCTATGACTGTTATTATTATCCTTATTCTATTATTACTATCCCTATTACTCTTGTCTTGATCCTTATAACTATTATTATTATCCTTATTACTATTATTATTATCGCTATAACTATTAATATTATCGCTATGACTGTTATTATTATCCTTATTCTATTATTACTATCCCTATTACTCTTGTCTTTATCCTTATAACTATTATTATTATCGCTATAACTATTATTATTATCGTTATGACTGTTATTATTATCCTTACTAATATTACTATTATCGCTATGACTGTTATTATTATCCTTATTCTATTATTACTATCCCTATTACTCTTCTCTTTATCCTTATAACAATTATGATTATCCTTATAACTATTATTATTATCCTTATTACTATTATTATTATCGCTATGACTGTTATTATTATACTTATTCTATTATTACTATCCCTATTACTCTTGTCTTTATCCTTATAACTATTATTGTTATGCTTATTACTATTATTATTAGCACTAAAACTATTATTATTAGCACTAAAACTATTATTATTAGCACTAAAACTGTTATTATTATCCTTATTACTATTATTATTATCGCTATGACTGTTACTATTATACTTATTCTATTATTACTATCCCTATTAGTCTTGTCTTTATCCTTATAACTATGATTATCACTATAACTACTATTATTATCGCTATGACTGTTATTATTATCCTTATTGTATTATTAATATCCCTCTTACTCTTGTCTTTATTCTTACAACTATTATTATTATGCTTATTACTATTATTATTATCGCTATAACTGTTATTATTATCCTTATTACTATTATTATTAGCACTATAACTATTATTATTATGCTTATTACTATTATTATTATCGCTATGACTGTTATTATTATACTTATTCTATTATTACTATCCCTATTAGTCTTGTCTTTATCCTTATAACTATGATTATCACTATAACTATTATTATTATCGCTATGACTGTTATTATTATCCTTATTGCATTATTAATATCCCTATTACTCTTGTCTTTATTCTTACAACTATTATTATTATGCTTATTACTTTTATTATTATAGCTATAACTGTTATTATTATCCTTACTACTATTATTATTATCGCTATGACTGTTATTATTATCCTTATTCTATTATTACTATCCCTATTACTCTTCTCTTTATCCTCATAACTATTATTATTATCCTTATTACTAATATTATTATCGCTATGACTGTTATTATTATACTTATTCTATTATTACTATCCCTATTACTCTTGTCTCTATCCTTATAACTATTATTATTATCGCTATGACTGTTATTATTATACTTATTCTATTATTACTATCCCTATTACTCTTGTCTCTATCCTTATAACTATTATTATTATACTTATTACTATTATTATTAGCACTATAACTATTATTATTATGCTTATTACTATTATTATTATCGCTATGACTGTTATTATTATACTTATTCTATTATTACTATCCCTATTAGTCTTGTCTTTATCCTTATAACTATGATTATCACTATAACTATTATTATTATCGCTATGACTGTTATTATTATCCTTATTGCATTATTAATATCCCTATTACTCTTGTCTTTATTCTTACAACTATTATTATTATGCTTATTACTTTTATTATTATCGCTATAACTGTTATTATTATCCTTACTACTATTATTATTATCGCTATGACTGTTATTATTATCCTTATTCTATTATTACTATCCCTATTACTCTTCTCTTTATCCTTATAACTATTATTATTATCCTTATAACTATTATTATTATCCTTATTACTAATATTATTATCGCTATGACTGTTATTATTATACTTATTCTATTATTACTATCCCTATTACTCTTGTCTTTATCCTTATAACTATTATTATTTCCCTTATTACTATTATTATTATCATTATAACTGTTATTATTATCCGTATTACTAGTATTATTATCTCTATAACTATTATTGTTATCCTCATTACAATTATTATTATCGCTATAACTATTATTATTATCCTTATCACTATTATTACTAGCTCTATAACTATTATGTTTATCCTTATTACTATTATTATTATTGCTATAACTGTTATTATTATCCTTATTCTATTATTACTATCCCTATTACTCTTGTCTTTATCCTTATAACTATTATTATTATCCTTATTACTATTATTATTATCGTTATTACTATTATTATTATCGCTATGACTGTTATTATTATCCTTATTGTATTATTAATATCCCTATTACTCTTGTCTTTATCCTTACAACTATTATTATTATGCTTATTACTATTATTATTATCGCTATAACTATTATTATTAGCACTAAAACTATTATTATTAGCACTAAAACTGTTATTATTATCCTTATTACTATTATTATTATCGCTATAACTATTATTATTATCGCTATGACTTTTATTATTATGCTTATTGTATTATTACTATCCCTATTACTTTTGTCTTTATCCTTATAACTATTATTATTTCCCTTATTACTATTATTATTATCATTATAACTGTTATTATTATCCTTATTACTAGTATTATTATCTCTATAACTATTATTGTTATCCTCATTACTATTATTATTATCGCTATGACTGTTATTATTATCCTTATTCTATTATTACTATCCCTATTACTCTTGTCTCTATCCTTATAACTATTATTATTATGCTTATTACTATTATTATTAGCACTATAACTATTATTATTATCCTTATTACTATTAATATCGCTATGACTGTTATTATTATCCTTATTCTACTATCACTATCTCTATTACTCTTGTCTCTATCCTTATAACTATTATTATTATGCTTATTACTATTATTATTATCGCTATAACTATTATTATTATCCATACTACTATTATTATTATCGCTATGACTGTTATTATTATCCTTATCACTATTATTACTAGCACTATAACTATTATGTTTATCCTTATTACTATTATTATTATTGCTATAACTGTTATTATTATCCTTATTACTATTATTATTAGCACTATAGCTATTATTATTATCCTTATTACTATTATTATTATCGCTATAACTATTATTAGTATCCTTATCACTATTATTACTAGCACTATAACTATTATGTTTATCCTTATTACTATTATTATTATCGCTATAAATATTATTATTATCGCTATGACTGTTATTATTATCCTTATTCTACTATTACTATCATTATTACCCTTGTGTATATCCTTATAACTATTATTATTATGCTTATTACTATTATTTTTACCGCTATAACTATTATTATTATCCTTACTACTATTATTATTATCGCTATGACTGTTATTATTATCCTTATTGTATTATTACTATCCCTATTACTCTTGTCTTTATCCTTATAACTATTATTAATATGCTTATTACTACTATTATTATCGCTATAACTATTATTATTATCCTTACTACTATTATTATTATCGCTATGACTGTTATTATTATCCTTATTCTATTATTACTATCCCTATTACTCTTGTCTTTATCCTTATAACTATTATTATTTCCCTTATTACTATTATTATTATCATTATAACTGTTATTATTATCCTTATTACTAGTATTATTATCTCTATAACTATTATTGTTATCCTCATTACTATTATTATTATCGCTATCCCTGTTATTATTATCCTTATTCTATTATTACTATCCCTATTACTCTTGTCTCTATCCTTATAACTATTATTATCGCTATAACTATTATTATTATCGCTATGACTGTTATTATTATCCTTATTGTATTATTAATATCCCTATTACTCTTGTCTTTATCCTTATAACTATTATTATTACCCTTATTACTATTATTATCGCTATGACTGTTATTATTATCCTTATTCTACTATTACTATCCCTATTACTCTTGTCTCTATCCTTACAACTATTATTATTATGCTTATTACTATTATTATTATCGCTATAACTATTATTATTATCCTTTCTACTATTATTATTATCGCAATGACGGTTATTATTATCCTTATTCTATTATTACTATCCCTATTACTCTTCTCTTTATCCTTATAACTATTATTATTTCCCTTATTGCTATGATTATTATCGCTATGACTGTTATTATTATCCATATTCTATTATTACTATCCCTATTACTCTTGTCTTTATCCTGATAATTATTATTATTTCCCATATTACAATTATTATTATCGCTATAACTGTTATTATTATCCTTATTACTAGTATTATTAGCACTATAACTATTATGTTTATCCTTATTACTATTTTTATTCGCACTATAACTATTATGTTTATCCTTATTACTATTATTGTTAGCGCTATAACTATTATTATTATCCTTATTACTATTATTATCGCTATGACTGTTATTATTATCCTTATTCTAATATTACTATCCCTATTACTCTTGTCTCTATCCTTATAACTATTATTAATATGCTTATTACTACTATTATTATCGCTATAACTATTATTATTATCCTTACTACTATTATTATTATCGCTATGACTGTTATTATTATCCTTATTCTATTATTACTATCCCTATTACTCTTGTCTTTATCCTTATAACTATTATTATTTCCCTTATTACTATTATTATTATCATTATAACTGTTATTATTATCCTTATTACTAGTATTATTATCTCTATAACTATTATTGTTATCCTCATTACTATTATTATTATCGCTAAGACTGTTATTATTATCCTTATTACTAGTATTATTAGCACTATAACTATTATGTTTATCCTTATTACTATTATTATTCGCACTATAACTATTATTATTATCCTTATTACTATTATTATTATCGCTATAACTATTATCATTATCGCGATGACTGTTATTATTATCCTTATTCTATTATTACTATCCCTATTACTCTTGTCTTTATCCTTATAACTATTATTATTTCCCTTATTACTATTATTATTATCATTATAACTGTTATTATTATCCTTATTACTAGTATTATTATCTCTATAACTATTATTGTTATCCTCATTACTATTATTATTATCGCTATAACTGTTATTATTATCCGTATTGTATTATTACTATAGCTATTACTCTTGTCCTTATCCTTATAACTATTATTATTTCCCTTATTGCTATTAGTATTATCGCTATAACTATTATTATTATCCTTATTACTATTATTACTAGCACTATAACTATTATTATTATCCTTATTACTGTTATTATTACCGCTATGACTGTTATTATTATACTTATTCTATTATTACTATCCATATTACTCTTGTCTCTATCCTGATAATTATTATTATTCCCATATTACTATTATTATTATCATTATAACTGTTATTATTATCCTTATTACTAGTATTATTATCTCTATAACTATTATTGTTATCCTCATTACTATTATTATTATCGCTATAACTATTATTATTGTCCTTATCACTATTATTACTAGCACTATAACTATTATGTTTATCCTTATTACTATTATTATTATTGCTATAACTGTTATTATTATCCTTATTCTATTATTACTATCCCTATTACTCTTCTCTTTATCCTTATAACTATTATGATTATCCTTATAACTATTATTATTATCCTTATTACTATTATTATTATCGCTATGACTGTTATTATTATACTTATTCTATTATTACTATCCCTATTACTCTTGTCTTTATCCTTATAACTATTATTGTTATGCTTATTACTATTATTATTAGCACTAAAACTATTATTATTAGCACTAAAACTATTATTATTAGCACTAAAACTGTTATTATTATCCTTATTACTATTATTATTATCGCTATGACTGTTATTATTATACTTATTCTATTATTACTATCCCTATTAGTCTTGTCTTTATCCTTATAACTATTATTACTATCCTTATAACTATTATTATTATCCTTATTACTATTATTATTATCGCTATGACTGTTATTATTATACTTATTCTATTATTACTATCCCTATTACTCTTGTCTCTATCCTTATAACTATTATTATTATGCTTATTACTATTATTATTAGCACTATAACTATTATTATTATGCTTATTACTATTATTATTATCGCTTTGACTGTTATTATTATACTTATTCTATTATTACTATCCCTATTAGTCTTGTCTTTATCCTTATAACTATGATTATCACTATAACTATTATTATTATCGCTATGACTGTTATTATTATCCTTATTGCATTATTAATATTCCTATTACTCTTGTCTTTATTCTTACAACTATTATTATTATGCTTATTACTATTATTATTATCGCTATAACTATTATTATTATCCTTACTACTATTATTATTATCGCTATGACTGTTATTATTATCCTTATTCTATTATTACTATCCCTATTACTCTTGTCTTTATCCTTATAACTATTATTACTATCCTTATAACTATTATTATTATCCTTATTACTATTATTATTATCGCTATAACTATTATTATTATCCTTACTACGATTATTATTATCGCTATGACTGTTATTATTATCGTTATTCTATTATTACTATCCCTATTACTCTTGTCTTGATCCTTATAACTATTATTATTATCCTTATTACTATTATTATTATCGCTATAACTATTAATATTATCGCTATGACTGTTATTATTATCCTTATTCTATTATTACTATCCCTATTACTCTTGTCTTGATCCTTATAACTATTATTATTATCCTTATTACTATTATTATTATCGCTATAACTATTAATATTATCGCTATGACTGTTATTATTATCCTTATTCTATTATTACTATCCCTATTACTCTTGTCTTTATCCTTATAACTATTATTATTATCGCTATAACTATTATTATTATCGTTATGACTGTTATTATTATCCTTACTAATATTACTATTATCGCTATGACTGTTATTATTATCCTTATTCTATTATTACTATCCCTATTACTCTTCTCTTTATCCTTATAACAATTATGATTATCCTTATAACTATTATTATTATCCTTATTACTATTATTATTATCGCTATGACTGTTATTATTATACTTATTCTATTATTACTATCCCTATTACTCTTGTCTTTATCCTTATAACTATTATTGTTATGCTTATTACTATTATTATTAGCACTAAAACTATTATTATTAGCACTAAAACTATTATTATTAGCACTAAAACTGTTATTATTATCCTTATTACTATTATTATTATCGCTATGACTGTTACTATTATACTTATTCTATTATTACTATCCCTATTAGTCTTGTCTTTATCCTTATAACTATGATTATCACTATAACTACTATTATTATCGCTATGACTGTTATTATTATCCTTATTGTATTATTAATATCCCTCTTACTCTTGTCTTTATTCTTACAACTATTATTATTATGCTTATTACTATTATTATTATCGCTATAACTGTTATTATTATCCTTATTACTATTATTATTAGCACTATAACTATTATTATTATGCTTATTACTATTATTATTATCGCTATGACTGTTATTATTATACTTATTCTATTATTACTATCCCTATTAGTCTTGTCTTTATCCTTATAACTATGATTATCACTATAACTATTATTATTATCGCTATGACTGTTATTATTATCCTTATTGCATTATTAATATCCCTATTACTCTTGTCTTTATTCTTACAACTATTATTATTATGCTTATTACTTTTATTATTATAGCTATAACTGTTATTATTATCCTTACTACTATTATTATTATCGCTATGACTGTTATTATTATCCTTATTCTATTATTACTATCCCTATTACTCTTCTCTTTATCCTCATAACTATTATTATTATCCTTATTACTAATATTATTATCGCTATGACTGTTATTATTATACTTATTCTATTATTACTATCCCTATTACTCTTGTCTTTATCCTTATAACTATTATTATTTCTCTTATTACTATTATTATTATCATTATAAATGTTATTATTATCCGTATTACTAGTATTATTATCTCTATAACTATTATTGTTATCCTCATTACAATTATTATTATCGCTATAACTATTATTATTATCCTTATCACTATTATTACTAGCTCTATAACTATTATGTTTATCCTTATTACTATTATTATTATTGCTATAACTGTTATTATTATCCTTATTCTATTATTACTATCCCTATTACTCTTGTCTTTATCCTTATAACTATTATTATTATCCTTATTACTATTATTATTATCATTATTACTATTATTATTATCGCTATAACTGTTATTATTATCCTTACTACTATTATTATTATCGCTATGACTGTTATTATTATCCTTATTCTATTATTACTATCCCTATTACTCTTGTCTCTATCCTTATAACTATTATTATTATCCTTACTACTATTATTATTATCGCTATAACTATTATTATTATCCTCATTACTATTATTATTATCGCTATGACTGTTATTATTATCCTTATTCTATTATTACTATCCCTATTACTCTTGTCTTTATCCTTATAACTATTATTATTATCCTTATTACTATTATTATTATCGCTATAACTATTATTATTATCGCTATAACTATTATTATTATCGCTATGACTGTTATTATTATGCTTATTGTATTATTACTATCCCTATTACTTTTGTCTTTATCCTTATAACTATTATTATTTCCCTTATTACTATTATTATTAGCACTATAACTATTATTATTATCCTTATTACTATTAATATCGCTATGACTGTTATTATTATCCTTATTCTACTATCACTATCCCTATTACTCTTGTCTCTATCCTTATAACTATTATTATTATGCTTATTACTATTATTATTATCGCTATAACTATTATTATTATCCATACTACTATTATTATTATCGCTATGACTGTTATTATTATCCTTATCACTATTATTACTAGCACTATAACTATTATGTTTATCCTTATTACTATTATTATTATTGCTATAACTGTTATTATTATCCTTATTACTATTATTATTAGCACTATAGCTATTATTATTATCCTTATTACTATTATTATTATCGCTATAACTATTATTAGTATCCTTATCACTATTATTACTAGCACTATAACTATTATGTTTATCCTTATTACTATTATTATTATCGCTATAAATATTATTATTATCGCTATGACTGTTATTATTATCCTTATTCTATTATTATTTCCCTTATTACTATTATTATTATCGCTGTAACTATTATTATTATCCTTATTACTATTATTATCGCTATGACTGTTATTATTATCCTTATTCTACTATTACTATCATTATTACCCTTGTGTATATCCTTATAACTATTATTATTATGCTTATTACTATTATTTTTATCGCTATAACTATTATCATTATCCTTACTACTATTATTATTATCGCTATGACTGTTATTATTATCCTTATTCTATTATTACTATCCCTATTACTCTTGTCTCTATCCTTATAACTATTATTATGATGCTTATTACTATTATTATTAGCACTATAACTATTATTATTATCCTTATTACTATTAATATCGCTATGACTGTTATTATTATCCTTATTCTACTATCACTATCCCTATTACTCTTGTCTCTATCCTTATAACTATTATTATTATGCTTATTACTATTATTATTATCGCTATAACTATTATTATTATCCATACTACTATTATTATTATCGCTATGACTGTTATTATTATCCTTATCACTATTATTACTAGCACTATAACTATTATGTTTATCCTTATTACTATTATTATTATTGCTATAACTGTTATTATTATCCTTATTACTATTATTATTAGCACTATAGCTATTATTATTATCCTTATTACTATTATTATTATCGCTATAACTATTATTAGTATCCTTATCACTATTATTACTAGCACTATAACTATTATGTTTATCCTTATTACTATTATTATTATCGCTATAAATATTATTATTATCGCTATGACTGTTATTATTATCCTTATTCTATTATTATTTCCCTTATTACTATTATTATTATCGCTGTAACTATTATTATTATCCTTATTACTATTATTATCGCTATGACTGTTATTATTATCCTTATTCTACTATTACTATCATTATTACCCTTGTGTATATCCTTATAACTATTATTATTATGCTTATTACTATTATTTTTATCGCTATAACTATTATCATTATCCTTACTACTATTATTATTATCGCTATGACTGTTATTATTATCCTTATTGTATTATTACTATCCCTATTACTCTTGTCTTTATCCTTATAACTATTATTATTTCCCTTATTACTTTTATTATTATCATTATAACTGTTATTATTATCCTTATTACTATTAATATCGCTATGACTGTTATTATTGTCCTTATTCTACTATCACTATCCCTATTACTCTTGTCTCTATCCTTATAACTATTATTATTATGCTTATTACTATTATTATTATCGCTATAACTATTATTATTATCCATACTACTATTATTATTATCGCTATGACTGTTATTATTATCCTTATTCTATTATTACTATCCCTATTACTCTTGTCTTTATCCTGATAATTATTATTATTTCCCATATTACAATTATTATTATCGCTATAACTGTTATTATTATCCTTATTACTATTATTATCGCTATGACTGTTATTATTATCCTTATTGTATTATTACTATCCCTATTACTCTTGTCTTTATCCTTATAACTCTTATTATTTCGCTTATTGCTATTATTATTATCGCTATAACTATTATTATTATCCTTATTACTATTATTACTAGCACTATAACTATTATTATTATCCTTATTACTGTTATTATTACCGGTATGACTGTTATTATTATACTTATTCTATTATTACTATCCCTATTACTCTTGTCTTTATCCTTATAACTATTATTGTTATGCTTATTACTATTGTTATTAGCACTAAAACTATTATTATTATCCTTACTACTATTATTATTATCCTTACTACTATTATTATTATCGCTATGACTGTTATTATTATCCTTATTCTATTATTACTATCCCTATTACTCTTCTCTTTATCCTTATAACTATTATTATTATCCTTATAACTATTATTATTATCCTTATTACTATTATTATTATCGCTATGACTGTTATTATTATCCTTACTACTATTATTATTATCGCTATGACTGTTATTATTATCCTTATTCTATTATTACTATCCCTATTACTCTTCTCTTTATCCTTATAACTATTATTATTATCCTTATAACTATTATTATTATCCTTATTACTAATATTATTATCGCTATGACTGTTATTATTATACTTATTCTATTATTACTATCCCTATTACTCTTGTCTTTATCCTTATAACTATTATTATTTGGCTTATTACTATTATTATTATCATTATAACTGTTATTATTATCCTTATTACTAGTATTATTATCTCTATAACTATTATTGTTATCCTCATTACTATTATTATTATCGCTATCCCTGTTATTATTATCCTTATTCTATTATTACTATCCCTATTACTCTTGTCTCTATCCTTATAACTATTATTATTATGCTTATTACTATTATTATTAGCACTATAACTATTATTATTATCCTTATTACTATTATTATTATCGGTATGGCTGTTATTATTATACTTATTCTATTATTACTATCCCTATTAGTCTTGTCTTCATCCTTATAACTATGATTATCGCTATAACTATTATTATTATCGCTATGACTGTTATTATTATCCTTACTCTACGATTACTATCCCTATTATCTTGTCTTTATCCTTATAACTATTATTATTTCCCTTATTACTATTATTATTATCATTATAACTGTTATTATTATCCTTATTACTAGTATTATTATCTCTATAACTATTATTGTTATCCTCATTACTATTATTATTATCGCTAAGACTGTTATTATTATCCTTATTACTAGTATTATTAGCACTATAACTATTATGTTTATCCTTATTACTATTATTATTCGCACTATAACTATTATTATTATCCTTATTACTATTATTATTATCGCTATAACTATTATCATTATCGCGATGACTGTTATTATTATCCTTATTCTATTATTACTATCCCTATTACTCTTGTCTTTATCCTTATAACTATTATTATTTCCCTTATTACTATTATTATTATCATTATAACTGTTATTATTATCCTTATTACTAGTATTATTATCTCTATAACTATTATTGTTATCCTCATTACTATTATTATTATCGCTATAACTGTTATTATTATCCTTATTACTATTATTACTAGCACTATAACTATTATTATTATCCTTATTACTGTTATTATTACCGCTATGACTGTTATTATTATACTTATTCTATTATTACTATCCATATTACTCTTGTCTCTATCCTTATAACTATTGTTATTATCCTTATTGCTATTAGTATTATCGCTATAACTATTATTATTATCCTTATTACTATTATTACTAGCACTATAACTATTATTATTATCCTTATTACTGTTATTATTACCGCTATGACTGTTATTATTATACTTATTCTATTATTACTATCCATATTACTCTTGTCTCTATCCTTATAACTATTGTTATTATCCTTATTACTATTATTATTATCGCTATAACTATTATTATTATCGCTATGACTGTTATTATTATCCTTATTCTATTATTACTATCCCTATTACTCTTGTCTTTATCCTTATAACTATTATTATTTCCCTTATTACTATTATTATTATCATTATAACTGTTATTATTATCCTTATTACTAGTATTATTATCTCTATAACTATTATTGTTATCCTCATTACTATTATTATTATCGCTATAACTGTTATTATTATCCGTATTGTATTATTACTATAGCTATTACTCTTGTCCTTATCCTTATAACTATTATTATTTCCCTTATTGCTATTATTATTATCGCTATAACTATTATTATTATCCTTATTACTATTATTACTAGCACTATAACTATTATTATTATCCTTATTACTGTTATTATTACCGCTATGACTGTTATTATTATCCTTACTACTATTATTATCGCTATGACTGTTATTATTATCCTTATTCTATTATTACTATCCCTATTACTCTTGTCTTTATCCTTATAACTATTATTATTTCCCTTATTGCTATTATTATTATCGCTATGACTGTTATTATCATCCATATTCTATTATTACTATCCCTATTACTCTTGTCATTATCCTTATAACTATTATTATTATCCTTATTACTATTATTATTATCGCTATAACTATTATTATTATCGCTATGACTGTTATTATTATCCTTATTCTATTATTACTATCCCTATTACTCTTGTCTTTATCCTTATAACTATTATTATTATCCTTATTACTATTATTATTATCGCTATAACTATTAGCATTATCGCTATGACTGTTATTATTATCCTTATTCTATTATTACTATCCCTATTACTCTTGACTTTATCCTTATAACTATTATTATTTCCCTTATTACTATTATTATTATCATTATAACTGTTATTATTATCCTTATTACTAGTATTATTATCTCTATAACTATTATTGTTATCCTCATTACTATTATTATTATCGCTATAACTGTTATTATTATCCGTATTGTATTATTACTATAGCTATTACTCTTGTCCTTATCCTTATAACTATTATTATTTCCCTTATTGCTATTATTATTATCGCTATAACTATTATTATTATCCTTATTACTATTATTACTAGCACTATAACTATTATTATTATCCTTATTACTGTTATTATTACCGCTATGACTGTTATTATTATCCTTACTACTATTATTATCGCTATGACTGTTATTATTATCCTTATTCTATTATTACTATCCCTATTACTCTTGTCTTTATCCTTATAACTATTATTATTTCCCTTATTGCTATTATTATTATCGCTATGACTGTTATTATCATCCATATTCTATTATTACTATCCCTATTACTCTTGTCATTATCCTTATAACTATTATTATTATCCTTATTACTATTATTATTATCGCTATAACTATTATTATTACCGCTATGACTGTTATTATGTTCCTTATTACTATTATTATCGCTATGACTGTTATTATTATCCTTACTCTACGATTACTATCCCTATTACTCTTGTATCTATCCTTATAACTATTATTATTATGCTTATTACTATTATTATTATCCTTACTACTATTATTATTATCGCTATGACTGTTATTATTATCCTTATTCTATTATTACTATCCCTATTACTCTTGTCTTTATCCTTATAACTATTATTATTATCCTTATTACTATTATTATTATTCCTATAACAATTATTATTATCGCTATGACTGCTATTATTATTATCCTTATTCTATTATTACTATCCCTATTACTCTTGTCTTTATCCTTATAACTATTATTATTTCCCTTATTACTATTATTATTATCATTATAACTATTATTATTATCCTTATTACTACTATTATTATCGCTATGACTGTTATTATTATCCTTACCCTACTATTACTATCCCTATTACTCTTGTCTCTATCCTTATAACTATTATTATTATGCTTACTACTATTATTATTATCGCTATGACAGTTATTATTATTCTTATTCTATTATTACTATCCCTATTACTCTTCTCTTTATCCTTATAACTATTAGTATTATCCTTATTACTATTATTATTATCGCTATGACTGTTATTATTATCCTTATTCTATTATTATTTCCCTTATTACTATTATTATTATCGCTATAACTATTATTATTATCCTTATTACTATTATTATTATCGCTATGACTGTTATTATTATACTTATTCTATTATTACTATCCCTATTACTCTTGTCTTTACCCTTATAACTATTATTATTATCGCTATAACTATTATTATTATCGCTATGACTGTTATTATTATGCTTATTCTATTATTACTATCCCTATTACTCCTGTCTCTATCCTTATAACTATTATTATTATCCTTATAACTATTATTATTATCCTTATTACTATTATTATTATCGCTATGACTGTTATTATTATACTTATTCTATTATTACTATCCCTATTACTCTTGTCTTTATCCTGATAATTATTATTATTTCCCATATTACAATTATTATTATCGCTATAACTGTTATTATTATCCTTATTACTAGTATTATTAGCACTATAACTATTATGTTTATCCTTATTACTATTATTGTTAGCGCTATAACTATTATTATTATCCTTATTACTATTATTATCGCTATGACTGTTATTATTATCCTTATTCTAATATTACCAACCCTATTACTCTTGTCTCTATCCTTATAACTATTATTAATATGCTTATTACTACTATTATTACGCTATAACTATTATTATTATCCTTACTACTATTATTATTGTCGCTATGACTGTTATTATTATCCATATTCTATTATTACTATCCATATTACTCTTGTCATTATCCTTATAACTATTATTATTATCCTTATTATTATTATTATTATCGCTATAACTATTATTATTACCGCTATGACTGTTATTATTATCCTTATTACTATTATTAGCGCTATGACTGTTATTATTATCCTTACTCTACGATTACTATCCCTATTATCTTGTCTTTATCCTTATAACTATTATTATTTCCCTTATTACTATTATTATTATCATTATAACTGTTATTATTATCCTTATTACTAGTATTATTATCTCTATAACTATTATTGTTATCCTCATTACTATTATTATTATCGCTAAGACTGTTATTATTATCCTTATTACTAGTATTATTAGCACTATAACTATTATGTTTATCCTTATTACTATTATTATTCGCACTATAACTATTATTATTATCGCTATGACTGTTATTATTATCCTTATTCTATTATTATTTCCCTTATTACTATTATTATTATCGCTATAACTATTATTATTATCCTTATTACTATTATTATTATCGCTATGACTGTTATTATTATACTTATTCTATTATTACTATCCCTATTACTCTTGTCTTTATCCTTATAACTATTATTGTTATGCTTATTACTATTATTATTAGCACTAAAACTATTATTATTAGCACAAAAACTATTATTATTATCGCTATGACTGTTATTATTATACTTATTCTATTATTACTATCCATATAACTCTTGTCTCTATCCTTATAACTATTATTATTATGCTTATTACTATTATTATTACCACTATAACTGTTATTATTATCCTTATTACTATTATTATTATCGCTATGACTGTTATTATTATACTTATTCTATTATTACTATCCCTATTAGTCTTGTCTTTACCCTTATAACTATTATTATTATCGCTATAACTATTATTATTATCGCTATGACTGTTATTATTATGCTTATTCTATTATTACTATCCCTATTACTCCTGTCTCTATCCTTATAACTATTATTATTATCCTTATAACTATTATTATTATCCTTATTACTATTATTATTATCGCTATGACTGTTATTATTATACTTATTCTATTATTACTATCCCTATTACTCTTGTCTTTATCCTGATAATTATTATTATTTCCCATATTACAATTATTATTATCGCTATAACTGTTATTATTATCCTTATTACTAGTATTATTAGCACTATAACTATTATGTTTATCCTTATTACTATTTTTATTCGCACTATAACTATTATGTTTATCCTTATTACTATTATTGTTAGCGCTATAACTATTATTATTATCCTTATTACTATTATTATCGCTATGACTGTTATTATTATCCTTATTCTAATATTACTATCCCTATTACTCTTGTCTCTATCCTTATAACTATTATTAATATGCTTATTACTACTATTATTATCGCTATAACTATTATTATTATCCTTACTACTATTATTATTATCGCTATGACTGTTATTATTATCCTTATTCTATTATTACTATCCCTATTACTCTTGTCTTTATCCTTATAACTATTATTATTTCCCTTATTACTATTATTATTATCATTATAACTGTTATTATTATCCTTATTACTAGTATTATTATCTCTATAACTATTATTGTTATCCTCATTACTATTATTATTATCGCTATCCCTGTTATTATTATCCTTATTCTATTATTACTATCCCTATTACTCTTGTCTCTATCCTTATAACTATTATTATTATGCTTATTACTATTATTATTAGCACTATAACTATTATTATTATCCTTATTACTATTATTATTATCGGTATGGCTGTTATTATTATACTTATTCTATTATTACTATCCCTATTAGTCTTGTCTTCATCCTTATAACTATGATTATCGCTATAACTATTATTATTATCGCTATGACTGTTATTATTATCCTTATTGTATTATTAATATCCCTATTACTCTTGTCTTTATCCTTATAACTATTATTATTACCCTTATTACTATTATTATCGCTATGACTGTTATTATTATCCTTATTCTACTATTACTATCCCTATTACTCTTGTCTCTATCCTTACAACTATTATTATTATGCTTATTTCTATTATTATTATCGCTATAACTATTATTATTATCCTTTCTACTATTATTATTATCGCAATGACGGTTATTATTATCCTTATTCTATTATTACTATCCCTATTACTCTTCTCTTTATCCTTATAACTATTATTATTTCCCTTATTGCTATGATTATTATCGCTATGACTGTTATTATTATCCATATTCTATTATTACTATCCATATTACTCTTGTCATTATCCTTATAACTATTATTATTATCCTTATTATTATTATTATTATCGCTATAACTATTATTATTACCGCTATGACTGTTATTATTATCCTTATTACTATTATTAGCGCTATGACTGTTATTATTATCCTTACTCTACGATTACTATCCCTATTATCTTGTCTTTATCCTTATAACTATTATTATTTCCCTTATTACTATTATTATTATCATTATAACTGTTATTATTATCCTTATTACTAGTATTATTATCTCTATAACTATTATTGTTATCCTCATTACTATTATTATTATCGCTAAGACAGTTATTATTATCCTTATTACTAGTATTATTAGCACTATAACTATTATGTTTATCCTTATTACTATTATTATTCGCACTATAACTATTATTATTATCGCTATGACTGTTATTATTATCCTTATTCTATTATTATTTCCCTTATTACTATTATTATTATCGCTATAACTATTATTATTATCCTTATTACTATTATTATTATCGCTATGACTGTTATTATTATACTTATTCTATTATTACTATCCCTATTACTCTTGTCTTTATCCTTATAACTATTATTGTTATGCTTATTACTATTATTATTAGCACTAAAACTATTATTATTAGCACTAAAACTATTATTATTATCGCTATGACTGTTATTATTATACTTATTCTATTATTACTATCCATATAACTCTTGTCTCTATCCTTATAACTATTATTATTATGCTTATTACTATTATTATTACCACTATAACTGTTATTATTATCCTTATTACTATTATTATTATCGCTATGACTGTTATTATTATACTTATTCTATTATTACTATCCCTATTAGTCTTGTCTTTACCCTTATAACTATTATTATTATCGCTATAACTATTATTATTATCGCTATGACTGTTATTATTATGCTTATTCTATTATTACTATCCCTATTACTCCTGTCTCTATCCTTATAACTATTATTATTATCCTTATAACTATTATTATTATCCTTATTACTATTATTATTATCGCTATGACTGTTATTATTATACTTATTCTATTATTACTATCCCTATTACTCTTGTCTTTATCCTGATAATTATTATTATTTCCCATATTACAATTATTATTATCGCTATAACTGTTATTATTATCCTTATTACTAGTATTATTAGCACTATAACTATTATGTTTATCCTTATTACTATTTTTATTCGCACTATAACTATTATGTTTATCCTTATTACTATTATTGTTAGCGCTATAACTATTATTATTATCCTTATTACTATTATTATCGCTATGACTGTTATTATTATCCTTATTCTAATATTACTATCCCTATTACTCTTGTCTCTATCCTTATAACTATTATTAATATGCTTATTACTACTATTATTATCGCTATAACTATTATTATTATCCTTACTACTATTATTATTATCGCTATGACTGTTATTATTATCCTTATTCTATTATTACTATCCCTATTACTCTTGTCTTTATCCTTATAACTATTATTATTTCCCTTATTACTATTATTATTATCATTATAACTGTTATTATTATCCTTATTACTAGTATTATTATCTCTATAACTATTATTGTTATCCTCATTACTATTATTATTATCGCTATCCCTGTTATTATTATCCTTATTCTATTATTACTATCCCTATTACTCTTGTCTCTATCCTTATAACTATTATTATTATGCTTATTACTATTATTATTAGCACTATAACTATTATTATTATCCTTATTACTATTATTATTATCGGTATGGCTGTTATTATTATACTTATTCTATTATTACTATCCCTATTAGTCTTGTCTTCATCCTTATAACTATGATTATCGCTATAACTATTATTATTATCGCTATGACTGTTATTATTATCCTTATTGTATTATTAATATCCCTATTACTCTTGTCTTTATCCTTATAACTATTATTATTACCCTTATTACTATTATTATCGCTATGACTGTTATTATTATCCTTATTCTACTATTACTATCCCTATTACTCTTGTCTCTATCCTTACAACTATTATTATTATGCTTATTTCTATTATTATTATCGCTATAACTATTATTATTATCCTTTCTACTATTATTATTATCGCAATGACGGTTATTATTATCCTTATTCTATTATTACTATCCCTATTACTCTTCTCTTTATCCTTATAACTATTATTATTTCCCTTATTGCTATGATTATTATCGCTATGACTGTTATTATTATCCATATTCTATTATTACTATCCATATTACTCTTGTCATTATCCTTATAACTATTATTATTATCCTTATTATTATTATTATTATCGCTATAACTATTATTATTACCGCTATGACTGTTATTATTATCCTTATTACTATTATTAGCGCTATGACTGTTATTATTATCCTTACTCTACGATTACTATCCCTATTATCTTGTCTTTATCCTTATAACTATTATTATTTCCCTTATTACTATTATTATTATCATTATAACTGTTATTATTATCCTTATTACTAGTATTATTATCTCTATAACTATTATTGTTATCCTCATTACTATTATTATTATCGCTAAGACAGTTATTATTATCCTTATTACTAGTATTATTAGCACTATAACTATTATGTTTATCCTTATTACTATTATTATTCGCACTATAACTATTATTATTATCGCTATGACTGTTATTATTATCCTTATTCTATTATTATTTCCCTTATTACTATTATTATTATCGCTATAACTATTATTATTATCCTTATTACTATTATTATTATCGCTATGACTGTTATTATTATACTTATTCTATTATTACTATCCCTATTACTCTTGTCTTTATCCTTATAACTATTATTGTTATGCTTATTACTATTATTATTAGCACTAAAACTATTATTATTAGCACTAAAACTATTATTATTATCGCTATGACTGTTATTATTATACTTATTCTATTATTACTATCCATATAACTCTTGTCTCTATCCTTATAACTATTATTATTATGCTTATTACTATTATTATTACCACTATAACTGTTATTATTATCCTTATTACTATTATTATTATCGCTATGACTGTTATTATTATACTTATTCTATTATTACTATCCCTATTAGTCTTGTCTTTACCCTTATAACTATTATTATTATCGCTATAACTATTATTATTATCGCTATGACTGTTATTATTATGCTTATTCTATTATTACTATCCCTATTACTCCTGTCTCTATCCTTATAACTATTATTATTATCCTTATAACTATTATTATTATCCTTATTACTATTATTATTATCGCTATGACTGTTATTATTATACTTATTCTATTATTACTATCCCTATTACTCTTGTCTTTATCCTGATAATTATTATTATTTCCCATATTACAATTATTATTATCGCTATAACTGTTATTATTATCCTTATTACTAGTATTATTAGCACTATAACTATTATGTTTATCCTTATTACTATTTTTATTCGCACTATAACTATTATGTTTATCCTTATTACTATTATTGTTAGCGCTATAACTATTATTATTATCCTTATTACTATTATTATCGCTATGACTGTTATTATTATCCTTATTCTAATATTACTATCCCTATTACTCTTGTCTCTATCCTTATAACTATTATTAATATGCTTATTACTACTATTATTATCGCTATAACTATTATTATTATCCTTACTACTATTATTATTATCGCTATGACTGTTATTATTATCCTTATTCTATTATTACTATCCCTATTACTCTTGTCTTTATCCTTATAACTATTATTATTTCCCTTATTACTATTATTATTATCATTATAACTGTTATTATTATCCTTATTACTAGTATTATTATCTCTATAACTATTATTGTTATCCTCATTACTATTATTATTATCGCTATCCCTGTTATTATTATCCTTATTCTATTATTACTATCCCTATTACTCTTGTCTCTATCCTTATAACTATTATTATTATGCTTATTACTATTATTATTAGCACTATAACTATTATTATTATCCTTATTACTATTATTATTATCGGTATGGCTGTTATTATTATACTTATTCTATTATTACTATCCCTATTAGTCTTGTCTTCATCCTTATAACTATGATTATCGCTATAACTATTATTATTATCGCTATGACTGTTATTATTATCCTTACTCTACGATTACTATCCCTATTATCTTGTCTTTATCCTTATAACTATTATTATTTCCCTTATTACTATTATTATTATCATTATAACTGTTATTATTATCCTTATTACTAGTATTATTATCTCTATAACTATTATTGTTATCCTCATTACTATTATTATTATCGCTAAGACTGTTATTATTATCCTTATTACTAGTATTATTAGCACTATAACTATTATGTTTATCCTTATTACTATTATTATTCGCACTATAACTATTATTATTATCCTTATTACTATTATTATTATCGCTATAACTATTATCATTATCGCGATGACTGTTATTATTATCCTTATTCTATTATTACTATCCCTATTACTCTTGTCTTTATCCTTATAACTATTATTATTTCCCTTATTACTATTATTATTATCATTATAACTGTTATTATTATCCTTATTACTAGTATTATTATCTCTATAACTATTATTGTTATCCTCATTACTATTATTATTATCGCTATAACTGTTATTATTATCCGTATTGTATTATTACTATAGCTATTACTCTTGTCCTTATCCTTATAACTATTATTATTTCCCTTATTGCTATTATTATTATCGCTATAACTATTATTATTATCCTTATTACTATTATTACTAGCACTATAACTATTATTATTATCCTTATTACTGTTATTATTACCGCTATGACTGTTATTATTATCCTTACTACTATTATTATCGCTATGACTGTTATTATTATCCTTATTCTATTATTACTATCCCTATTACTCTTGTCTTTATCCTTATAACTATTATTATTTCCCATATTGCTATTATTATTATCGCTATGACTGTTATTATCATCCATATTCTATTATTACTATCCCTATTACTCTTGTCATTATCCTTATAACTATTATTATTATCCTTATTACTATTATTATTATCGCTATAACTATTATTATTACCGCTATGACTGTTATTATGTTCCTTATTACTATTATTATCGCTATGACTGTTATTATTATCCTTACTCTACGATTACTATCCCTATTACTCTTGTATCTATCCTTATAACTATTATTATTATGCTTATTACTATTATTATTATCCTTACTACTATTATTATTATCGCTATGACTGTTATTATTATCCTTATTCTATTATTACTATCCCTATTACTCTTGTCTTTATCCTTATAACTATTATTATTATCCTTATTACTATTATTATTATCGCTATAACAATTATTATTATCGCTATGACTGCTATTATTATTATCCTTATTCTATTATTACTATCCCTATTACTCTTGTCTTTATCCTTATAACTATTATTATTTCCCTTATTGCTATTATTATTATCGCTATGACTGTTATTATCATCCATATTCTATTATTACTATCCCTATTACTCTTGTCATTATCCTTATAACTATTATTATTATCCTTATTACTATTATTATTATCGCTATAACTATTATTATTATCGCTATGACTGTTATTATTATCCTTATTCTATTATTACTATCCCTATTACTCTTGTCTTTATCCTTATAACTATTGTTATTATCCTTATTACTATTATTATTATCGCTATAACTATTATTATTATCGCTATGACTGTTATTATTATCCTTATTCTATTATTACTATCCCTATTACTCTTGTCTTTATCCTTATAACTATTATTATTTCCCTTATTGCTATTATTATTATCGCTATGACTGTTATTATTATCCTTATTCTATTATTACTATCCCTATTACTCTTGTCTTTATCCTTATAACTATTATTATTATCCTTATTACTATTATTATTATCGCTATAACTATTAGCATTATCGCTATGACTGTTATTATTATCCTTATTCTATTATTACTATCCCTATTACTCTTGACTTTATCCTTATAACTATTATTATTTCCCTTATTACTATTATTATTATCATTATAACTGTTATTATTATCCTTATTACTAGTATTATTATCTCTATAACTATTATTGTTATCCTCATTACTATTATTATTATCGCTATAACTGTTATTATTATCCGTATTGTATTATTACTATAGCTATTACTCTTGTCCTTATCCTTATAACTATTATTATTTCCCTTATTGCTATTATTATTATCGCTATAACTATTATTATTATCCTTATTACTATTATTACTAGCACTATAACTATTATTATTATCCTTATTACTGTTATTATTACCGCTATGACTGTTATTATTATCCTTACTACTATTATTATCGCTATGACTGTTATTATTATCCTTATTCTATTATTACTATCCCTATTACTCTTGTCTTTATCCTTATAACTATTATTATTTCCCTTATTGCTATTATTATTATCGCTATGACTGTTATTATCATCCATATTCTATTATTACTATCCCTATTACTCTTGTCATTATCCTTATAACTATTATTATTATCCTTATTACTATTATTATTATCGCTATAACTATTATTATTACCGCTATGACTGTTATTATGTTCCTTATTACTATTATTATCGCTATGACTGTTATTATTATCCTTACTCTACGATTACTATCCCTATTACTCTTGTATCTATCCTTATAACTATTATTATTATGCTTATTACTATTATTATTATCCTTACTACTATTATTATTATCGCTATGACTGTTATTATTATCCTTATTCTATTATTACTATCCCTATTACTCTTGTCTTTATCCTTATAACTATTATTATTATCCTTATTACTATTATTATTATCGCTATAACAATTATTATTATCGCTATGACTGCTATTATTATTATCCTTATTCTATTATTACTATCCCTATTACTCTTGTCTTTATCCTTATAACTATTATTATTTCCCTTATTACTATTATTATTATCATTATAACTATTATTATTATCCTTATTACTACTATTATTATCGCTATGACTGTTATTATTATCCTTACCCTACTATTACTATCCCTATTACTCTTGTCTCTATCCTTATAACTATTATTATTATGCTTACTACTATTATTATTATCGCTATGACAGTTATTATTATTCTTATTCTATTATTACTATCCCTATTACTCTTCTCTTTATCCTTATAACTATTAGTATTATCCTTATTACTATTATTATTATCGCTATAACTATTATTATTAACCATATTACTATTATTACTAGCACTATAACTATTATTATTATACTTATTACTATTATTATTATCGCTATAACTATTATTATTATCGCTATGACTGTTATTATTATCCTTATTCTATTATTACTATCCCTATTACTCTTGTCTTTACCCTTATAACTATTATTATTATCGCTATAACTATTATTATTATCGCTATGACTGTTATTATTATGCTTATTCTATTATTACTATCCCTATTACTCCTGTCTCTATCCTTATAACTATTATTATTATCCTTATAACTATTATTATTATCCTTATTACTATTATTATTATCGCTATGACTGTTATTATTATACTTATTCTATTATTACTATCCCTATTACTCTTGTCTTTATCCTGATAATTATTATTATTTCCCATATTACAATTATTATTATCGCTATAACTGTTATTATTATCCTTATTACTAGTATTATTAGCACTATAACTATTATGTTTATCCTTATTACTATTTTTATTCGCACTATAACTATTATGTTTATCCTTATTACTATTATTGTTAGCGCTATAACTATTATTATTATCCTTATTACTATTATTATCGCTATGACTGTTATTATTATCCTTATTCTAATATTACTATCCCTATTACTCTTGTCTCTATCCTTATAACTATTATTAATATGCTTATTACTACTATTATTATCGCTATAACTATTATTATTATCCTTACTACTATTATTATTATCGCTATGACTGTTATTATTATCCTTATTCTATTATTACTATCCCTATTACTCTTGTCTTTATCCTTATAACTATTATTATTTCCCTTATTACTATTATTATTATCATTATAACTGTTATTATTATCCTTATTACTAGTATTATTATCTCTATAACTATTATTGTTATCCTCATTACTATTATTATTATCGCTATCCCTGTTATTATTATCCTTATTCTATTATTACTATCCCTATTACTCTTGTCTCTATCCTTATAACTATTATTATTATGCTTATTACTATTATTATTAGCACTATAACTATTATTATTATCCTTATTACTATTATTATTATCGGTATGGCTGTTATTATTATACTTATTCTATTATTACTATCCCTATTAGTCTTGTCTTCATCCTTATAACTATGATTATCGCTATAACTATTATTATTATCGCTATGACTGTTATTATTATCCTTACTCTACGATTACTATCCCTATTATCTTGTCTTTATCCTTATAACTATTATTATTTCCCTTATTACTATTATTATTATCATTATAACTGTTATTATTATCCTTATTACTAGTATTATTATCTCTATAACTATTATTGTTATCCTCATTACTATTATTATTATCGCAAAGACTGTTATTATTATCCTTATTACTAGTATTATTAGCACTATAACTATTATGTTTATCCTTATTACTATTATTATTCGCACTATAACTATTATTATTATCCTTATTACTATTATTATTATCGCTATAACTATTATCATTATCGCGATGACTGTTATTATTATCCTTATTCTATTATTACTATCCCTATTACTCTTGTCTTTATCCTTATAACTATAATTATTTCCCTTATTACTATTATTATTATCATTATAACTGTTATTATTATCCTTATTACTAGTATTATTATCTCTATAACTATTATTGTTATCCTCATTACTATTATTATTATCGCTATAACTGTTATTATTATCCTTATTACTATTATTACTAGCACTATAACTATTATTATTATCCTTATTACTGTTATTATTACCGCTATGACTGTTATTATTATACTTATTCTATTATTACTATCCATATTACTCTTGTCTCTATCCTTATAACTATTGTTATTATCCTTATTGCTATTAGTATTATCGCTATAACTATTATTATTATCCTTATTACTATTATTACTAGCACTATAACTATTATTATTATCCTTATTACTGTTATTATTACCGCTATGACTGTTATTATTATACTTATTCTATTATTACTATCCATATTACTCTTGTCTCTATCCTTATAACTATTGTTATTATCCTTATTACTATTATTATTATCGCTATAACTATTATTATTATCGCTATGACTGTTATTATTATCCTTATTCTATTATTACTATCCCCATTACTCTTGTCTTTATCCTTATAACTATTATTATTTCCCTTATTGCTATTATTATTATCGCTATGACTGTTATTATTATCCTTATTCTATTATTACTGTCCCTATTACTCTTGTCTTTATCCTTATAACTATTATTATTATCCTTATTACTATTATTATTATCGCTATAACTATTATCATTATCGCTATGACTGTTATTATTATCCTTATTCTATTATTACTATCCCTATTACTCTTGACTTTATCCTTATAACTATTATTATTTCCCTTATTACTATTATTATTATCATTATAACTGTTATTATTATCCTTATTACTAGTATTATTATCTCTATAACTATTATTGTTATCCTCATTACTATTATTATTATCGCTATAACTGTTATTATTATCCGTATTGTATTATTACTATAGCTATTACTCTTGTCCTTATCCTTATAACTATTATTATTTCCCTTATTGCTATTATTATTATCGCTATAACTATTATTATTATCCTTATTACTATTATTACTAGCACTATAACTATTATTATTATCCTTATTACTGTTATTATTACCGCTATGACTGTTATTATTATCCTTACTACTATTATTATCGCTATGACTGTTATTATTATCCTTATTCTATTATTACTATCCCTATTACTCTTGTCTTTATCCTTATAACTATTATTATTTCCCTTATTGCTATTATTATTATCGCTATGACTGTTATTATCATCCATATTCTATTATTACTATCCCTATTACTCTTGTCATTATCCTTATAACTATTATTATTATCCTTATTACTATTATTATTATCGCTATAACTATTATTATTACCGCTATGACTGTTATTATTATCCTTATTACTATTATTATCGCTATGACTGTTATTATTATCCTTACTCTACGATTACTATCCCTATTACTCTTGTATCTATCCTTATAACTATTATTATTATGCTTATTACTATTATTATTATCCTTACTACTATTATTATTATCGCTATGACTGTTATTATTATCCTTATTCTATTATTACTATCCCTATTACTCTTGTCTTTATCCTTATAACTATTATTATTATCCTTATTACTATTATTATTATCGCTATAACTATTATTATTATCGCTATGACTGTTATTATTATCCTTATTCTATTATTACTATCCCTATTACTCTTGTCTTTATCCTTATAACTATTGTTATTATCCTTATTACTATTATTATTATCGCTATAACTATTATTATTATCGCTATGACTGTTATTATTATCCTTATTCTATTATTACTATCCCTATTACTCTTGTCTTTATCCTTATAACTATTATTATTTCCCTTATTGCTATTATTATTATCGCTATGACTGTTATTATTATCCTTATTCTATTATTACTATCCCTATTACTCTTGTCTTTATCCTTATAACTATTATTATCATCCTTATTACTATTATTATTATCGCTATAACTATTAGCATTATCGCTATGACTGTTATTATTATCCTTATTCTATTATTACTATCCCTATTACTCTTGACTTTATCCTTATAACTATTATTATTTCCCTTATTACTATTATTATTATCATTATAACTGTTATTATTATCCTTATTACTAGTATTATTATCTCTATAACTATTATTGTTATCCTCATTACTATTATTATTATCGCTATAACTGTTATTATTATCCGTATTGTATTATTACTATAGCTATTACTCTTGTCCTTATCCTTATAACTATTATTATTTCCCTTATTGCTATTATTATTATCGCTATAACTATTATTATTATCCTTATTACTATTATTACTAGCACTATAACTATTATTATTATCCTTATTACTGTTATTATTACCGCTATGACTGTTATTATTATCCTTACTACTATTATTATCGCTATGACTGTAATTATTATCCTTATTCTATTATTACTATCCCTATTACTCTTGTCTTTATCCTTATAACTATTATTATTTCCCTTATTGCTATTATTATTATCGCTATGACTGTTATTATCATCCATATTCTATTATTACTATCCCTATTACTCTTGTCATTATCCTTATAACTATTATTATTATCCTTATTACTATTATTATTATCGCTATAACTATTATTATTACCGCTATGACTGTTATTATTATCCTTATTCTATTATTACTATCCCTATTACTCTTGTCTTTATCCTTATAACTATTATTATTATCCTTATTACTATTATTATTATCGCTATAACAATTATTATTATCGCTATGACTGCTATTATTATTATCCTTATTCTATTATTACTATCCCTATTACTCTTGTCTTTATCCTTATAACTATTATTATTTCCCTTATTACTATTATTATTATCATTATAACTATTATTATTATCCTTATTACTTCTATTATTATCGCTATGACTGTTATTATTATCCTTACCCTACTATTACTATCCCTATTACTCTTGTCTCTATCCTTATAACTATTATTATTATGCTTACTACTATTATTATTATCGCTATGACAGTTATTATTATTCTTATTCTATTATTACTATCCCTATTACTCTTCTCTTTATCCTTATAACTATTAGTATTATCCTTATTACTATTATTATTATCGCTATAACTATTATTATTAACCATATTACTATTATTACTAGCACTATAACTATTATTATTATACTTATTACTATTATTATTATCGCTATAACTATTATTATTATCGCTATGACTGTTATTATTATCCTTATTCTATTATTACTATCCCTATTAGTCTTGTCTTTATCCTTATAACTATTATTATTTCCCTTATTGCTATTATTATTATCGCTATGACTGTTATTATTATCCTTATTACTATTATTATTATCGCTATAACTATTATTATTATCGCTATGACTGTTATTATTATCCTTATTCTATTATTACTATCCCTATTACTCTTGTCTTTATTATTATAACTATTATTATTTCCCTTATTGCTATTATTATTATCGCTATGACTGTTATTAGCCTTATTCTATTATTACGATCCGCATTACTCTTGTCTTTATCCTTATAACTATTATTATTATCCTTATTACTATTATTATTATCGCTATAACTATTATTATTACCGCTATGACTGTTATTATTATCCTTATTCTATTATTACTATCCCAATTACTCTTGTCTTTATCCTTATAACTATTATTATTATCCTTATTACTATTATTATTATCGCTATAATTATTATTATTACCGCTATGACTGTTATTATTATCCTTATTCTATTATTACTATCCCTATTACTCTTGTCTTTATCCTTATAACTATTATTATTTCCCTTATTACTATTATTATTATCATTATAACTGTTATTATTATCCTTATTCTATTATTACTATCCCTATTACTCTTGTCTCTATCCTTATAACTATTATTATTATGCTTATTACTATTATTATTAGCACTATGACTATTATTATTATCCTTATTACTATTATTATTATCGGTATGGCTGTTATTATTATACTTATTCTATTATTACTATCCCTATTAGTCTTGTCTTTATCCTTATAACTATGATTATCGCTATAACTATTATTATTTCCCTTATTACTATTATTATTATCATTATAACTGTTATTATTATCCTTATTACTAGTATTATTATCTCTATAACTATTATTGTTATCCTCATTACTATTATTATTATCGCTATCCCTGTTATTATTATCCTTATTCTATTATTACTATCCCTATTACTCTTGTCTCTATCCTTATAACTATTATTATTATGCTTATTACTATTATTATTAGCACTATAACTATTATTATTATCCTTATTACTATTATTATTATCGGTATGGCTGTTATTATTATACTTATTCTATTATTACTATCCCTATTAGTCTTGTCTTTATCCTTATAACTATGATTATCGCTATAACTATTATTATTATCGCTATGACTGTTATTATTATCCTTATTGTATTATTAATATCCCTATTACTCTTGTCTTTATCCTTATAACTATTATTATTATCCTTATTACTATTATTATCGCTATGACTGTTATTATTATCCTTATTCTACTATTACTATCCCTATTACTCTTGTCTCTATCCTTACAACTATTATTATTATGCTTATTACTATTATTATTATCGCTATAACTATTATTATTATCCTTTCTACTATTATTATTATCGCAATGACGGTTATTATTATCCTTATTCTATTATTACTATCCCTATTACTCTTCTCTTTATCCTTATAACTATTATTATTTCCCTTATTGCTATGATTATTATCGCTATGACTGTTATTATTATCCATATTCTATTATTACTATCCATATTACTCTTGTCATTATCCTTATAACTATTATTATTATGCTTATTACTATTATTATTAGCACTATAACTATTATTATTATCCTTATTACTATTATTATTATCGGTATGGCTGTTATTATTATACTTATTCTATTATTACTATCCCTATTAGTCTTGTCTTTATCCTTATAACTATGATTATCGCTATAACTATTATTATTATCGCTATGACTGTTATTATTATCCTTATTGTATTATTACTATAGCTATTACTCTTGTCTTTATCCTTATAACTATTATTATTTCCCTTATTGCTAGTATTATTATCGCTATAACTATTATTATTATCCTTATTACTATTATTACTAGCACTATAACTATTATTATTATCCTTATTACTATTATTATGATCGCTATAACTTTTATTATTATCCTTATCACTATTATTACTAGCACTATAACTATTATGTTTATCCTTATTACTGTTATTATTATTGCTATAACTGTTATTATTATCCTTATTCTATTATTACTATCCCTATTACTCTTGTCTTTATCCTTATAACTATTATTATTTCCCTGATTACTATTATTATTATCATTATAACTGTTATTATTATCCTTATTACTAGTATTATTATCTCTATAACTATTATTGTTATCCTCATTACTATTATTATTATCGCTATGACTGTTATTATTATCCTTATTCTATTATTACTATCCCTATTACTCTTGTCTTTATCCTTATAACTATTGTTATTATCCTTATTACTATTATTATTATCGCTATAACTATTATTATTATCGCTATGACTGTTATTATTATCCTTATTCTATTATTACTATCCCTATTACTCTTGTCTTTATCCTTATAACTATTATTATTTCCCTTATTGCTATTATTATTATCGCTATGACTGTTATTATTATCCTTATTCTATTATTACTATCCCTATTACTCTTGTCTTTATCCTTATAACTATTATTATTATCCTTATTACTATTATTATTATCGCTATAACAATTATTATTATCGCTATGACTGCTATTATTATTATCCTTATTCTATTATTACTATCCCTATTACTCTTGTCTTTATCCTTATAACTATTATTATTTCCCTTATAACTATTATTATTATCATTATAACTATTATTATTATCCTTATTACTACTATTATTATCGCTATGACTGTTATTATTATCCTTACCCTACTATTACTATCCCTATTACTCTTGTCTCTATCCTTATAACTATTATTATTATGCTTACTACTATTATTATTATCGCTATGACAGTTATTATTATTCTTATTCTATTATTACTATCCCTATTACTCTTCTCTTTATCCTTATAACTATTAGTATTATCCTTATTACTATTATTATTATCGCTATAACTATTATTATTAACCTTATTACTATTATTACTAGCACTATAACTATTATTATTATCCTTATTACTATTATTATTATCGCTATAACTATTATTATTATCGCTATGACTGTTATTATTATCCTTATTCTATTATTACTATCCCTATTAGTCTTGTCTTTATCCTTATAACTATTATTATTTCCCTTATTGCTATTATTATTATCGCTATGACTGTTATTATTATCCTTATTACTATTATTATTATCGCTATAACTATTATTATTATCGCTATGACTGTTATTATTATCCTTATTCTATTATTACTATCCCTATTACTCTTGTCTTTATTATTATAACTATTATTATTTCCCTTATTGCTATTATTATTATCGCTATGACTGTTATTATTATCCTTATTCTATTATTACGATCCGCATTACTCTTGTCTTTATCCTTATAACTATTATTATTATCCTTATTACTATTATTATTATCGCTATAACTATTATTATTACCGCTATGATTGTTATTATTATCCTTATTCTATTATTACTATCCCAATTACTCTTGTCTTTATCCTTATAACTATTATTATTATCCTTATTACTATTATTATTATCGCTATAATTATTATTATTACCGCTATGACTGTTATTATTATCCTTATTCTATTATTACTATCCCTATTACTCTTGTCTTTATCCTTATAACTATTATTATTTTCCTTATTACTATTATTATTATCATTATAACTGTTATTATTATCCTTATTACTAGTATTATTATCTCTATAACTATTATTGTTATCCTCATTACTATTATTATTATCGCTATCCCTGTTATTATTATCCTTATTCTATTATTAGTATCCCTATTACTCTTGTCTCTATCCTTATAACTATTATTATTATGCTTATTACTATTATTATTAGCACTATAACTATTATTATTATCCTTATTACTATTATTATTATCGGTATGGCTGTTATTATTATACTTATTCTATTATTACTATCCCTATTAGTCTTGTCTTTATCCTTATAACTATGATTATCGCTATAACTATTATTATTATCGCTATGACTGTTATTATTATCCTTATTGTATTATTAATATCCCTATTACTCTTGTCTTTATCCTTATAACTATTATTATTATCCTTATTACTATTATTATCGCTATGACTGTTATTATTATCCTTATTCTACTATTACTATCCCTATTACTGTTGTCTCTATCCTTACAACTATTATTATTATGCTTATTACTATTATTATTATCGCTATAACTATTATTATTATCCTTTCTACTATTATTATTATCGCAATGACGGTTATTATTATCCTTATTCTATTATTACTATCCCTATTACTCTTCTCTTTATCCTTATAACTATTATTATTTCCCTTATTGCTATGATTATTATCGCTATGACTGTTATTATTATCCATATTCTATTATTACTATCCATATTACTCTTGTCATTATCCTTATAACTATTATTATTATCCTTATTATTATTATTATTATCGCTATAACTATTATTATTACCGCTATGACTGTTATTATTATCCTTATTACTATTATTAGCGCTATGACTGTTATTATTATCCTTACTCTACGATTACTGTCCCTATTATCTTGTCTTTATCCTTATAACTATTATTATTTCCCTTATTACTATTATTATTATCATTATAACTGTTATTATTATCCTTATGACTAGTATTATTATCTCTATAACTATTATTGTTATCCTCATTACTATTATTATTATCGCTATGACTGTTATTATTATCCTTATTCTATTATTACTATCCCTATTACTCTTGTCTTTATCCTTATAACTATTGTTATTATCCATATTACTATTATTATTATCGCTATAACTATTATTATTATCGCTATGACTGTTATTATTATCCTTATTCTATTATTACTATCCCTATTACTCTTGTCTTTATCCTTATAATTATTATTATTTCCCTTATTGCTATTATTATTATCGCTATGACTGTTATTATTATCCTTATTCTATTATTACGATCCCTATTACTCTTGTCTTTATCCTTATAACTATTATTATTATCCTTATTACTATTATTATTATCGCTATAACTATTATTATTATCGCTATGACTGTTATTATTATCCGTATTGTATTATTACTATAGCTATTACTCTTGTCTTTATCCTTGTAACTATTATTATTATCCTTATTACTATTATTATCGTTATGACTGTTATTATTATCCTTATTCTACTATTACTATCCCTATTACTCTTGTCTCTATCCTTACAACTATTATTATTATGCTTATTACTATTATTATTATCGCAATGACGGTTATTATTATCCTTATTCTATTATTACTATCCCTATTACTCTTCTCTTTATCCTTATAACTATTATTATTTCCCTTATTGCTATGATTATTATCGCTATGACTGTTATTATTATCCATATTCTATTATTACTATCCATATTACTCTTGTCATTATCCTTATAACTATTATTATTATCCTTATTATTATTATTATTATCGCTATAACTATTATTATTACCGCTATGACTGTTATTATTATCCTTATTACTATTATTAGCGCTATGACTGTTATTATTATCCTTATTCTATTATTACTATCCCTATTACTCTTGTCTTTATCCTTATAACTATTATTATTTCCCTTATTACTATTATTATTATCATTATAACTGTTATTATTATCCTTATTACTAGTATTATTATCTCTATAACTATTATTGTTATCCTCATTACTATTATTATTATCGCTATAACTGTTATTATTATCCGTATTGTATTATTACTATAGCTATTACTCTTGTCCTTATCCTTATAACTATTATTATTTCCCTTATTGCTATTAGTATTATCGCTATAACTATTATTATTATCCTTATTACTATTATTACTAGCACTATAACTATTATTATTGTCCTTATTACTGTTATTATTACCGCTATGACTGTTATTATTATACTTATTCTATTATTACTATCCATATTACTCTTGTCTCTATCCTTATAACTATTATTATTATGCTTATTACTATTATTGTTATCGCTATAACTATTATTATTATCCTTACTACTATTATTATCGCTATGACTGTTATTATTATCCTTATTCTATTATTACTATCCCTATTACTCTTGTCTTTATCCTTATAACTATTATTATTTCCCTTATTGCTATTATTATTATCGCTATAACTATTATTATTACCGCTATGACTGTTATTATTATCCTTATTACTATTATTATCGCTATGACTGTTATTATTATCCTTCCTCTACGATTACTATCCCTATTACTCTTGTATCTATCCTTATAACTATTATTATTATGCTTATTACTATTATTATTATCCTTACTACTATTATTATTATCGCTATGACTGTTATTATTATCCTTATTCTATTATTACTATCCCTATTACTCTTCTCTTTATCCTTATAACTATTAGTATTATCCTTATTACTATTATTATTATCGCTATAACTATTATCATTGACCTTATTACTATTATTACTAGCACTATAACTATTATTATTATCCTTATTACTATTATTATTATCGCTATGACTGTTATTATTATCCTTATTCTATTATTACTATCCCTATTACTCTTGTCTCTATCCTTATAACTTTTATTATTATGCTTATTACTATTATTATTATCGCTATAACTATTATTATTATCCTTACTACTATTATTATTATCGCTATGACTGTTATTATTATCCTTATTGTATTATTAATATCCCTATTACTCTTATCTTTATCCTTATAACTATTATTATTATCCTTATTACTATTATTATCGCTATGACTGTTATTATTATCCTTATTCTATTATTACTAGCACTATAACTATTATGTTTATCCTTATTACTATTATTATTCGCACTATAACTATTATTATTATCCTTATTACTATTATTATTATCGCTATAACTATTATCATTATCGCGATGACTGTTATTAATATCCTTATTCTATTATTACTATCCCTATTACTCTTGTCTTTATCCTTATAACTATTATTATTTCCCTTTTTACTATTATTATTATCATTATAACTGTTATTATTATCCTTATTACTAGTATTATTATCTCTATAACTATTATTGTTATCCTCATTACTATTATTATTATCGCTATAACTGTTATTATTATCCGTATTGTATTATTACTATAGCTATTACTCTTGTCCTTATCCTTATAACTATTATTATTTCCCTTATTGCTATTAGTATTATCGCTATAACTATTATTATTATCCTTATTACTATTATTACTAGCACTATAACTATTATTATTATCCTTATTACTATTATTATTATCGCTATGACTGTTCTTATTATCCTTATTCTATTATTACTATCCCTATTACTCCTGTCTCTATCCTTATAACTTTTATTATTATGCTTATTACTATTATTATTATCGCTATAACTATTATTATTATCCTTACTACTATTATTATTATCGCTATGACTGTTATTATTATCCTTATTCTATTATTACTATCCCTATTACTCTTGTCTTTATCCTTATAAATATTATTATTATCCTTATTTCTATTATTATTATCGCTATGACTATTATTATTATCGCTATGACTGTTATTATTATCCTTATTCTATTATTACTATCCCTATTACTCTTGTCTCTATCCTTATAACTATTATTATTATGCTTATTACTATTATTATTATCGCTATAACTATTATTATTATCGCTATGATTGTTATTATTATCCTTATTCTATTATTATTTCCCTGATTACTATTATTATTATCGCTATGACTGTTATTATTATCCTTACTCTACTATTACTATCCCTATTACTCTTGTCTCTATCCTTATAACTATTATTATTATGCTTATTACTATTATTATTATCGCTATAACTATTATTATTATCCTTACTACTATTATTATTATCGCTATGACAGTTATTATTATTCTTATTCTATTATTACTATCCCTATTACTCTTCTCTTTATCCTTATAACTATTATTATTATCGCTATGACTGTTATTATTATCCTTATTCTATTATTATTTCCCTTATTACTATTATTATTATCGCTATAACTATTATTATTATCCTTATTACTATTATTATCGCTATGACCGTTATAATTATCCTTATTCTACTATTACTGTCCCTATTACTCTTGTCTCTATCCTTATAACTTTTATTATTATGCTTATTACTATTATTATTATCGCTATAACTATTATTATTATCCTTACTACTATTATTATTATCGCTATGACTGTTATTATTATCCTTATTGTATTATTAATATCCCTATTACTCTTATCTTTATCCTTATAACTATTATTATTATCCTTATTACTATTATTATCGCTATGACTGTTATTATTATCCTTATTACTAGTATTATTATCTCTATAACTATTATTGTTATCCTCATTACTATTATTATTATCGCTATCCCTGTTATTATTATCCTTATTCTATTATTACTATCCCTATTACTCTTGTCTCTATCCTTATAACTATTATTATTATGCTTATTACTATTATTATTAGCACTATAACTATTATTATTATCCTTATTACTATTATTATTATCGGTATGACTGTTATTATTATACTTATTCTATTATTACTATCCCTATTAGTCTTGTCTTTATCCTTATAACTATGATTATCGCTATAACTATTATTATTATCGCTATGACTGTTATTATTATCCTTATTGTATTATTAATATCCCTATTACTCTTGTCTTTATCCTTATAACTATTATTATTATCCTTATTACTTTATTATTATCGCTATGACTGTTATTGTTATCCTTATTACTATTATTATTAGCACTATAGCTATTATTATTATCCTTATTACTATTATTATCGCTATGACTGTTATTATTATCCTTACTCTACTATTACTATCCCTATTACTCTTGTCTCTATCCTTATAACTATTATTATTATGCTTATTACTATTATTATTAGCACTATAACTATTATTATTATCCTTATTACTATTATTATTATCGGTATGACTGTTATTATTATACTTATTCTATTATTACTATCCCTATTAGTCTTGTCTTTATCCTTATAACTATGATTATCGCTATAACTATTATTATTATCGCTATGACTGTTATTATTATCCTTATTGTATTATTAATATCCCTATTACTCTTGTCTTTATCCTTATAACTATTATTATTATCCTTATTACTTTATTATTATCGCTATGACTGTTATTGTTATCCTTATTACTATTATTATTAGCACTATAGCTATTATTATTATCCTTATTACTATTATTATCGCTATGACTGTTATTATTATCCTTACTCTACTATTACTATCCCTATTACTCTTGTCTCTATCCTTATAACTATTATTATTATGCTTATTACTATTATTATTATCGCTATACCTATTATTATTATCCTTACTACTATTATTATTATCGCTATGACTGTTATTATTATACTTATTCTACTATTACTATCCCTATTACTCTTCTCTTTATCCTTATAACTATTATTATTATCCTTATTTCTATTATTATTATCGCTATGACTATTATTATTATCGCTATGACTGTTATTATTATCCTTATTCTATTATTATTTCCCTTATTACTATTATTATTATCGCTATAACTATTATTATTATCCTTACTACTATTATTATTATCGCTATGACTGTTATTATTATCCTTATTCTATTATTACTATCCCTATTACTCTTGTCTTTATCCTTATAACTATTATTATTTCCCTTATTGCTGTTATTATTATCGCTATAACTATTATTATTATCCTTATTACTATTGTTACTAGCACTATAACTATTATTATTATCCTTATTACTGTTATTATTATCGCTATAACTGTTATTATTATCCGTATTGTATTATTACTATAGCTATTACTCTTGTCCTTATCCTTATAACTATTATTATTTCCCTTATTGCTATTAGTATTATCGCTATAACTATTATTATTATCCTTATTACTATTATTACTAGCACAATAACTATTATTATTATCCTTATTACTGTTATTATTACCGCTATGACTGTTATTATTATACTTATTCTATTATTACTATCCATATTACTCTTGTCTCTATCCTTATAAGTATTATTATTATGCTTATTACTATTATTGTTATCGCTATAACTATTATTATTATCCTTACTACTATTATTATCGCTATGACTGTTATTATTATCCTTATTCTATTATTACTATCCCTATTACTCTTGTCTTTATCCTTATAACTATTATTATTTCCCTTATTGCTATTATTATTATCGCTATAACTATTATTATTACCGCTATGACTGTTATTATTATCCTTATTACTATTATTATCGCTATGACTGTTATTATTATCCTTACTCTACGATTACTATCCCTATTACTCTTGTATCTATCCTTATAACTATTATTATTATGCTTATTACTATTATTATTATCCTTACTACTATTATTATTATCGCTATGACTGTTATTATTATCCTTATTCTATTATTACTATCCCTATTACTCTTCTCTTTATCCTTATAACTATTAGTATTATCCTTATTACTATTATTATTATCGCTATAACTATTATCATTAACCTTATTACTATTATTATTATCCTTATTACTATTATTATTATCGCTATGACTGTTATTATTATCCTTATTCTATTATTACTATCCCTGTTACTCCTGTCTCTATCCTTATAACTATTATTATTATGCTTATTACTATTATTATTAGCACTATAACTATTATTATTATCCTTATTGCTATTATTATTATCGGTATGACTGTTATTATTATACTTATTCTATTATTTCTATCGCTATTACTCTTGTCTTTATCCTTATAAATATTATTATTATCCTTATTTCTATTATTATTATCGCTATGACTATTATTATTATCGCTATGACTGTTATTATTATCCTTATTCTATTATTACTATCCCTATTACTCTTGTCTCTATCCTTATAACTATTATTATTATGCTTATTACTATTATTATTATCGCTATAACTATTATTATTATCGCTATGATTGTTATTATTATCCTTATTCTATTATTATTTCCCTGATTACTATTATTATTATCGCTATGACTGTTATTATTATCCTTACTCTACTATTAATATCCCTATTACTCTTGTCTCTATCCTTATAACTATTATTATTATGCTTATTACTATTATTATTATGCTTATTACTATTATTATTATCGCTATAACTATTATTATTATCCTTACGACTATTATTATTATCGCTATGACAGTTATTATTATTCTTATTCTATTATTACTATCCCTATTACTCTTCTCTTTATCCTTATAACTATTATTATTATCGCTATGACTGTTATTATTATCCTTATTGTATTATTACTATACCTATTACTCCTGTCTTTATCCTTATAACTATTATTATTAGCACTATAACTATTATAATTATCCTTGTTACTATTATTATCGCTATGACTGTTATTATTATCCTTATTCTACTATTACTATCCCTATTACTCTTGTCTCTATCCTTATAACTAATATTATTATGCTCATTACTATTATTATTATCGCTATAACTATTATTATTATTCTTACTACTATTATTATTATCGCTATGTCTGTTATTATTATCCTTATTCTATTATTACTATCCCTATTACTCTTGTCTTTATCCTTATAACTATTATTATTTCCCTTATTGCTATTATTATTATCGCTATGACTGTTATTATTATCCTTATTCTACTATTACTATCCCTATTACTCATGTCTCTATCCTTATAACTAATATTATTATGCTCATTACTATTATTATTATCGCTATAACTATTATTATTATTCTTACTACTATTATTATTATCGCTATGTCTGTTATTATTATCCTTATTCTATTATTACTATCCCTATTGCTCTTGTCTTTATCCTTATAACTATTATTATTATCCTTATTACTATTATTATTATCGCTATAACTATTATTATTACCGCTATGACTGTTATTATTATCCTTATTCTATTATTACTATCCCTACTACTCTTGTCTTTATCCTTATAACTATTATTATTATCCTTATTACTATTATTATTATCGCTATAACTATTATTATTACCGCTATGACTGTTAGTATTATCCTTATTACTATTATTATCGCTATGACTGTTATTATTACCCTTATTCTACTATTACTATCCCTATTACTCTTGTCTCTATCCTTACAACTATTATTATTATGCTGATTACTATTATTATTATCGCTATACCTATTATTATTATCCTTACTACTATTATTATTATCGCTATGACTGTTATTATTATACTTATTCTACTATTACTATCCCTATTACTCTTCTCTTTATCCTTATAGCTATTATTATTATCCTTATTTCTATTATTATTATCGCTATGACTATTATTATTATCGCTATGACTGTTATTATTATCCTTATTCTATTATTATTTCCCTTATTACTATTATTATTATCGCTATAACTATTATTATTATCCTTACTACTATTATTATTATCGCTATGACTGTTATTATTATCCTTATTCTATTATTACTATCCCTATTACTCTTGTCTTTATCCTTATAACTATTATTATTTCCCTTATTGCTATTATTATTATCGCTATGACTGTTATTATTATCCTTATTCTATTATTACTATCCCTATTACTCTTGTCTTTATCCTTATAACTATTATTATCATCCTTATTACTATTATTATTATCGCTATAACTATTAGCATTATCGCTATGACTGTTATTATTATCCTTATTCTATTATTACTATCCCTATTACTCTTGACTTTATCCTTATAACTATTATTATTTCCCTTATTACTATTATTATTATCATTATAACGGTTATTATTATCCTTATTACTAGTATTATTATCTCTATAACTATTATTGTTATCCTCATTACTATTATTATTATCGCTATAACTGTTATTATTATCCGTATTGTATTATTACTATAGCTATTACTCTTGTCCTTATCCTTATAACTATTATTATTTCCCTTATTGCTATTATTATTATCGCTATAACTATTATTATTATCCTTATTACTATTATTACTAGCACTATAACTATTATTATTATCCTTATTACTGTTATTATTACCGCTATGACTGTTATTATTATCCTTACTACTATTATTATCGCTATGACTGTAATTATTATCCTTATTCTATTATTACTATCCCTATTACTCTTGTCTTTATCCTTATAACTATTATTATTTCCCTTATTGCCATTATTATTATCGCTATGACTGTTATTATCATCCATATTCTATTATTACTATCCCTATTACTCTTGTCATTATCCTTATAACTATTATTATTATCCTTATTACTATTATTATTATCGCTATAACTATTATTATTACCGCTATGACTGTTATTATTATCCTTATTACTATTATTATCGCTATGACTGTTATTATTATCCTTACTCTACGATTACTATCCCTATTACTCTTGTATCTATCCTTATAACTATTATTATTATGCTTATTACTATTATTATTATCCTTACTACTATTATTATTATCGCTATGACTGTTATTATTATCCTTATTCTATTATTACTATCCCTATTACTCTTGTCTTTATCCTTATAACTATTATTATTATCCTTATTACTATTATTATTATCGCTATAACAATTATTATTATCGCTATGACTGCTATTATTATTATCCTTATTCTATTATTACTATCCCTATTACTCTTGTCTTTATCCTTATAACTATTATTATTTCCCTTATTACTATTATTATTATCATTATAACTATTATTATTATCCTTATTACTTCTATTATTATCGCTATGACTGTTATTATTATCCTTACCCTACTATTACTATCCCTATTACTCTTGTCTCTATCCTTATAACTATTATTATTATGCTTACTACTATTATTATTATCGCTATGACAGTTATTATTATTCTTATTCTATTATTACTATCCCTATTACTCTTCTCTTTATCCTTATAACTATTAGTATTATCCTTATTACTATTATTATTATCGCTATAACTATTATTATTAACCATATTACTATTATTACTAGCACTATAACTATTATTATTATACTTATTACTATTATTATTATCGCTATAACTATTATTATTATCGCTATGACTGTTATTATTATCCTTATTCTATTATTACTATCCCTATTAGTCTTGTCTTTATCCTTATAACTATTATTATTTCCCTTATTGCTATTATTATTATCGCTATGACTGTTATTATTATCCTTATTACTATTATTATTATCGTTATAACTATTATTATTATCGCTATGACTGTTATTATTATCCTTATTCTATTATTACTATCCCTATTACTCTTGTCTTTATCATTATAACTATTATTATTTCCCTTATTGCTATTATTATTATCGCTATGACTGTTATTATTATCCTTATTCTATTATTACGATCCGCATTACTCTTGTCTTTATCCTTATAACTATTATTATTATCCTTATTACTATTATTATTATCGCTATAACTATTATTATTACCGCTATGACTGTTATTATTATCCTTATTCTATTATTACTATCCCAATTACTCTTGTCTTTATCCTTATAACTATTATTATTATCCTTATTACTATTATTATTATCGCTATAATTATTATTATTACCGCTATGACTGTTATTATTATCCTTATTCTATTATTACTATCCCTATTACTCTTGTCTTTATCCTTATAACTATTATTATTTCCCTTATTACTATTATTATTATCATTATAACTGTTATTATTATCCTTATTCTATTATTACTATCCCTATTACTCTTGTCTCTATCCTTATAACTATTATTATTATGCTTATTACTATTATTATTAGCACTATAACTATTATTATTATCCTTATTACTATTATTATTATCGGTATGGCTGTTATTATTATACTTATTCTATTATTACTATCCCTATTAGTCTTGTCTTTATCCTTATAACTATGATTATCGCTTTAACTATTATTATTTCCCTTATTACTATTATTATTATCATTATAACTGTTATTATTATCCTTATTACTAGTATTATTATCTCTATAACTATTATTGTTATCCTCATTACTATTATTATTATCGCTATCCCTGTTATTATTATCCTTATTCTATTATTACTATCCCTATTACTCTTGTCTCTATCCTTATAACTATTATTATTATGCTTATTACTATTATTATTAGCACTATAACTATTATTATTATCCTTATTACTATTATTATTATCGGTATGGCTGTTATTATTATACTTATTCTATTATTACTATCCCTATTAGTCTTGTCTTTATCCTTATAACTATGATTATCGCTATAACTATTATTATTATCGCTATGACTGTTATTATTATCCTTATTGTATTATTAATATCCCTATTACTCTTGTCTTTATCCTTATAACTATTATTATTATCCTTATTACTATTATTATCGCTATGACTGTTATTATTATCCTTATTCTACTATTACTATCCCTATTACTCTTGTCTCTATCCTTACAACTATTATTATTATGCTTATTACTATTATTATTATCGCTATAACTATTATTATTATCCTTTCTA